>BTPG01000002.1:235313964-235367131 GCA_036245525.1 Semisulcospira habei
CTTTAGGTCTTGCTAGTCTGGCAGAAGGACTGACTGAGTATCCAATAACGAGTAAATATTTTGAACCAGACTTGATTAAGAAAGGTGTTTATCCGTACGAGTACATTGATCACTGGGTTGTGTTTGAGGAAACAAGACTGCCACCAAAAGAGAAATTTTATTCTACACTTAATGGTAAAGATATTTCTGACTCTGAATATCAACACGCACTTGATGCATGGGGTAAATTAGGGTGTCAGACTTTTGGTGACTATCATGACCAGTACTTAAAGGCAGACGTTTGTTTGCTAGCAGACGTATTTGAAAGTTACCGTGAAAAGGGTTTGTTACACTACAAGCTTGACCCTGCTTGTTACATAACTAGTCCTGGCATGACATGGGATGCATTTTTGAAATCCAGTAAGATATCTATAGACCTGTTGTCTGATCGTACGATGGGTGAAATGGTGGAACGTGGATTGAGGGGAGGGATTAGTATTGCAGCAAATAACTACGCCAGAGCCAACAATAAATATCTTGATGACCTTGACCAGGGGTTTGACCCCTCAAGGTCAAGGTCATTCATTACGTACCTTGACGCTAATAACCTTTATGGGTTCGCAATGTGTGAGTTATTGCCCTTGAAAAACTTTTGTCTGTATGATTTGTCACAGTATGACATAACAGACATAACAAACAATATTATAAATCATGACCAAAATGACGCGAAGGGTTGGATCTTTGAAGTAGACCTAGAGTACCCACACCATCTACATGATTACCATAATGATTATCCCTTAGCTGTTGAGAAAATGAGTATGACAGGAAAAAAGAAGACACTAAACTTGTACCAAATTTGAATGACAAATTCAATTACGTTTGTCACTATCGATTGTTACAGTTTTACATCAGACACGGGTTAGTACTAAAGAAAGTTCACAGAGGAATTCAATTTGATCAGAGTGCTTTCATGAAAAATTACATAATGAAGAACACAACCCTTCGTGCCAGAGACGGCAACACTGCATTTGACAAAGACTTCTTTAAGCTTATGAACAATGCCTGTTTTGGGAAGACAATGGAAAATCCTCATCACCGCAAAGATGTGAGACTGGTCACAACTGAATTGGGTGCAATTAAACTTACAGGTAAGCCTCAGTACACAGGGTACAAAGAGTTTCATTCATCATTGTATGCAGTGTCACTCAAAAAAAGATTGTTAAACTGGATAAGCCAGTATTCATTGGTATGGCAATTCTTGAATTGTCAAAATTACTAATGCTTGAATTTTATTATGATTACTTCAAACCAAAGTATCCTGAGTGTCGTCTGCTATACACTGACACTGACTCTATGATCATTGATGTGTGTACTGAAGACTTTTATGAAGACATGAAAACAGAGTTACATATGTATGACACGTCTGACTATCCTAAGGATCATCCACTGTTCAGCACACAAAACAAAAAAGTGCCTGGTAAGTTTAAGGATGAACTGAATGGTGTGCCAATAGTTGAGTATGATGGTCTGAGATCAAAAATGTATTCTATACTGCATCAAAAGGGAAGTCAGTCGAAAGCCAAAGGAATAAAAAAAACAGCAATAAAAAATAAAGATATTCGTCATGAACATTACAAGCAAGTGTTAGATGGTGCATTAATGCCTGATTATCCAAACAAGTCACTGAGATCAAACAAACATAATCTTGAAATGATTCAAACACACAAAAAGTCACTTGCAGTTGGGGACACAAAGCGTGTGTTTCACAGTAAGGAAAAAGCTTATGCACCTGGGCATTACAGGCTCAAGTTATCTGAAGACATAGCCGATGAACTGGTTGATGAATTAATCGATGAGTTAGTTACTGAAATGAGTAACGGTGTCTGGGGGAATAATCTGTAATTCTTCTCTGACAAATGCCCTCTGTGGTGCAGGTTCATACAGATAATATATTGTTGCGTCAGGACCGGGGACTATTTTTTTTATATTATGAACAGACGTTGACCAGATGGGGTCTGTCGCTCTGCGCCTGATGTCGTTCTCAGCCTCCCCTGGTTGATATAAATATCTCACCTGTTTAGTAAATAAACTTGTGTCTGGTGCCGGGGTTGGGGTTGGTCCTGTTTTTGGTTCTGTAATTGTTTTCAATTTAATAACATCAGCAGGCTTAGGATGACCTTCATTGTTCATTGCTTTTATCACATGTGGTAATCTCTTTACCCACTCAGTGTTCCGGGTGTCATGCATGAGTTCCTTAGAATACTGGTAGCTGAAAAGTCTTTCTGATAACTGTTTGTTAAAGTTCTCTACAATTGCCTGTGATCTGTGTACGCCTGGAATGCCTCGTCTGACCAGTACGCCGTGCTTAGCAAATAACTGATTAACTGCGCCCTTAAATTCAGATCCATCATCAACTTGTACAAGTCTGGGGTATCTTAAAGGACCTCGACCATATATTTTTGTTAATGCTGTAGCAACAGAGGTGGCTGTTTTGTCAGATATGGGTTCAGCGTCTTTATATCTTGAAGCAATGTCTACAACAGTCAGTGCGTACTTGTATCGTTTCTTTCTTATTGTATCATGTGGTAGGAACAAGAGGTCCATTTGGTGCGTGTCATTTGGTGATGTGTTTTCAAAATGGGGTCTAGATATCTTTTTTGGAGCAGGAAGATATATCTGCCAAATTGCTTGTCTCTGTAACCATTGTTTGACCTGATTGAGTGTTATATCTCCGCCCACAGCGGCATGTAATTTCTGAATAGCTGTTGCTCCTTTATAATACCCTGATGGTGAGTAATATATTTTCGATAGTTTATTTTCGGCTGCCATTTTTTCTAGCAATGAAAACTCCTGTAAAATAAACAAATGTCATTCCCACTAGAACAAAAATTATCTCCCCATTTCTTTGTTCTGTACTTGGTTTGTAATAGTCACTTAGTTTTGGTTTTGGGATAGTCATGTCTTCACCTGTGACTAAAAAATATTCCCTGATTGCGTCGTCTGTATTTGAAAACGTATGCTGTGCATGACCTTCTAGCCTCAGTTTTTCATTGATGAAATCAAGTTTCTCAATTCTATTCTTTTCATAATCCTGCTGGGCTTGAGCAAGTTTCTCTGATGCCTCATTGTGACGTTTTATTTCTTCTGCTGATTCTTCTCTACCCATTTTTGAAAAGAGATAATTAGAGCCACTGAAAGCGAGGGCGTTGACCATCGCGCCTCCAATCATAATAGCTATCGTTGCCATATTTTTATTTACATAGAAACATTTTCGGGAATAATTCCTTGCTTAACAAGAAAGTCTTTAGTAGCAATTGACGCTGTAACAACTACAATTAGCTTAGCACTGTCTTCGAAATCTAATCTACTCAGGTCTGCTGATTTCATTTTGAGTAGATTTTTTCCTAGCATAGAATACGCTACTGCTAGTCCGCTGATTACGGCAGAATGATACACAAGGTTCATTAAATTTTTTGAGTCATTCATTTCTTAGGCAATAAAAATTAAAATAATAAATTTATTTACTGCATATAAAATGGGTCAACAGCTTTGGGTGTTACTGGTAATGTGGCGACTTCTGGTTTTGTTTTTGGAGTGTCTGATTTTTTGGTCACTGTACGAGTCTGTGGTTTGTATTTTTTGTATAATTGATAACCTACGTAACCAAATCCGACAACAAATCCGACAATTATATATTTTGTTGATTGAGGTTCGTGGTTAGACTTTGTTGTTTGTCTCTCACTTTAATGTGGGTGTGACGGTAGTGACACTGGTCCTGACGGTGCTGACGGTAAATCAGATACATGAGCCTTTTCTGTTTGCGCTTGAAGTTGTAATTTTTTTTGTCTGTTATATTCGGCTAATCTTTTTCCTGCCTCTACCCTGCCTGGACTTTTAGCCTTAGTCACAGTTTGAACCTGTGTCAAAACAGGGTCGGGGTTCAGTTGTGGAGTCGTCTGGGTTTCGTCCATTTTCTTCTGCAGTAAAATTTATTTTTGAAAAATCAATATGGCTACCAGTAACAAGCAATGTTACAACAGGTGCAAGGTAATTTCCAAACTTGTAAAACATGACACATGCTAATTTGCCAATTGAACTTGAAACAATAGGATTGCTTTCAAGATCGTGTGATAGGCTGTCACTATCCACAGGTAGAAAGTGACTCACTGCTTTTATGTATAGGCATACAAGAGACCGGCTTAAATCACGAGTCATTAGTGAAGCAATGTGGTTTTCATATTTAGAATAAAGTTTGATTAGTTCGTCAGAGGTAAGAGATTCAATATCCTCTGTCATGTATTGTTTTCCGAGATAAGTCTTTGACTTGCCTGAGACAATTACAGAAAGAAGGCGCTGTTTTTTCGAGTCTAAGTCTTTGTTTTCTACAGCATTGATATCATTTAGAAGAAGTAATTCGTCTTGGTTCATTTTATAATAAAAAATATTAATTTTATGACTTTAATTAAAGACAATAAACTGCTACGCATTCTTGAATGAACACGCATACATCGTTGATATACTGTTTAGCTCGGGTGCTGATGACAATGCTTATAGAGATTAAACAATCTATTTTCCAAAAGAACCACATTTATTTACGCCGCATTGACAAACTTGCGTTTATTTGAAATCACTGGGGTGAATTAAAGATGGGGTGGCGGTCGCGTGGTCAATGGGGGGACATTGTCAAAATGCCGCAATGTTTGTGTTTAATGCAGCATAAATAAATTTGGATTCTCAGGAGCCCCCTATATTATATCTCTGCAACACAGCACAAGTAAGCCAAGGGACTGAACCTTACACTGACCTCGCTTTTTTCAGCAAGCAGGGAGTGATCTGACTTATAACGTATTGTCTTTGATTTGAAGCTGATGCACCAAATAGGCCTCAGTGTTTATTACATGTGATGTCTGGATGTTTTTTCTCCATCCTGGAGACACTGGAGAGGCCTTCCATTTTTTCCGTCCTTGTAAAAAAAAAATGTATGTGTAAAATGTGGAGAATTCTCCGTTCACGCAAGGCCTGGTTAGACAGTCTTCATATTTTATCAGCACAACATATAAGAAATACTTGCTCCTCACCCCACACTCAGCCACATCTTTGTAGCGTCCACTGCGCAAGGTGATGGTCCCAGTTTTTATGTTTGTGACCTGGTAGCGTGCAAGGTACAGCTCAGGATCAAACATGTCCTGTACCATGCAGCGGTAACGCACCAGTGAGTTGGCCGGCAAGTCATGCAAAGCTCTGCTGTTGATACTTGGCACCTATCACAAAAACAGTAGCTGAAATGACAGTGTAATTAGGTACAGGCAGCCCCTAAAACTACAAAAATCCCTTGCAAATATGACATCAAGAAAAGAGTGTATTTTTACAGTTCAAGCAAAAATAAGAACAAACAAACAAACAAAAAAAACAGCAAGTGTCTAACTCAAATAGTTTCAGAGATACAAGGAAAAGAGTGAGAAAAATTGCCACGTCCGAGGCTGTTTTTTGCAAATTGCATGGTAAGCAAATATTGACAATCCACAATTTCTTCAGATCTATTCTATTAAATTAGCTGAAAATCTGGGATTCTGTTTAAAGTATTGGTCAGTATAAGCTCAGTTTTTTTGTGTGATGGTAATAGTGGTTTCTGAATGCCAGTTAGCCAAAAATGCCTCTCCAGCAAAAATCGGCTTGCGGTAAAAAGGCTTGCGGTAAAAACGATAATTTCAAAATAACACAATTTCCCCATTTCTTGTCCGATTTTAACATTTTTAAGTATTCTGTGAATATCGTTTAAGATGCCTTAATTTGACATCCTACAACACTATGGTATGCCAGCTTTTAGTTTCTAACCACCCCCCACCCCCCTCTCCCCCATTTCTTAACTGTTACATATAGGTTTCCTTGTTTGTTGTGCTATTTTGCCAAGTCACAGTTAAGTTGCCAAACCATGACTAAATGGTATAAATGCTTTAATCCTTCAGAAATATGCCCGCGGCTCACCACTCGCCTCTGCTTCGCGTAGCAGACGACGCATAGCCAAGAACCATAACTCTACTGGAAGTTGAAAACCGATCGCCAGTGACCAATTTTAATTTTAAAATAATAAAATATCGGCCAATTACTTTTTACTTTTAGCTACAATAATGCAAACGAGAATGCTCAAATTATATGTTTCAACATAATAACGATAAATATTCAGTCGGAAATCGAACAGAAAAAAATGTACAAACTGCGTCACTCGCGAGGCCTACTCGACCAAGGAAGCATCATTTAGCTGCTTCCACAGCGATCAAATTGCACGCGATTACACAAAATTAAACTTCATAACACTCTTGAAAATACATTGGCATTGTATCAAAATGGATTTGGAAGACATTTACATTGATAATGATGTGAACTTATCTAGTTCATCACTGATTTTTTATGAAATTACGAGTGCGCTGCGGTCGCCATTTTCGTACACAACTTCAGCACATCTGACTACGGGTGACCTCAGAATTTCAAACAATGGACGCATATGATACATGTAATCTCGTCGGAAACGAGATTTTAGAAAAGAAAAATGAATGAACTTTCGAATGATACTGTGCAAGCTGCATAATATTTCAGCAAGAGGACAAATTTTTAGTTCAAAAGTTGCAATTTGCAATAAGTCATTGTTTAGTTGCAATTTGCAATAAGTCATTGTTTAAAAAAAAGTCTTTAATATATTTGGCACCACTGCAAAGCTCGCGACGAGCACTTTCCAGGGACATATACCATTGCGTTCTATTTTTAGTACAGGTCTGGTGAGCGTTTGAAACAATGCGACTGCAGTGAGCTTGCTTCAAGAAGCGAGCAACCAGTGCAGTTTTTGACGAAAATGGTCATTTTTAACAGCTGCTTTTTTTCACTAACGGTACAAACAACATCCACACTCACACTTAAACGAAAGAATGCAACGTTTTCTGCATATGCATACAAAGTTTATTGTATGGAAGCCTAAATCTAATGAGCCAGACCTGTTTGAAGCAAAAAGTCAGGTGCATGACGGTGTACTGTGTATAGGGCTGCCGGTACCTAGTGTAATGCATTGAAACATTAAGTTGCAGAGAAACAAGATAAAGTCATGAGTTTTAAAGCACACAAAAAAGTACTAATTTCTGTAAAAGTTATTTCTGGTTTTGTTTTTCAAATAGCAGCACAGATGGTTGTGAAAGCCAGGGGCAAATAACATTGCTCTCGGCACGATTGATTACCTTGCATTGTCCGACAAATTTGACGCAAGTGATAACCATTTATTTATTTTGTCTGCTAGTAGTGCTCTATGCCTCAGTGTTTGCTTTGTTTTGCTTTGAAACAGTTCTCTTTCTTGGGCCTAAGAAAAGTAAGAGTACGTAGTACCAATTTATGAAGTAAATCTAAGCATCTGATGGGCTTTTGAGTGGCCCTTTTTATAAACCCTCCAGTCATGTCTAACGCATCAAGCCCTGTGGAGAACATTCACAGCTTTTAGTACTTCACAAGTACAGGTGACAGCTCAATGATAGTTCAATTAAGTTCATGATAGCTAGTTTAATTTTAGTTAATGATGGAGACAGAATACTGGCACCTTGTGGCGCCAAGGTATTCTGGCACCACCCTTGAAATATCACTGTCAATCCGCATCAAGTTACAGTGCGTCAGAGAAGAATAAAATGTGGGTGATACACATTTGTCATACTGTTCCTATGTAACAGTGATTTGTTTAGGTACTGGCAGCAGGGCTCAAAATTAGCGGAAGCCCGGGGCCAAAAACCGCAAAGTTGATTTCGGGCTCGCAAAGTTGAAAAACGAAGGGCCCGCTTGGCCTGCAAAATAATTCGTCTGCTACAGCTAGCTCTACTCGGCAGTTTCGTATTTGGGCCAAGGGAAGCAACCCACACCGGTGCCCTCACTCACAGTAATAGTATTGTGTTCTTTTTTCCTTTTTTTTTGGTTATTGTATTTTTAGTTTACTTCTGTTAACTCAAGTGCACATAAGTGTAATATGAATAGATGATTGAAAAAAAAAAAAAAGGCAAAATCTGTTTGTTTCACTTTAGTTTATCAGGAAGAGTACTGTTAAGTTTAGTTCCCTTTCATGGTTTTGTTTTGAACTTTTGTGCATTGAGGTCAGATTTTTTGTTAGGTTACTCATATTAAAAATTTAATGATGTGTATTGTGCAATACTCAGTCACAAAACTGAAAAGTATTATACAAGAGACTCACTTGATTTTTTTCTATTTTGTTTAATGGCCATTTCAGGCTCACTAGTCACTGGAATATGTGTGTCACTGAATGTGTGTGTGTGTTTTTTCCCCTTTTTTGTTGGTAATGTTTGAAAGTGAAAGAAAAGGCAAATAAAAATGACATCACTCAGCAAAATTGGAAATTCAATTGTTTTTATTTTAGATTATCAGACAAATTGTACTTTCTACTTATTATATTGTCAATAATTCTTTTGTTTTTTGTTTACATTATTTTTCAAAGTTGGGCCCCGAAAGTTGCTTGTGGGCCCTCAAATTTTTCAATCAAGGGGCCCGGTGGCCCCCAAAGAAAAAAGTTAATTTCTAGCCCTGGGCAGTCTATATGGCTGGTCAGTGCAGAGCCAAATGTGACTTATCTTTCATGTGTGATATCTATGTTTTTTGGTGGTTAAAATCAATAACATGCATACCCACGTGTTCAGGAAGTTGTTTTCTTGTATTGCTTACAAATCTGAATGTGTATGAGGCATATGAAGTTTGTGAATGAGCTTGAAAAAAGAGTACTTTGAGCGTCCACATGCCACCGACCGACGTCTAGCCGCGACTCCGAAAAAGACGCGCGTTTCTTACACGATCGAATCCGTACTATAAATAGAAGAGCACACTAAATTATACCATTAGAAAGAGCAGATCACGGGCTTTATAATGGTAATAACCAAGATGATTTTTTTTTTTTAAATTGACGAGTTTTGTTTTCAAAATGAAAGTTTCAATCTGCAAAATCACCCTCTTCCGTAAAAAATTTGACACGCGAGTGTGGGTTCGTTGGAAAGCTCATTTTCTACAAAATCATAGGGTACCGGTTGTGTCACACTCCTATAAATAGAATGCATTCGATTGGCCGATATCTGAACCAACCTTCTGTAATGTGTTGAGTTTCACATTCATGAATACATGTACAACTTCAAGGGAACTAACTCCTCACTAATTGCGGCACTTAGGCGATGCTAGAGTTATCGCTAGGGGCTGGCTACCAAAACATGGCGATCATCATCAACCGATATTTCTGTATGAATACAAAGTCAGTCTGAACACATCAATCAGTGTTGTTTACTCCTTGTATGCTTGACGTCCACGATTCACGCACCACCAACAGTACTCCAAACATTACATTGGCGACGAGGATTACAGTAAGTCCAAGTTATCACTGACTTTTCTGTTCGACCACGTGCTCGAAAAAAAAAACGTTACTGCGCTAGAAGATGGCCGCTCTACCCGCCTACCAGTCGTTCGACTGCGCCCCAGAGGGAAGAGCTGTGCGCTGGAGGAAGTGGGTTCAACGACTCAAAACATTCTTCACAGCCTACGAAATAAACGATGTTGATCGACAAAAAGCTCTTCTTCTTACATTCGGCAGCGATGAACTGAATGACATTGTTGACACTTTCCCCGACGAAGCACTTCGTCCCGGTGCTAACGACACTGTTTTGTCGAAGCTGGTAGACACTATCACCGCTCATTTCAACCCGCAAACTAACGTGGAATACCAACGGTATGTCTTCCGCAAAACAGAACAAAAATCAGACAACATTGACGAGTACTACTCTGAGCTTAAACAGCTTGCTGAAACCTGTGGATTTGCCGATGCATCGTCTGAAATCAAATCGCAGCTGATTGCTGGATGCAAGTCGTCGAAAGTCCGAGAAAAGGGTCTATCAACCCCAGCTATGACCTTAGCTGATCTTCTCACGTTTGCACGTACCCTGCAACTGACCACCCAGCACTCACGAGCCATGCATACTGAGATCAATAAACTTGATGCTCATCATCACCATGCCAGTGGCAGTCGTCTTCGCCATCAACAACCACGACAACTATCTCAGCAACCATCCAAGTGCAGAAACTGTGGTGGTGATTGGCCGCACAAAGGTGGACAGAAATTTTGCCCCGCCTTCAACAAACGTTGCAATTCCTGCACTAAACTACAGCATTTTGCTTCAGTTTGTCGTTCACAGCCTGCGAAACAAACACAGGGACCGTTGAATGCATCAAAACACCAACCTGGTGGCTACCGTCATCGCAACAAGCCCAGATCTAACGTTCACCATCTTGACAACCCAGATGATGAAGCCAACGTTATCAAGACTGAATGTGAATCTGACAGCTCCAGCGAGACTGAATATATCTTCATGACCTCTAACATCAGCAGTCGACTTCACACTTCGTAGTGACAGTGCAAGGACATGGGTTTGAGTTTCTAGCAGACTCCGGTGCTACTATTGACATTCTATCAAAAGATGACTATGATCTGGTCACACCCAAGCCTTCGTTACATCCATCGAACAAGAAGATTTCTGCGTATGGGAGCAAACATGCCATTCCTGTCATTGGTGCCTTCAATACTGCCGTCCAACACAAGGGAAACACAACAAAGACGACAATCCATGTCGTCCAACAGAAAGAAAAAGCTATCCTTGGCTGGAAGACATGTCAAGAACTAGGCCTACTCGCTACCGTGCATCACATCAAGCCTGAACATGAAAAGCTGCATGACGAATTTTCCAATCTCTTTGGTGGTGTAGGCAAACTGAATGACCAGAAAATCCAACTACATATCGACAAGACTGTCCAACCTGTAGCACAACAATACCGACGTGTTCCATTTCATGTGCGAAAAGACATTGAAGAGCAACTGCGGAAGGACGAAGAACTTGGCATCATTGAAAAAGCTACTGGACCAACACCATGGGTGTCTCCAGTTGTCGTCGTGCCCAAACCCAAACAGCCAGGAAAGGTGCGTGTCTGCGTCGACATGCGTGCGGCAAACAAAGCAATTCGTCGCGAACGTCATGCCACACCAACTCTCGACGAACTAAAGACCATGTTTGCTGGGGCCACCGTCTTTAGCAAACTTGATTTAACGCAAGGGTATAATCAACTAGAGTTAGACCCTTCTTCACGATACATCACTACCTTTGCCACGCACATGGGGCTCTACAGATACCGTCGTCTGTTCTTTGGCATAAACTCTGCAAGTGAGATATTTCAAGAAACTGTCCGTCAATGCCTAGCAGGACTCGATGGTGTTGTAAACATCAGTGACGATATCATGTGCTTTGGAACAAACCAAGCGTACCATGACCGCAACCTTCGTGCACTATTCGAACGTCTTTGCCAGAAAGGACTCACACTGAACAGTGAAAAGTGTGTGTACAACAAGGAATCCCTTGAGTTTCTTGGTCACATCTTCGGAAAGGAGGGCATCAAACCAAGCCAGGACAAGCTTGACACAATCCTCCATCTACCTACGCCAAGCAGCGCTTCCGAAGTCCGCAGCCTACTTGGGATGATGAACTTTTGTGGTGCTCACCACATCCCCAACTACGCAACGCTGACGCATGAACTACGCATCCTCACCAAGAAAACTACGCCATGGTCTTGGACACAAGCACATGGTGCAGCGCTCGCGAAACTGAAAGCAGCCCTCAGTCAAGCTACCACGCTCGCATACTTCAACCCGCGTAAAGCCAGTGAAATCTACACTGATGGCAGCCCTGTGGGTATTTCAGCTGTCCTCACGCAAGATGGCCGTGTGATCCAGTTTGCAAGTCGACCCCTCACCCCAACAGAGCAACGATACTCTCAAACAGAACGAGAAGCTCTCGCAGTGACTTGGGCGTGTGAGTATTTCCACATTTACATCTACGGCGCACCATTTACCGTCCACACTGATCACAGACCCCTTGTCTCGATCTTCAACAACCCCCGCTCAAGGTTGTCAACGCGCATCGAACGATGGGCGATGAGACTTCAGCCATATCAGATCACTGTCAAGTACCGACCAGGTGCAGACAACCCTGCAGACTATCTCAGCCGTCACCCAGTTCCACAAGCCTCAAGTGACCGTGAAGAGAAAATTGCAGAAGAATACGTCAACTACGTCACCGAGAACTGCATCCCCAAAGCGATGACTGTTGATGACGTTGCTGCTGAAACTGCATCTGACCCTACCCTCACCGCAGTAATCCATGGGCTTCTCACCAACCAGTGGCACAAGCATGAACAAAACATCGACATATCGACATTTAACACACTTCATCAGTGTCGCTCTGAGCTATCCCTAGCCTCAGGTGACCGAGTGATCTTGAAAGGCAACCAGGTCGTTCTCCCTACATCACTCCAGGATCGAGCTGTGAAACTCGCCCACTCCGGTCATCAAGGCATAGTCAAAACAGTCGCCCTGCTACGCGAAAAAGTCTGGTTTAAAAAATTTGCAACACCACGTTGAAGTGACTGTGAAAAACTGCATGAAATGCCAGAATTCAACTCCCACCCATGCGCGTGAACCCTTGAAGATGTCACCCCTCCCTAGTGCACCATGGACCGAAATCTCTGCAGACTTTGGACATCTTCCCAACGGCAAGTACATCTTGGTCGTCATGGACGAATACTCACGCTTCCCGGTCGTCGACATTATCGACTCGACGTCAGCTCGAAGCGTCATTCCCAAATTCGACAAGATCTTTGCAGAATTCGGCATTCCTGAGTCTCTTAAAACAGACAATGGTCCCCCTTTCAATAGCGCTGATTTTGCCATGTACTGTGCTCACATGGGTATCAAACACAGAAAAATCACCCCCTTATGGCCCCGTGCAAATGCAGAAACTGAACGTTTCATGCGTTCCATCAAGAAGACCCTCAAAAGTGCGACAACCCCCAACCTCAAGCAGGAAATGTATAGATTTCTCCTTGATTACCGCACTACCCCACACTCCACAACCGGTGTTCCCCCAGCTTCTCTGCTCTTTGGCAGAAACCTCAGGTCTCGACTCCCTCAAGTCCCTCAAACCCGAGATGATCATGCTGTCAGACAGCGTGATGCTGCTCAGAAAGCCCTCATGAAGGAATTTGCTGACAACAAGGCCCATGTCAAACCATCTCGCCTCCAGATTGGTGATCCTGTCCTCCTTAAGACTCATGACCCCACCAAGGCTGACACTCCATACCAACCGACTCCGCTGGTCGTCACCAACAAAAAAGGGTCCATGATCACGGCTCAGCGAGGTCAACAAAAGATCACCCGAAACAGCAGCTTCTTCAAGAAGGCTCCTAGACCCCCTTCCGCTGCTGAACAGGAACCCGACTCATTCCCTGACCCAACAACGCCAAGTGGTCTTGACTGCGCACCCCAGCCTCCAACCCCTGCAGCTTCACTCAGTCCCTACCATGCCAGAAGGTCTGCGCGTCAAGTTCACATGCCAAAACGATTCGATGATTATATTTTGAACAAACCCTAAAAGACTCTGGTGAAAGACCCAGTGAGGCGCGAACAGCTTGCACCAATTTTTTTTTTTCTTTCCATTTTCACAAAGACTCTTGTGAAAGACCCAGTAGGGCGCTTACCCGCACCGTTGTGTTAGTTTTGTCTTCGAGACTGTTGTGTTCATTTCATTTCATAGTTTTAAGTGCTAGTCATAATCAGCAGTGATAAGTGCTAGTCATAATCAGCAGTGATAAGTGGAATCTAGTCACATTGTGTTCATGATATCATTATGCTCCACCTCTTGTATTAGCCTCATTTATTTATGTTTGAGTTAACAACCTACCAATGCAAGAATTCTTTCAACAAAGGGAAGGAAAGGAAAAGGAGAAAAGATTGTAATTGTGATCACATGCATTTTTTTTTTTTTCATCCAAGGAAGGAGGTGATGTAATGTGTTGAGTTTCACATTCATGAATACATGTACAACTTCAAGGGAACTAACTCCTCACTAATTGCGGCACTTAGGCGATGCTAGAGTTATCGCTAGGGGCTGGCTACCAAAACATGGCGATCATCATCAACCGATATTTCTGTATGAATACAAAGTCAGTCTGAACACATCAATCAGTGTTGTTTACTCCTTGTATGCTTGACGTCCACGATTCACGCACCACCAACAGTACTCCAAACATTACACCTTCGTAGTGCAGTACACAGTACTACACGCCATGTTGGGCGCTTCGACTCGCTTCATTCCTGACCGATTGACAAAAGAACTTGGTAAGTTTTCGCATTCCACACTCTTTTGATGATTAAAACTTAGGTTAATATTGCCAATGATTGCTTTTCTAAAGTGCATTTAAGACATTTCGGTAAAAATTCCAGTTCAGATTGTTGGGTGTGTAGAGACATCACATTACACGGAAGAGAGCAAGCCGAGTAGACCCGATCAGTTTGTATTTTTTCCCCTTGGCTTGTAGAATAAAATGATAGCATAAGAACGCTATTCTTCGTTCAATTATCATTTAAGATCAGTAAATCATGGAAAATAAAGTGTTTTATGCGCTTGGTTTAGTTGACGATTGAGTGAAAAATCATGATCAAAATTCGAAGGCCTGCTTCCGGTTGGAGTTGGCGTTTTTGTCTCTGTCGTCTGCTCGAACTGTTTCATCAACAACTGTTGTTGTCAGTACAATTCTAGTCTGCGTAATGTGTATTCACAGCATTATTTCAGAAGAAACTTGTACTTTTTTTTTAGAAAGATGAATTTATTCTAACCTTTTACCGTTTCTAGTGGCGAACCATCACTTGCAATGATAGTACTAGTAGTTAGTACAGCACTAGTTTGACACAGAATGGGAAGGGGGAGTGAATGGGAGTTTGTTTAAAGTATTGTTGAACTTACATACAAAAATAAGCAGTCCTATAAAATATACAATGATTACAATTGGTTTTTTTTTTCAGATGATGACTGCTATCAAAACATCTTACGAGTGTTTAGCCATCCTGGGGGGGAAGGCAGGCCACCTAAACTTCAAGCAAACGCGGTCACCAACAAACTCCTCCTGCAATTATTCCGTGCCAAGGAAGAAACTGGAATTTCCTGGGTCAAGCTTGAAGACATTCTTCAACAAAGTGATTGCTTTAAAGACTATCCTAGGAGAAAGTATCGAGGACTTCTCCAAGGGACTGTCAAACATGCAGAATCATTGCGCCCTGAAAATACATGGTGTACATATAACAATATTGCCAACTCAGAAAAGGACAGCCCCAGCATCTTTTTTTTGTGTTGTTTTGTTTTTGGGACATCTGTGGACATAGTTATATTTGTAATATTAACTCGAGAGTGTGTAATGACTGCACCAAACATTTTTAGAATTGGATTCCAGAGTTATGTTGATTATTAAACAGCTTGACATCCTGCGTTTTGAATCAAAATGGCAATTTTTAACATCACACAAAAAAATAATGATGTCTTGTGCAAGTTAAAATAAGATTTGCATATCTTTCCATGTGTCTTTTTGTCTTCAAAGCAGCAAATCTTTTTCAAATCGGATGTTTAGTTTAAGAGTTATGCTCGTTTAACTATGGGTCCCGCAAGCTGTTTTTTGGGTGTCTTATAACAGTAAGTTGCACAAATTGAATGAAAAGCCATTTTCATTTGCTTGTATTTTTATTCAGCAGTCACTGGGAAGCCTGAAAAAAAATGGAGCTGTTGTATGTATATACAACTTTATAAAACCATATTTAGAAAGCTGATTATCTCAGTGCTCTTGTATTCATTGGTGTGATCCTGAAAATGGCACTTTGTGAACGGCCACATTTTACGGATTTTCAATAAAGTTTAAAAGCTTGTAAAATCCTTATTTTTCAAGCTAGACACTTACTGTTTTGTGTGTTTTGTTATGCACTGTGACCCTATCATGTTTTCTGATGACTGTGTGTTGATGCAAATGTTGGCTGCCGGTACCTAGTGATTTCAACAAAATATACACACCCATGTCAATGCTTCTGCCGTCTGAAGCTTTTTAGAGAAATGATCCTTCACACCGGCAACTTCACATGCCCCCTGTGGCAGCTGAGCTGAAAACATTCAAAAAGTACTAGATAACCACGCCCTTACTCAGTAATTAGAAACTAAAACTATAATAGTAAAGAGCCTTATAATCTATGCAATTGCATGTGCACCTAAAATAAAGAGCTCCAGGATATGTTAAGCTGCTGCGTACACAACAAAATCCCAGTGGTTTGTTATTGCAACAAGACAAGGCTGCTATTTGTTTGTTATTGCAACAAGACAATGCTGCAGAAGAAAACAGCATACCTATCACATTTTGAATCACTTCAAGGGGATTATCAGTCCAGTTTTCTACGCCTGGCATGTTGAGACGCTGAACAGTATGGCTTTGTCGGCTGCTCAACGGCGGGAACTTTGTTACTCTCCAATAAAATATTTAATCGTCATTTCTATATAGATCATTCTAAATATGCAACATCTGGATGCAAAACATTAATTTTATTATACATATAAAATAATGCTAATGTATTATACTGTTATGCTCTATTTTAATAGTTACACAAACAAAACCTTTTGGATCTTGATTTACGGCTAGGGGAAAACACTCCCGTTGCTGTTGCCCAACAACATGGCGTCGTCCAAGAAGAAACGTGCCATTGACGAAAATACCAACGCAGAAGAGGTAGAACCTCTTGATGAAAGCAACGAAAGTAGTGACGACGATGTTACCGATGAGAGTGAAAATGAGTTTATGGATCAGGTATAAACGTTTTTGTGTGTGCTGTAAACGTTTTTTGTTCGGAAACCGAACCGCCGCCGTTATTTTTACACTTCGTTGGTGTTGGCACGATATCGAAAGGACTCGACGAAGACAACAAGGGATATTGCTCGTTAGGCTTGGAGCCTTTCCTGAGCAAGCATGATCAATCCCTGCTGTGGTGTTTTAATAGTGTACGTGTTATATGTAAGATATAAAATGTTCGCTGTTTGAATTATGTTTGTGTTTGTCCACAGGAGGTGCAAGTGGAGTTTGAAGCCCGCATGCCGGAAGACTCGGATTTCAATGGCATCAAGACTCTTTTACAACAGGTACAACTTTGACTTGTATTCATACATTTTTTATACTGCCATAGAACTTACGCATATATAGCAGGGATGCAACTAGACATTTTCACAGATATATGGCAGGTTTTCTGGTATTTGTTTTGGCATGTCCCACTTTACTGGCGATTCGTCCACTTCCGTCAGTCTATATTCGCTGAGCGACAATAACTCGCCTTTTGGTCAATTTTTCATACTTTTGAAGTGATATTTCGTCTTCAAACCTTGTCGGCAGTTTTATATACGCTCACAAACGACAAAGAGCTCGCGATCGTGAAGTATCACAGTGAGAAACGTTTATAAACCTATCATAATGGGAAGAGGGCGCCTACGGTTTTGGAGAAAAACAGAAGCATTCGCTCGATAAGAGACTGACACTAAAAAACTCCAAAATATCTAAAAGATTTGCAAACCTTTCGCAAATCACTCGACAACGCTGTTTACACATGAGACGCGCTCTCTTAAAACATCAGCAATGACGTCATATCCGGAAAACACGACCAAAAAACGTTCGTCAAAACTAGATGTCGCTCGTAGAATTTGTAGTCTGATGACGAGGTGAGTGAGCAATACTAATCAAAAAGGAAACCAAAACGGGGTTTAAGGCAATAATTCTACTTGAATCTTTTAGTTTTACGATTAAATTATACCTGAAAGCAACAACCGGAAAGCTAGCAAGCTCTCAGTCCCTTTGTTTACAGGCGATCTCGATCGATCGCTTTGAAGACTGACACACGTTTCGAACACGTGGGTGCTGAAAATAGGTCTAGTAGGTTAACAATCGTGTTATATCGGTGTGCTGAAGCCCGCAAAACCTTTGTCGAGGAGGTTGAATTGAAGTGAAACAGAAACATGAGCGTTCAGTATGCCGTGGTAAAATTAATCACACGCTTAAGCTGCGGGAGAGTCTGTCGGTCTACATTCTTTCGAGCGGGATTGTAAAAACACGATTTAAAATCATAAAATTAAAACAATTCTTTCTTTATTGATTTATTTGTTAGTTCAAGTCACAATACATCACATATTCCCGACAAACACACACAACTGTTCATGTGATGCACGCATTCTTCGTCAGAAAATTGAAGTGTAGTTTTTGCAAAATACCAGAAAACCTGTCATATGTCAAATGGAGTCGGTTAGCTTTTTCCTCTGACATGTCATTGCGTTTTTTTCACTTCCAGAAATAAATAATGCATTGTGGTGCACAAACTAGAGGGAGGGGGCAAGGTGACATAATACATCATGCAACTAGTACATGTACATCGTCTTTAGGTGAAACTTCCCAAATGTACAGTGGAGTCCAGTTAACACGAACTCGCTTAACATGAATTTCCGGTTAACACGAACCGTTTTTGCATTCCCGGCCGACGGCCTTCTTATTCTGTATTAAAATTTTACTGATAACACGAAATGCTTAACAAGAAATTTCGCTTAACACGAAGAAGCTGTTTTCGGTTCCCAACCAGAGCAATTTCACTATTATTCACCTGTTTAACACGAACACATTCCAATCTCAAACACCGAAAACCAATTCATGAAAGGGGCACTGCACGTGTCACTCTCGTGCTGTAGTACACATGACACAGATCAGAACGAACTCTAGCCTGTGATTGGCTGAACAGCCTTCAGTTGTTGTAATCCGTCTTCTCATTGGCTAGAGTTTCTGAACTGTATTCATGTATCATTTGTGTACCAACACAACCCAACACTCCCTCACTTCAGTTAACCACCGATCGTGGCTACCAAAACAGAAGTTGATTACGCTTGAAGTGAAAAACAAGATTAAAGAGATCCACGATTGTCTCTCTTCACGGGCTGTCACTAACGCAAGACAGACTTCGATCATGGCGTTTTTTAAATGACTGACCGTGTTGCTTTTACCGATGCGAAAATGTACTTTAGCCTGTGTTGATTTTACTTTACTATGGAGTTTACATTAAATACTTGAGCTGTACAGGTCTCCTTGTGTTTTCCTAGCGAGCTGATGGTAAGGTAAGCATATTTAGTACGATAATGTGCACTTTTAACCTCGTACTCATTCATGCACGCATCTCTTACACACTTTTTCCTTGACGGGAGGGCCGTGATCAATTTTGAGGCCATATTGGTTAACACGAAATACGGTTAACACGAAGTGATTTTCCATGTCCCCAGAAATTCGTGTTAAGCGGACTCCACTGTATGTAGGAAATACAGGTTAAATGGGTTAAATAACTTCCTTGCAAAGCCATGTATCAATGTATGGCACATTTAAAATGAGTTAAAGAAGCTTTGGTACTTGATTGGATCGTTAGAAATATCTTTATTTTGACAAACTGACAGTAAGGAAGACGTTCCACTCTTGTTGGCCGGTACATGTACATTATTTTGTTGCAGCTGTTCTTGAAGACAAGTATCAACCTTTCTGAACTGTCGGACATGATCATTTCCCAGAACTATGTTGGTAGTGTATTTAAGGTAAATCATAATGGTGTTGTACATATTGGTGTGTTTTGGGGCTTTGCAGTGGATGCAGTATGAATGGAGAGTTTGTTTTGTTTTTTGGTTTTTTTTGCTACTCAAATTTTTCTTTGTCGACCTCAGAGGTCTTCCTCTCGCGCCGCTCATCCCTGTCAACCCCAGTGTTCTCACCCAGGCCCGCTGGTTGTTCCAGCCAGACTCCCGGCCCTGCCACTATATATATGGCAGGTAGTAGGGGACTCCCTCGGGAGGAAACTCCGCACTGCTGCCGAGTCACTTCGGTGGTGTTCAGTGTAGCCTTCAGGTGACCACACCTACTATTCCCCCTACTTACGACATTGCTAGTCGCGGAGTCGACGAGTGGGAGCTCCCTCCAGAGGTGGCGAGTCAACCACTACGTCCTTCCACGCACAGCAGCAGGTCTGGCCTAAGACAACCGTGCACCTAGGGCTCCTGGAGGACTGGGATGAGGTCACCATGAGACGGAGACTTGAGGGATCAGAAACCTGGACCAGCGTTTTTTTCATTTTGCATGAGGATGAAGATGATATGATGATGCCATGGTGGTCCATGTGGTTGGGGACTGCGTGACAGGGCCGCATTCCACGCTTCCTGTCATAAATATCCTGGTGTTAACCAGGCCCAGGAACTGCGGACACCTGCGGTGCCAGCCGTGTAATCATTCACACCTTGCGATGTGCCATAACCCGGGTAGCACCCCCAAAGTCACACCCGTGAAGTGGGTGAGTCTCGGCTGCGTGGCATCAGCCTTCCCATTGGGTCCATAGCACACCCGCTCTGAGTAGGAGCCGACCCAGGTAGGAAAAATCCTGCTTGACTCGGCTGGGATTCGAACCCGGATCTCCCGGCCGCCAGTCCGACACGCTAACCACTGTACTACGGAGGCCGGTATGAATGAAGAGTTAATGCTAGAGCTTCTGAAGTCTGGCATTGTTGGCATACATGAACCCCTCCACTGCCAGTGGATGTAAATTTATGTCTTTAAAAGCAAGGTAGCATGAACACCAAATAATTCATCATTCCAAGGAACACAGATATATATCAGGCATGGGAATTGTCTGCGAATTCCGTGGGATTCCGTGAAGAAGAAGAAATCATCCGCGAAATTAAAAAGGCGTCTCTGCGGGAAAAAAAACATTGTGGGTAGCAAAACGAGCAGAGTACTGATTTAACACCGCGGACAGGATATGACACGGCAGGCTGTGTCGGCGACCCGCACTGGTGGGCGAGTGCGCCGCGCTGTGCAGTAAACCTGGTTGGGCAGACGCACACTGTATTTGCCGATTTTCGGCCCCAGAAAGCAAGGTCTAGCACCTACCCCCCCCCCCTCCCCCCACTGTTGTTTGATTTTTTTGGCCCCTGGAAAGGAAAGCAAGGTCTAGCTTCGTGGAGGCCTGAGGTTGGAGGCCTAGTTTCAGATGATTTTTGCTTGGGCAATTCCCATGCCTGATAAATGAATAGGGTCAAAAAAGGAAAAGAACCTTGGGAGCCCCCACAGACGCAGGGGCTCATGAGATCTTTGCATCAAAGTCAAATTGCCGATAAAATTTTGCTGGTGGTGTTTTTTGCACAAACTATGAGATGTACAATGGAACCTCCAGTGAGTGGTCATCACTGTGCTTACAATGCCAAGTGGTGTTGAGGGTACTCATTAACCCCTTGGCCACATTTCCTAGATTTTTGAGGTGTCACCTGATGGCTAAGTACCAGTTCCTGGAGACAGATTGACCATGAAAACTCAACTGTAGTGCCAAATTATCTTTGTGCCATTGGGCGCCTAGCTAATTTGGCACCACCCTTCAATTATAATGGTTGATCCGTCTCCTGCTACAGTGCATTGGGGTTAAATGAATTAAATTAACTTGCTTATACATGTATTTGTGCATTCCTTTCTGTCTATGGTCATTCTTCTGTGCCACATAGGGCATAAAGAGGTTCTAGTGTGAGTTCTCTGGACTGGCCCTGTTTGAAATATCTTTGTGAATCAACCCTTTGGCTAATCAAAATAAAGTAAAACTGTTGCCGCAAGGGTTTCATGTGAAAGAAAAACAGAAAATAGAGGTTGAAACCCTTTAAGTATGAAACATAAAGACGATGTTTAAGATCAGAAATCCTTCTTCACAGTGATATGGAAACAAAATAGAACAGAAAAGAACACACAATAGAAAGAAAAGACATCATCCTGTATAGAGAAAATGTAGAATGATGTAGAAAGAAGAAAAAAAGAAGATATGTATGTTTGTGAGAACAGAAGATACATAATGACGTAAACACACATGCATGTGTCACAAAACATACCTCTACATACATTCACGACACTATCTGCCTTGGATACACAGCCCTGAAAATGGCGAGTAATTTACTACATGGTGAGTGATTTTTGTTTTTGGCGAGTAAAAAAAAAAATCCATTCGCCAAATGCGAGTGTGCTCCTGCCTTTTCCAATCTGTACTTTTTCAGTCTTAAATCCGAAAGTGCAACCTTCACTTCTCGTAATACTAAGCAAGCAATAGAGACAAGTCAGGGCTTCCGTTTTAGTGCTTCTATGACGCATTAAAACTCAAAATCACGTACTGAAAATGTAACTAAGCAAGGGGTAATCAGACACACTAATTCGGTGCATCTGCGTCCGAGACGCATCATCCTTGCGTCACCGTGCGTAACCTACTTTTAGTGACAAGTTGGTTCGTAAAGTTTAGCCGCTCGCTTGGTTGCGGCTGCGTTCAGAATCACCCTGACTCTGGTGTCCGTGCGAGTGTAACTGGATGGGCAAACTGTTATTACAATTACATGTTATTACAAAGTGCGCGCTACATTTTGAATGCGTTACTTGCAGTGGCGTCACCATTCATACTATTATGGGATACCGCATCGTGCGTTTCACTTTCGATCTTGAACGAAGTTGTGAATGGCAGAGAAAAAGCAAAATGAAGCTGGAATGCTTCTGATTCTTCAATCCGGCACTGTCTGATCGTGATAATCGCTTAGAAGAAAGTTGCACTTCGAAACCGTCGTCTCCATAGACAAGCGACAGTACCAGAAATGATACCCCTGAGCCGTGTGGCGCAGTGGCAGTTTTCAGAGTTCATGGCTGCGTGTATTTCCATGGCTAAAGCACGACGGCACACGGATGACATGCGCATTGTGCATGGAGGCGAACTCAAAAAGCAAGTCCAGAAATTCGAACAGAAATAAGTTTGTCACTTGTTTTTTTTTATTGTGGTCGATCCGGCCATCTTCTGGTACACAGGTATTAGGCAAAAGCTCTAAATTTGGAGAAATGTACTTACTTACTTACGCCTGTCACCCCTACCCGGGTATAGGCCGTCGACGAGAGACCTCCAGCAACTCCTGTCCTGTGCTTCTCCTTCGATTCTACTCCAGGTGGTTCCCAGTCTCTTGATGTCTGCTTGGAGGTCTCGACGCCAGGAGTTTCTCGGCCTACCTCTTTTCCTCTTTCCCTGGGGGTTCCATGACAATGCCTGCCTAGTGATACTGGAAGCTGGCTTTCTCAGACTGTGACCGATCCATCCCCATCTTCTTCGCCCAATTTCATTCTCTGCTGTTATCTGCTCTGTTCTCTCCCAGAGTCTGACGTTGCTGATCTTCTCTGGCCAGTGGATTTTCAAAATTCTTCTAAGGCAACTGTTCATGAAGGTCTGTACTCTGTTGACTGTGGTTTTTGTCAATCTCCATGTCTCTGCTCCATATAGGAGAACTGCTTTTACATTGGAGTTGAAAATCCGGACTTTGGTGTGTTGTGACAGCTCTCTGGAACTCCACACTTTTTTCAACTGGAGAAAGGCTGCTCTGGCTTTACCGATTCGTGCTCTGACATCTGCATCAGTGCCGCCTTTTTTGTCTATGATGCTCCCGAGATAGGTGAAGGACTCCACCTCCTCCAACGGGGTGCCAGCAAGCAAGACTGGTTCTTCCCTGGTTGCGTTCAGCCTCATTGTCTTTGTTTTCTGTTTGTGAATGGTGAGGCCCACTTGGGACGAGATGTCAGCAAGCCTCGTGGTCTTGTCCTGCATTTGTTGATGAGTGTGGGACAGTAAAGCCAAGTCGTCTGCAAAATCGAGGTCGTCAAGCTGTGTCCACAGTGTCCACTGTATTCCACTTCGTCTGTGCTCTGTGGTCATCTTCATGAC
This sequence comes from Semisulcospira habei, assembly GCA_036245525.1. Taxonomy (NCBI): domain Eukaryota; kingdom Metazoa; phylum Mollusca; class Gastropoda; family Semisulcospiridae; genus Semisulcospira; species Semisulcospira habei. The sequence continues at coordinate 235,337,651 of BTPG01000002.1, forward strand.
CCAGTCTATGGCCAGTAGGAAGAGGAACGGAGACAGCAGACACCCCTGCCTGACACCAGTTCTGACCTGGATCTCTCTGGTGAACTGCCCTTCGTGGATCACGCGACATGTCATGCCATCATAGCTGCTCTTGATCAGGCGGACGAGCTTTGTGGGTACACCGTAGTGTCGTAGGAGTTTCCACAGAGTCTCTCGGTCCACGCTGTCAAATGCTTTCTCATAATCCACAAAGTTGACGTACAGCGGGGAGCTCCACTCCAGAGACTGTTCCACGATGATGCGGAGAGTGGCGATCTGGTCTGTACATGATCGGTTCTTCCTGAATCCTGCTTGCTGGTCTCTCAGCTGGGGGTCAACGGAGCTCTTCATTCTCTCTAGGATGATCCTGTTGAAGACCTTTCCTGGTACTGACAGCAAGGTGATTCCTCTGTAGTTGGAACACTTGCTGAGGTCGCCTTTCTTGGGAAGCTTGATTAGGTACCCCTCCTTCCAGTCAGCTGGCATCACCTCCTCTTCCCAGATCTTTCCTAACAGTGGGTACAGCATCTCAACTGTTGTCTCTAGGTCTGCTTTCAGAGACTCCGCTGGGATGCCATCTGGCCCTGCTGCTTTGCCGTTCTTCAAAAATGCCACTGCTTTTCTGATCTCTTCCCGGCTGGGTCTGTCACAGCTGATGGGTAGGTCGGTCTCTGCCGGCTGGATGTCGGGGGGGTCGGGTGGGCTAGGTCTGTTCAGTAACTCTTCAAAATACTCGGCCCATCTGTCGAGTTGGTCTGCTCTGTCTGCAATAGGCTTGCCTTCTTTGTCTTTTACTGGTCTTTCTGTATGGCCATACTTACCCGACAATCTTCTGGTAATGTCGTAGAGCTGTTTCATGTTGCCGCTGCCTGCTGCCTTTTCTGCCTCTGCTGCCAGGCTGTCTGTGTAGGCCCTCTTGTCTGCCCTGATGCTCCTCTTCACCTCGCGGTTGGCTTCCGAGTATTCCCCCTGTGCCCTTACTTTGGCTGCTCTCGTGCGACTGTTGTTGACCGCTGCTTTCTTCTGCTTCCTCACTTCTATCTTCTTCAAGGTCTGTGCCGACAGCCAGTCCTTGTGGTGGTGTTTCCTGAACCCTACAGTGTCTTTGCAGGTTGAGTTCAGCGCCTCTCTAACTGCCTTCCACTGCTGCTCTGTGGTGACCGCCTCCTCTTCATTTACTAGCTCCTGTAGCGCTTGAAACCGGTTGGACAGCACCAGTTTGAACTCTTCTCTAACTCCAGTTTCTCTCAGGAGGCCTACATTATAGCGCTGTCTTCTTGTTGTCTCTGTGCGGCTTTTCTTTAGCTTGAGCTTCATTCTTAAGGTAAGCAGATGGTGGTCTGAGGAGACATCTGCTCCCCTCCTCACTCGAACATCTTGAAGGGATCTTCTAAATTTCTTGCTAATGCAGATATGGTCTATTTGGTTCTCTGTTGTATGGTCAGGTGAGACCCAAGTTGCTTTGTGTATTCTTCTGTGTGGGAAGATGCTGCCTCCAATGACAAGTCGGTTTAGAGCACAAAAGTCTACAAACCTCTCCCCGTTCTCACTCATCTCCGAGCCTAGTCCCTGTCTCCCCATCACCTCTTCGTATCCGGTGTTGTCCTCCCCTATTTTGGCATTAAAATCGCCCATGACGATGGTGATGTCTCGCTCCGCACATTTGTCCACGGCACTCTGGAGTCGGTCGTAGAACTCCTGTTTCTCTTCCTCGTCACTGTCATTGGTGGGCGCATAACACTGGATGACGTTCAGCTTGAGCTTTTTCTTAGTTCTAAAGGCTGCTGTTATAATTCTTGGCCCAAGAGGTTCCCAGCCCATCAGCGCTCTCTGTGCCACTGGTGACAGCATGAGTGCTACTCCTTCTGTATGGGGGGCATTCTCCTCTTCATGACCTGAATACAGAATCATCTCCCCACTTAACAGCCTTTTCTGGCCAGACTGCGTCCATCTGGCTTCACTGATGCCTAGCAGGGAAAGGTTGTACTTTTGCATTTCCGCTGCTATCTGGGCGGCCTTGCCGCTCTGGTACATGGTCTTGACGTTCCATGTGCCCATGGTTGTATCCCTGGATAGAGAGAGGCGGCTCGGTCCTGTGGCTTCCGAAGACTTCCGGCTTTCACCACAGGACGTCATAAGTCTTCTAGTAGAAGAACCTTCCTCCTCCAGGAAAGGAATTACTGTTAATCTTTTCGTCGGCGTTTTTGTAGCTATTTCCTTTTTTGCAGGGTGGGGAAGCTACCCCCACGCCCAACCCCCTTACTAGGAGGACCAGGGGTTTTCTGTCGGGGTCACCTTCCCTTAGACCATGTTGGTTCACGGCACCTTATTTCATTCGGTGCACCCCTCTCACGAGGGACCCCTATCCACCACCCAGGGGACGCGCCTCAACGCCGTATGGTCCCAGCGCGAGGTTGGAGAAATGTCTTTCGGGTTAAATGGGTTGAAACCAACTTTAAGTACATTAGTGTACACACACACACACACACACACACACACACACACACACACACACACACACACACACACACAGAGTTTAGACAAGTCAGACTTTGGTTGTCAATCTGCATTCAGCAGAAAAAGCTGTATTCTCTGTAATACATTATCAAATGATCATGCAGATAAATACATATGTGTTTTTCTGTGTGAGATGATGAAACGTTTTTATTCAGGATAAAAAGTTTTAGGCATAGCAATGCCTATCTTCCAAACTGTCCTGCTACTCTACACATATAAAAATACATCAGACGATACAGCAAAAGATAAAATACATATAAGTACCCATACCACCCCTCCCCCACCCCCACCATCAGAAAGAATAAAAAGTAATAATAAAAAATAAAATACAAAAAGAATTAAAACAATATATATACGTGTATGAACCTGACATGTTAATGCAGACAGTCGAACTATTACATAATCTGCAGCAATCTGCTGTGCTGGAGCAACATACTAAGCAGAAAAATAGAACATTCACATCGACAGCAGATATTTATGGACGCGAGCTCTGAAGATAGATAACTTTGAAATAGACTTTAAATGAGAGGGTAAGTTATTCCATGATTTAGCACCGGAAAATGATATGCTAGATTTGAAGATGTCGATTCTCGGTTTTGGGAGATGGAGTAAGCTGTTCCTCGTGTTCTCTCTATTCGTATGGGAAAACAGCTCACGGAGATAGGGAGGGGCGGCATCGTTTAGAATTTTTTGCACTAATAAGCATCTATTAAGTTCCAATTGTTTACTGAGTGGTAGGATATTAAGGGCCTTCAGTCTTTCATCAGTAGGGGACGAACCAGGAAGAATAAGCTTAATACCTCGCCGATAAAGGGAATTAATTTTTTTCAAATGAATGTCTCCACAGCCGTCCCAAATATTGGAAGCATAATTACAATGTGTCTTGATGTGTGCGTTAAAGAATAGTTTTTGAGCATCAATGTCAACTATACGACTTAATTTGGATAATAAAAAGAGATTCTTCGAAATAGTTTTACAGGCAGTTTCTATGTGAGGCTCCCAGCTGAGCTGTTCGTCGACTGTCACTCCTAACAAACGATGTTTTGACACTTGCTCTATGGGCTGAGAGTGAAGGGACAGCACAAGGGGTTGCAAACCACGTTGATGCTTTTGGCATGTTGTCACCAACATACTTTTCGTTTTAGGAATACTAATAATCATATGATTTTCTTCACACCAAGTTGACACTTCATCTAAACTATGTTGGAGGACAGCGCTCACGGTTGAAACATTTTTATCAGATACATGTAATGATGTATCGTCAGCAAATAGTTCACAGTTTGTGTCGGGGTGTGGTATTGACAGTGGAAGGTCATTTATAAAGATGTTGAATAATAATGGTCCTAGGGTGGATCCCTGAGGAACACCATGGGTCACCAGTCCTTTCGCTGAGTATTTACCATTCAAGAACACTTTCTGCGTTCTGTCTAAGAGATAGGACGAGAGAAAAGCGACTGCATTTGAGTCAATGTGATATAAAGGTAACTTCTTTAGTAAGATTGAGTGGTTAATGAGATCGAAGGCTTTTTTAAGATCTAGAAATACTACACCTGAAAGTTTGGACTCATTTATGGCAGTAAGCCATTTGTGGGTTATGAGAGTTAAGGCTGTCTGACACGAATGTTTAGGCCGAAAAGCTGATTGTGCAGTACTAATAAGGCGGTTTTTCTCCAGGAATTGAAGTAAATGATTATGTATATGCTTTTCAAGTGGTTTGGACACTGCTGATAAGATTGAAATTGGTCTGTACTCACTTGGGTCGCTCAGATCTTTGCTTTTTGGTAGAGGAATAACTTTTGCTATTTTCAATTCATCGGGAAACATGTTCTTTTGAATCGAAAGGTTATATATAAAGGTTAATGATTCAACAATATAAGGGAGCGCAATTTTCAGGATTTTACTGCTAATACCGTCTACACCACAAGATGTTTTACTTTTCATGTTGGTTATAGATTTTCCTACATCAAGGACGGTCATTAGGGGAACTGAGAAAGTATTGCCGGCATTTATCTGACTGTGCTGTTTCAATTGTTCTGAACATACGTATTCACCTGGCTCACTGGTGCTCAGACCCTTTTTCGTTGTCCCCGTCTTTGAAATCACCCTCGTGGTGGACAAAAGACGTTAAGCCCTAAACATTTTTGGCTCACTGGTGTTCGTCTGTGACAGGGTTTTAGCAATGTTAAGAAAGTGTTCATTAAATACATCAGCTGTGAGGTGCGGGGGGACACTCGTTGATTTGCTAGATTGTCCTTTAGTAAATGTGTTAATCACCTGCCACACGCTGCGTATGTCTTTGCCGCCCACAATAATCTTTTCAGCATACTGCCTCTGTGCTTTACGAACTAATGATTTAACTAGGTTTCGCTGTTTTTTGTACTCGTCAAATTTCTTTTGTTGTTTCAATAGATCTCTTAGTTCCATCGCAGTTTTAATCTCATCCATCAGCCACTCAGGCACAGTGGGATGTTTAACACGCTTAGTGCGCCTCGGGGCATGTCTGTCAAGAACACTGAGGAACAACTTATACCAGTGGGACAGCGCTACATTGGGATCGTTATAGTTATACACATCGGAAAATGGTGTTTGGGAAAGTTCATGCAAAAAATCATCTTGGTTAAACTTTTTGAATGATCTGTAGAGGATGGTTATATGCTCCTTATGAAGTTTCTTTGGCAACTTCGCAGATAATGAAAAACAAATAGGAAAATGATCACTGACAGAGGTGCTGGGTACATAGACATTGCTAAGGGCACTGGCGTTGGTTGTATAAACATGGTCAATTAATGTGGATAAGTTAGCAGTGACCCTGGTGGGTGACTGAACTACTTGTGTAAGGCCTGCGCCTAAGAACGTTATCATGGATCTCCATGACGTGTTGCCAGGTTTCAATAAATCAACATTAAAATCACCGAGTATATGTATATCACCCTTGGAGTTTTGTACTTTATCAACCATTACAACAAAATCATCTTGCCAGGACACTGTAGCTGCGGGGTTTCTGTAAATAAAACATACGAAGGTCGGGGTTGACTTGGCAGTTGCTTTTATCTCAAGCCACAGACTTTCCACATGGGTGGATTCCAGGTCACATTGTCGTGTTACGTTGTTAGCAATAGTATTGTGAACATAAGCACAAATGCCAGTATGACCAGGCACTGAAGCATCTCGCCTATAAATGGAGAAATTTTGTATGGTGATAGCTTGGTTACTTATATTCTCTGTCAACCTACTTTCTGTAAAGCCAAATATATGATATGGGGAGGGTTGGTTGAGTAGTACTGTAACGTCTGATACTTTACTGCAAAGGTGATATACATTGAGGTGGCCTATTCTAAGCAAATGATCGCTGACACTAGTAAACATGTCAGGTAACTTCGCAACCAAATACTAGTTTCAAATATACTAACAAACTAAATGACAGTTTAAACAACAAAACAAAATGTCACAATGTGGCATGCAGATCAGTGGTCAAAATACAGCACTGAGACATGCGCGAAAGATAAAAAAAGGAAGAAAAAGATAGCGGATCGTAGATGTAAATAAAAAAAGTCTGCAGATATACAGGTCTCTGCGCGTGCGACGTACCGTTGCTAAAAACAAAACGCGATGAAGCGTACCAGAGTAATCTTATTCTATTTGCTACCGCCACAGTCAGTGATAAGAATCACTTTAATAGCGACTAAGTTGTGCACTCTTGTTCAATACACAGGCTAACACAGTTTGTAAAGTCACAGAGCGCTGCAATTGTCATAATTATACGCGCATTCCGATGAGAATTGCACGCGGGTGTTGACCACTAAGCCAGTCATCACACACTGATCAGTCATCAGGTGTCAAGTGCTAATCCTGAACCTCTTAGTAACAGGATTATGTTGTATGATTGTATCGCAACTAATCGTCGCACAAAGAGGCGCACGCACTGGGTGTCTCTGATCCGTTACGGTCTATCACACAACAAATACGAACTAAACGTGGTTGAGACTCCGTCGTGACTTCACACATTAGACACGTTATCTATGTCAGAAAAACGTACATGAATCTATATCGTGCAGTAAGTCACCGATTTCTCAGGTACAAAATGAGTTTAAAATCGCTTTGAGTATAGCATCAATATTGAAGGATATAGACTTGATAGCGGTTCTACGTCGCAATCAAAACTACACACGTTTCACAGTTACGACAGCAATAGAGTTCTGTAGTACTAATCAATTGATACTCATAAATTTGAGCATTTGGATGACATCAGTTACTTACTTACTTACGCCTGTCACCCCTACCCGGGTATAGGCCGTCGACGAGAGACCTCCAGCAACTCCTGTCCTGTGCTTCTCCTTCGATTCTACTCCAGGTGGTTCCCAGCCTCTTGATGTCTGCTTGGAGGTCTCGACGCCAGGAGTTTCTCGGCCTACCTCTTTTCCTCTTTCCCTGGGGGTTCCATGACAATGCCTGCCTAGTGATACTGGAAGCTGGCTTTCTCAGACTGTGACCGATCCATCCCCATCTTCTTCGCCCAATTTCATTCTCTGCTGTTATCTGCTCTGTTCTCTCCCAGAGTCTGACGTTGCTGATCTTCTCTGGCCAGTGGATTTTCAAAATTCTTCTAAGGCAACTGTTCATGAAGGTCTGTACTCTGTTGACTGTGGTTTTTGTCAATCTCCATTTTTACATTGGAGTTGAAAATCCGGACTTTGGTGTGTTGTGACAGCTCTCTGGAACTCCACACTTTTTTCAACTGGAGAAAGGCTGCTCTGGCTTTACCGATTCGTGCTCTGACATCTGCATCAGTGCCGCCTTTTTTGTCTATGATGCTCCCGAGATAGGTGAAGGACTCCACCTCCTCCAACGGGGTGCCAGCAAGCAAGACTGGTTCTTCCCTGGTTGCGTTCAGCCTCATTGTCTTTGTTTTCTGTTTGTGAATGGTGAGGCCCACTTGGGACGAGATGTCAGCAAGCCTCGTCAAGCTGTGTCCACAGTGTCCACTGTATTCCACTTCGTCTGTGCTCTGTGGTCATCTTCATGACCCAGTCTATGGCCAGTAGGAAGAGGAACGGAGACAGCAGACACCCCTGCCTGACACCAGTTCTGACCTGGAGCTCTCTGGTGAACTGCCCTTCGTGGATCACGCGACATGTCATGCCATCATAGCTGCTCTTGATCAGGCGGACGAGCTTTGTGGGTACACCGTAGTGTCGTAGGAGTTTCCACAGAGTCTCTCGGTCCACGCTGTCAAATGCTTTCTCATAATCCACAAAGTTGACGTACAGCGGGGAGCTCCACTCCAGAGACTGTTCCATGATGATGCGGAGAGTGGCGATCTGGTCTGTACATGATCGGTTCTTCCTGAATCCTGCTTGCTGGTCTCTCAGCTGGGGGTCAACGGAGCTCTTCATTCTCTCTAGGATGATCCTGTTGAAGACCTTTCCTGGTACTGACAGCAAGGTGATTCCTCTGTAGTTGGAACACTTGCTGAGGTCGCCTTTCTTGGGAAGCTTGATTAGGTACCCCTCCTTCCAGTCAGCTGGCATCACCTCCTCTTCCCAGATCTTTCCAAACAGTGGGTACAGCATCTCAACTGTTGTCTCTAGGTCTGCTTTCAGAGACTCCGCTGGGATGCCATCTGGCCCTGCTGCTTTGCCATTCTTCAAAAATGCCACTGCTTTTCTGATCTCTTCCCGGCTGGGTCTGTCACAGCTGATGGGTAGGTCGGTCTCTGCCGGCTGGATGTCGGGGGGGTCGGGTGGGCTAGGTCTGTTCAGTAACTCTTCAAAATACTCGGCCCATCTGTCGAGTTGGTCTGCTCTGTCTACAATAGGCTTGCCTTCTTTGTCTTTTACTGGTCTTTCTGTATGGCCATACTTACCCGACAATCTTCTGGTAATGTCGTAGAGCTGTTTCATGTTGCCGCTGCCTGCTGCCTTTTCTGCCTCTGCTGCCAGGCTGTCTGTGTAGGCCCTCTTGTCTGCCCTGATGCTCCTCTTCACCTCGCGGTTGGCTTCCGAGTATTCCCCCTGTGCCCTTACTTTGGCTGCTCTCGTGCGACTGTTGTTGACCGCTGCTTTCTTCTGCTTCCTCGCTTCTATCTTCTTCAAGGTCTGTGCCGACAGCCAGTCCTTGTGGTGGTGTTTCCTGAACCCTACAGTGTCTTTGCAGGTCGAGTTCAGTGCCTCTCTAACTGCCTTCCACTGCTGCTCTGTGGTGACCGCCTCCTCTTCATTTACTAGCTCCTGTAGCGCTTGAAACCGATTGGACAGCACCAGTTTGAACTCTTCTCTAACTCCAGTTTCTCTCAGGAGGCCTACATTATAGCGCTGTCGTCTTGTTGTCTTTGTGCGGCTTTTCTTTAGCTTGAGCTTCATTCTTAAGGTAAGCAGATGGTGGTCTGAGGCGACATCTGCTCCCCTCCTCACTCGAACATCTTGAAGGGATCTTCTAAATTTCTTGCTAATGCAGATATGGTCTATTTGGTTCTCTGTTGTATGGTCAGGTGAGACCCAAGTTGCTTTGTGTATTCTTCTGTGTGGGAAGATGCTGCCTCCAATGACAAGTCGGTTTAGAGCACAAAAGTCTACAAACCTCTCCCCGTTCTCACTCATCTCCGAGCCTAGTCCCTGTCTCCCCATCACCTCTTCGTATCCGGTGTTGTCCTCCCCTATTTTGGCATTAAAATCGCCCATGACGATGGTGATGTCTCGCTCCGCACATTTGTCCACGGCACTCTGGAGTCGGTCGTAGAACTCTTGTTTCTCTTCCTCGTCACTGTCATTGGTGGGCGCATAACACTGGATGATGTTCAGCTTGAGCTTTTTCTTGGTTCTAAAGGCTGCTGTTATAATTCTTGGCCCAAGAGGTTCCCAGCCCATCAGCGCTCTCTGTGCCACTGGTGACAGCATGAGTGCTACTCCTTCTGTATGGGGGGCATTCTCCTCTTCATGACCTGAATACAGAACCATCTCCCCACTTAACAGCCTTTTCTGGCCAGACTGCGTCCATCTGGCTTCACTGATGCCTAGCAGGGAAAGGTTGTACTTTTGCATTTCCGCTGCTATTTGGGCGGCCTTGCCGCTCTGGTACATGGTCTTGACGTTCCATGTGCCCATGGTTGTATCCCTGGATAGAGAGAGGCGGCTCGGTCCTGTGGCTTCCGAAGACTTCCGGCTTTCACCACAGGACGTCATAAGTCTTCTAGTAGAAGAACCTTCCTCCTCCAGGAAAGGAATTACTGTTAGTCTTTTCGTCGGCGTTTTTGTAGCTATTTCCTTTTTTGCAGGGTGGGGAAGCTACCCCCACGCCCAACCCCCTTACTAGGAGGACCAGGGGTTTTCTGTCGGGGTCACCTTCCCTTAGACCATGTTGGTTCACGGCACCTTATTTCATTCGGTGCACCCCTCTCACGGGGGACCCCCTATCCCACCACCCAGGGGACGCGCCTCAACGCCGTATGGTCCCAGCGCGAGGGGATGACATCAGTCCTGTATGAATAATCTCATTCGGGTTGATATATGACAGGAACAACAGTCCGACCTGGAGCCAGGACAGCCCGTACTGGCGCAACCCGAGCGTCTCACACAACCCTCCCCGGTCAGTGCCAAGGAAGGTTGTGGAAAACAATCAAAATACGCACACCAGCAAGGACCATTCAGGCAACGGGTCGGAATGTGGCGCCCATCAGACATCATTCTTTTTTATATAATGAGAATTAATTATTTGTTTTCACGCGATGTACACTGTCTAGCAGTGAAAAGAAGTTTCGCAATTTGCATTACTAATTCAATGGGATTAGGAATTTGGTTGTCACAACTAGCAGTGGGCGCCCAGGCATTAGCAGCTGAGGTCTGAGCCGTTCCGGCAGATGAAGTCACAAGAGGCGGAAAGTCAGTTGTCAGTTGAGAGGGAGAGGGAGACAGGCATTTGCACGATAGTTAAAAAATCAGTAAAATCATGGAAACACACACACACTGTCACAACAAAATTAAAGAGAGAGCGCGAAATGAGTTAATTTATTAAACAAAACATACAGATGATGCAGTTTTTCTTAAATAAATTTGCGGACCCTCTATTATGCTCAGATGGGGGTATGTGTACCCTCTAAAATTTATACCTGGGATCTACAGACCCTTTATCCTGTTGTGAAAACAAAAGCCCTGCCAGTTCTACAACAACATTTTTGGCGAGTGCGTTAAAACATTTTTTTTACATTTGACAGCTATCCGATACATACGTTTTCCGATCCGTACTTTTTCAGTCCTCAATCCAAAAGTACAATACAATAAAATACAATACAACTTTATTGTCTGTTTGGGTCGAAGCACGACAGAAATTTGCCTTTTGCAGTTTTGGCTCGTCATAAAACAACAATACAAGACACTAATAAACACTACAAGAACATGCCATGAAAATTATCATTGCAGCAATCTATCACATGCAATCTGTCCTAATATGGGAGAGGTGATGTTATGTAGATCACATATATCACGACGTTATGAACAAGAGTTTAAAATCGAGACAGGAGTTGGAATAAAAGACTTCTTAAAAACATTCTTTTTGGCAAGTGGCATGTTGAACCTTCAACCTTCACTTCCGGTAGTGTTATTGTTATGCTAGCGAACAACAATGAAGTGATCGGGTAAGCCATCAGTTTTCGATTTTCAGTTTGGCTAGTAACATTTTCAGTTTGGCTAATAAAACTTGGAAGTCACTAGCCAAAGGCTGGTTGGCAAAATTTTAGATTTTCAGGGCTGATACAATAACCAGGTTGGACAACATTTCAGAAAACTTCCTCATAGCCTCACATTCAGCATACACATCCTTTGTCAAAATACATCCGGCTTCGTCTGCTGCAAAATGACAGAATCATTTTTCACTGACAGGCTGTGTACTTATCATCCACGCAGCTTAAACATTCACCCATAGTCAAACCCATGTTGAGGGACGTATGCTCGGGTTGATGAGTGGTTGGTGCCAGATTTGACCTCACTGCTTGTTCTTGATGCTACCGTTGCACTGTTTAGTGTGTGTGTGTCTATGTGTATACATGTATGTGAGCGGCAGCAAGCATGAGTAAATGCGAATACATGTAGTGATGTGGAGTGTATGTAGTGTTATGTTTTAATAATAATAATACATAGTTTTTGTATAGCGCTGTTCTCCAGGAAAACACTGGACTCACTGCGCATGCACAACAGCACACCCTCTCTCTCAGACACACGCACGATTATACACTACTTTAAACCACCCCATCTCTTCCCAACACTATACATTCACTTCCTCAAGGATCAGAATAAAAGGCAGTCAACAGTTAACTAAAGATGAGCTAAGTGTTAAATGCCCGACAGAAAAGAAAAGTCTTTAAATGAGCTTTGAACTGTGACAATGTGGGCAGATTTCGCATTTCAGTTGGCAGGGAGTTCCACACACTGTGGGCTAAAAAGGTGAAAGACCGCTCCCCGACTGTTTTCATGTTAAGTTTTGGGATTTTTAAAAGTTTTACACTAGAGGAACGGAGGGTGCGTGATGGTTGATAAACAGACAGCTTGGCAGAAAGGTACGGCGGGAGAGATCTGTCAAAATGCCGATAGGCGAAAATTGCAATTTTGTACTGGCAGCGGAATTTTACGGGCAACCAGTGCAGCTGCTTCAGTAGAGGCGTAACGTGGTCTCTCTTTCGTTTCTTCAAGATGAGACGCACCGCATTGTTTTGACTCATCTGCAAGCGTGAAATCTGATCTGCCGGTAAACCTGGCAGTACAGAATTGCAATAATTGAGCCTGGACGTAATGAATGCATTTACAAGTCTTGACGCCGCACTTTCTATGAGATACGGTCTGAGGGAAGAAATTCTGCGCAGCTCAAGGAAACCAGCTCAGCAGACGCTACTGATATGATCATGCATGGAGAGCGTCGAATCAATCTTCACACCCAGATATTTGACAGTTCTGGAAGGGAACGCTGCAGCCACCAATGTTGCGAACTCACCGTTAATCAGACTAAGGCAAGACTGAGAGCCAACAGGCATGACTTCGGTTTTGTCGGTGTTAAGCTTAAGTTTGTTGCTTGTCATCCAGGACAGGACCTCATCTATACAACACTGTACGCTCATCTTAGCAGAGCTGAAATGGCTTGGCATGCTACTTCTTGACAATTCAGTATGCTATCGTCAGCATACTTGTGAAAATCACACTCATGGGCGGCAGTTACATCAGACAGAGGTTGTGAATATAGAGTGAACAAAACAGGCCCTAATACTGAGCCCTGAGGGACTCCACACAACAAAAGACTACTAGAAGCAGATAGCTGGCCATTAACAATAACAGCCTGAGAACGATCCTTATCGTATGAAGTGAACCAGGCCAGGGCAGTACCACGGATGCCAAAGGTCACCTCTAACCTCTTCAGCAAAACAGAATGATCGAGCGTGTCGAATGCTGCACTGAGGTCCAGCAGAGCAATGAGAGAGACAAGTCTCTTGTCTGCCTTCACTAGCAGACCATCCAGGACGCTCAGCACATCAGTCTCCGTGCTGTGATCCTTTCTATATGCCGACTGATGCATTTCTAACAGACAGTTACCAGACAAATGGCTTTGTAGCTGTTTCAAAACAGCCTTCTCCAAAATCTTTGAAATAAATGGAAGGTTAGAAACAGGTCTAAAATTCTTCAAGTCGTTTGGGTCCAGTCCAGGCTTTTTCAAGAGTGGTGTCACAACAGCATGTTTAAACTGAGTAGGCACAGCACCTGTAGAGAGAGAGGCATTAACTATGGTGGTAATCAGTGGGAGGAGATCATCGATGCACTGTTTTATGAGGGACGTGGGCAAGGGATCAAGCACACAGTTCTTTGTTGGTGACTTCATAATAAGTTCGTGGATCTCCTGCTCAGTCACTGGCTCGAAACGAGACAGTGAAGGGCCATTATACACACCAAAAGTAGGAAGATCACATGAACACAAGTCTAGTTCAGAGCGGATGTGCTTAATCTTATCTGAGAAAAAGTCACAGAAACGTTGAGGAAGGACAAGGCTTGACACATCCGTCGGAAGGGGCGTGGAACGGGGCTTGCCCTGCAGCTCACTGAAGACTGAGAAGAGTTGCTTGGACGACGAGCTATATGTTTTGTGTGTGTGTGTTTACATCATCGTGTATCTTCTGTTCTCTCTTTCTTGTGAACATATCTTTTTTTTTAATATTTACTACATCATTCTAAATTTTCTCAATACAGGATGACGTCTTTCTTTCTATCGTGTGTTCTTTTCTGTTCTGCTTTGTTTCCACATCACCATGAAGAAGGATCTTTGATCCAAAACGTCATCTTTCGTGTTCCATACTTAAAGGGTTTTCAAGCACTGTTTTCTGTTTTCCTTTTAACCCTTTGGCTGTCAGTTGTCTTTTTTGTTGTGATACTTTCTGCAGGAATCATCACTAAAGGAAAAAAAGCTGCACTGCTGACAGCCAAAGGGTTAAATTAAAATATCTTCTTGACAGTAACTCACTAAAATGACTGCAAGTTTTTTCACATCATTTTCAATTGTCTGCAGCAAGTGGATGTTGAGGAAGATGATGATGATGATGATGCCATGGATGATGACAGTGATGACACAGTGTTCGGCATTGTGACAGCTATCAACTTGATGGAGAAAAAGGTACATTTTTTTGTCTATCATATTAAAAATATGGTAGACTTTGAGATGGGGCTGGTTGTAGCGTGTTCAGCAGCAAGCAAATGGTGTTATAGGGGGGTGGGCCTCAAATTCTTGCAAACAAGTAACAAGATAAAAATGATGTAATGTCTAGCTACTATAGCTCAGTGTATAGGATGCTCATCGGTCATTGACGCATACAAATTTGAAATGGCGCATTGCTCTGTGAGTGAGCCGGTCATATGACTTACTCATTTTTTAGACAGTCACTGATACCCGCGCCGAGTTAGTTGGCCTGTACGAGAGAGAGAGCTATGGCCAGCTAGCATGATGCTCTTGCACTGTAGGCCTACACAGTCAGTCCTCAAGAACAGAGTGCATCCTAAAAATTAGGGAGGCGGGAGGCCAGCTGTCAACAGTGGTGGGTGACACATGCCCCCTCTCTCGAGCAAATGTAAACAATACTGCAAGCATGGGCCCTGAGTAGGTACATGGTCCAACATGATGCAAAATGCTTTCCGCCTGTAAGAGGCATACATCTTCATCAGTCCCCAGGCTGCAGTAACTCCAAGTCACTTGTTGGTCTCATTGATGCTGATTTTGATCCACGGAGTCAGTATGAGGGTGCCGCAGCGACTAGGTCTAGGTGTCTGTAGCCATTTTTTTCACAAAGTTTTCAGCAGTTTACGTATTCATAATAGATGTGTATAGAAGCAAAGGCAATGGCTGTACTGTTGTCAGTGCTGCCGGTTCATAATTTTTGCAGAGATATGCGTATTTTTAAATGATGTCCAAAATGTTGTAAGATGTTGTAATTGATGTACCAGTGGTCTCTCAGTCGTGCTCACACATATAACCTTCGTTCTTATTTCATGGTTACACAATCAGTAACTCAATCTTGCTTGTTCACGTCTTGTAGTTGAAGTCCACATCATGTATACTGACAACCACAATCTGTTTCTTGCTTTGTTTGTTGTTTTCTAGGAGAGGGCGGAGGGAGGGGGTGTCTATGACAATTGACAAAAATGTGTTGTGGTTGGTGTCCTGGACACTAAAGCTTGAATCAGTGCTCTTCACTGTAGCACAGTAATTCAGTGCTTGCACGTACATGTTTACTGAAATAAACATATTATATGTAATGGAAGTCATTGAACGCAAACCTTAGATTGCAAAATAGCAAAAAAGAAATAAAAATGAGAAATTGCCAAATATACTTGCCTTTGGTATTTTATACACCAAGTATAACATGTATAGTTGGCTGCGTGATGAATGTAACCAGTGCAAGAGTGAGTTTCTCAAGGTCTGCAAGAGGCATAGATGTTCAAAAGTCCTCACCACCTAAGGATCGTGATGAGAATCTGTGCATATTGCTTGAGATTTTATCTGATAGTGTACTCAAACTGAGGAAGTAGATGCGGACTAAGTAACGATTATAATCCACATCTGCAAGAGGCACAGATCCTCATGAGTCGCCTCTGCCCGCGGGTTCATGAAAATCTATGCCTCTGACTGGTGCCATTCATGCTCATGTTTCTCAAACCGAGTCAAAACAGCCAAATGGCAGGCAAGCAACGCGAAAACGTAAACAGTGAGAGTCTGCTGGTAAACAGTGAGAGTCTGCGGGGCAAGTTACCAAGATGTGTTGACAAGTTTGACAACGAGCAGACTACTAGACCACACCCACAAACAGCACGTGTGATTGAGCAGGGCTTCCGTTTTGGTGCGTCTGTGCGTCTATGATGCATTAAAACTCAAAATCACGTACTGAAAATGTAACTAAGGGGTAGTCAGACACACTAAAATTCAGTGCATCTGCGTCCGAGACGCATTATCCTTGCGCCACCGTGCGTACCATAACAGAGGTCGGTGACAGTTGTTCTATTTTTAGTGATGAGTTGGTTCGTTTAGCCGCTCGCTCAGTCGCGGCTGCGTTCAGAATCGATCCGACTCCAGGTCCGTGAGAGTGTAACTGGGCAGGCAAACTGTTAGTTTATGTGTGGTGTCAGCATGTTATTACAAAGTGCGCGCTAAATGTTGAACGTGTTACTTGCTGTGGACGTCACCATACATACTATTATGGGATACGGCATTGTGCATTTTACTTTCGATCTTGAACGAAGTTGTAAATGGCGGAGAAAAAGAAAAGGAATAATAATAAGCGCATTAAATAGGCGCTTTATCCCAATTGAAAATCGGCTCAAAGCGCCGCCGCGAACTGAACCCAACAAGCACGCTCACGTGAATCACGTGCATTCACTCACGCACTGTACATAAACACAGAACATTCACGTGGTGCTAAGGGCAAGCTCAAGCGAGCTACTGAAGTTTTTGGAAATTCAAAATCGTTTCTATTTGAAATTTGATTAAGTGGGCTGAAGCTGATACCAAAGTGGAGGGGGAGGAAGAGCCGGAGAAAGAACCCCCGACGGTCCGCCCGAATTAACGCTGACACTTACTAGAGGAGAAAAATCCGACGCCGGAACCCGTAATCGAACCTCGCACCTTTAGCATTGGTGGCAGGCGCCTTAACCACTGCGCCACGGACCGCCCCAGGAAGCTGGAATGCTTCGGATTCTTCAATCCGGCACCGTCTGATCTTGATAATCGCTAAGACGAAAGTTGCACTTCGACACCGCCATCTCCATCGACAAGCGATAGTACCATATATGATACACCTGGACCGTGTGTGGCACCACCGCTGCGACGCAGTTTTCAGAGTTC
Organism: Semisulcospira habei; assembly: GCA_036245525.1. Classification (NCBI taxonomy): domain Eukaryota; kingdom Metazoa; phylum Mollusca; class Gastropoda; family Semisulcospiridae; genus Semisulcospira; species Semisulcospira habei. The sequence continues at coordinate 235,354,541 of BTPG01000002.1, forward strand.
GTGGCTGTGCTGCGTGTATTTCCATGGCTAAAGCACGACGGCACACGAATGGCATGCGCAATGTGCACCGAGGCAAACTCAAAAAGCAAGTCCAGAAATTTGAACAGAAATAAGTTTGTCAGTTATTTTTTAATCGTGATCGATCCATCTTCTGGTACACAGTTATTAGGCAAAAACTGGAGAAACACATCTTTCTGAGTGGTTAAATGGGTTGAAATAAACTTTTATGTACATCAGCACACACACACACACACACACACACACACAGTGACACAGAGAGAGAGTTTAGACAAGTCACACTTTGGTTGTCAATCTGCCGCATTCAGCAGAAAACGCTACATTCTCCGTTACAATACATTATCAAACGATCATACAAATAAATAAATAGATATATGTTTTTCTGTGTGTGAGAGAGAGCGAGGGAGACAGGATTTTGCGTGATAGCTCACCAGTTAAAAAATCAGTATCATGGAAAGGACACACACACTGTCACAACACATTTAAAGAGGAGAGAGCGAAATGAGTTAATTTATTTTAAGGAACATACAGATGATGCAGTTTTTCTTACATAAATCTGCGGACCCTCTATAATGTTCAGATGGGGGTCTGTGTACCCTCTAAAATTTATACCTGGGTGTCTACAGACCCTTTAAACTGTTGTGAAAACGGAAGCCTTGTTGAGGTAGAGCTGTACATCACAGTTGATAACTTGACAGTAGACGCAGAGTCTGCGCTTCGCTTTGCAAGCACCCAATCAATTTCAACCTTTTCTGGATTATGTATATTTTTTGTGGTGGCTTGCAAAGGTGCTGTGCGTACTGAACAGGCTGCAGGGGTGACCGAGCGTGGGAGGATGAAATTAGTTTGTTAAAAGAGGGTGTTCATTATGCAAGTGTATTCTCTTCGTTCGTTGTACACTACTTTTGACTATGCCGACAACATCCGTTTTTTTTTTCCTGCTGACATTTCCAAATCGAAAATGCCGAAAACGCGATTTTTTGTTGACTTATGAATTTTCAAAATGACCTATTGAGTTTATGTTCCTCCAGTCATATGACTTATTGACTGCAAAACTCAACCTAATCACTGATAGCTTTGCTGTTGAACGTACTCTTGGTGCAAAGCACCTTATATGTATGTGCATATGTATGTTAGGCACAAGAATCTCCGATGTTTGTGTATGTTACAAGCTTGAAAATGAAGGAAATGCTTCATTCAAAGGGTGTCTAAGAGAGCCTCCGGGCATATTGAAATTGGATGTCTCATTGAAGAGTTAAGTGACTATAGAAAGTAGGTCGAGTCACATTAGAGTCCGTAATTTTGATTATATTCACTTGAATTTTGGATATAGCTAGTTTGGGAAAAGATGATGGATGAGTTCATTAGCCAGATTTGTACCTCTTCAACTTTTTAAAAATTCATTGCATGAAAAGTTGTCAAAATTAAGAATCCTCGACAGTGACGTAAAAGCACCAAACATGTCATTGTTATACAATGTTCCTAACTGATGCAAAAACACCAGCATGTTAAACGTGTGTATATGACTTATGAAGTGACACAATGCTCTCCCTCTCTGACAGTTTGATTTAGGAAGACAATCGTTCTCTCTATTTTTGTTGTGGTGAATGTGTTATGGGAAAATGCATGCAAGAGACTTTGTAGGCATGGGTCATCCCATCTTCTTCTTCAGAACTGCTGTGGTTACACCAGCCCGCAGAACCTATAACTGGCGTGAAGTGCCGTGTGTCTGTGAGTGTTTGTGTGTGCCATTGTGCGAATCGGGTGTAAGGCGGGCTAGGGTGGAGAGTGATGAATCAGAAGGAAATGCCTGAAAATAGGAACAACTCTGAAAGTTCCTAAAACAAAAACGCAAGTAAGTTCAAAACAGCATGGTAGACTGTGGGATGAAATACTCATCTTGTTTTACTTTGTGGCTGTCACTAGTGTCAGTAGAGTTTCTTGTTGAGTCACCTTGGCAAAAAGAGCTACCGACAACCAAAAGGGTACAGAATATTTTTGGCTCACCCAAATTTTGACAAAAGAGGGTTTTTTTTCCTCAAATACTATTAATAGCTTTAGACCCAACCTGGTAAGACTTTCCTAATATACTAATTTGGATGACCGCTCGGAAAGGTCAAGGGTCACAAGATATCAAGAAATAGGTCACAAATAGCTGTACACGTTTCTTGACAAAATTGTTTTTTTCTGGAATACCATTCACAACTTCAATTAGTTCAAACCCAAACTTTGTCCCGAGATACCTGATGGTAAGACCTTTGTGTACATGCTAATTTGGATGAACCTCGGAAAGGTCAAGGGTCACAAGAAACCAGCAGACGATGTGAAAAAAGTAGAATTTTAGCTTTTATCAGCACTTTTGCAAAACGTTTCAACCAATTCTGGCAGAGAGGTAGCTGATAATACCTTTCTGTGCATACTATTTTGGTTCACTCCTCACAGATGTCAAGGGTCATGGGGGAGATTGACAAAAGTGTGAATAATGCTTACATTTTGAGAAAACATGGATACAAGTACAAAAATCAACTTTTACACTAGAATTAGATCATTCATCATCATGCACATGATATATACACTTACAGCTATCTTCTGTGGATGGCAACAAAGGATGTGATATTCAGCGTATGATGGATATTTTTATTTGCTCAATTCTCCACCACTTTTATCACACAATGGTCATGCCTTAGAGGTTGAGAACATTTGTGAAAAAAAACACTTTTTTTTTTTAGAGTTCCTTCTACTTTTTAGGATGGGTCGCGGTGGGGCGAATTTAATAGCATGTCCATAATGTCAAAGGCGGGCAGGCCTAAACCTCTCACAATTGAAGTAACAAGATAAAAATTATGTCAATGTCTAGTTATGCTAACCTTGCTGCTGAACGTACATTTGGCGCAAAGCGCCGTATTTATGTTTGTGTGTGTGTGTGCGCGTATGTATGTAAACAAGAGAATCTCCGATATTTCTGTACACACAAGCTTGATACTTGGCGAAATACTTTGTTAAAGGGGTGGCTAAGAGAGCCTCCAAGCATATTGTAATTGAATGTCTCATTTAAGACATAAACAACCGTTTACAGGAAGTCAGTTGACCAGATTAGAGTCCGTAATTTTGGTCATATTTACTTGAAATTTTGGATATAGCTATTTTGGATAACCTAGCGCTGGGACCATATGGCATTGAGGCACGTCCCCTGGGTGGTGGATAGGGGGTCCCTCGCGAGAGGGGTGCACCGAATGAAATAAGGTGTCATGAACCAACATGGTCTAAGGGAAGGAGACCCCGACAGAAAACCCCTGGTCCTCCTAGTAAGGGGGTTGGGCATGGGGGTAGCTTCCCCACCCTGCAAATAAAGAAATAGCTACAAAAACACCGATGAATAAACAAACAGCAATTCCTTTCCTGAAGGAGGAAGGTTCTTCTACCAGAAGATTTATGACGTCATGTGGTGAAAGCCGGAAGTCTTTGGAAGCCACAGGACCGAGCCGCCTCTCTCTATCCAGGGACACAATCATGGGCACATGGAATGTCAAGACCATGTACCAGAGCGGGAATTCTGTCCGGATAGCAGCAGAAATGCAAAAGTACAACCTTTCCCTGCTAGGTATCAGTGAAGCCAGATGGACGCAGTCTGGGCAGAAAAGGCTGTTAAGTGGGGAGATGATTCTGTATTCAGGTCATGAAGAGGAGAATGCCCCCCATACAGAAGGTGTAGCATTCATGCTGTCACCAGTGGCACAGAGATGATGGGCTGGGAACCTCTTGGGCCATGAATTATCACAGCAGCCTTTAGAACCAGGAAAAAGATCAAGCTGAACGTCATCCAGTGTTATGCGCCCACTAATGACAGTGACGAGGAAGAGAAACAAGAGTTTTACGACCGACTCCAGAGTGCTGTGGACAAATGTGTGGAGCGAGACATCATCATCATGGGCGATTTTAATGCCAAAACAGGGGAGGACAACACCGGATACGAAGAGGTGATGGGGAGACAGGGACTAGGGGAGGTGAGTGAGAACGGGGAGAGGTTGGTAGACTTTTGTGCTCTAAACAGACTTGTCATTGGAGGCAGCATCTTCCCACACAGAAGAATACACAAAGCAACGTGGGTCTCACCTGTCCATACTACAGTACGGCTCCACAGCGTGGTCAACCTCAGCCAAGACGAAACTGCAGACCCTCGACCGAGTGCAAAACCAGGCTCTTCGACTCATCACTGGTGCAATGAAATCCACACCAATCAAGGAAATGGAGAAGCTGACCACAATTCAACCTCTCAGCCAGAGGAGAGAAGCCAAAATCATGGTACAGGCGGAGAAGCTCAGGTGCTTGCCTGACCACCCCATGAAGCACAGACTGAGCAACCTCACCAAGAACCCTTCAAAAGAAGCAGCTTTGTCCATAAGAGCATGCAACTTTCTCGACAGTACAGAGAAGTCCGTCCACAGAGCACTCTACCTCTGATCACAGAAGAAGAGGAAAACCCTTGGGCAGTGGACAAACCAGACATCCAGATCTGCACCAGTGTCCCACATGCTGCCTCAGGAGACAGTCAGGATGACACCGTTCGACGGGCACTCACCCTAGCCCTGATCGACGAACAGTACCCAAAGGAACAAATGCCGTTTCCACCTGGGGAGCGAACGAAGCACTTATGCAGGCCGCCTCCATGGTTCAGGATTCCACAGACCCATGCTACCAAGTTGTCTTCTTCTCCGATGCCCTTTCAGTCCTTCAGGCCCTCGAGAACGACAAGCTCCCCCAGCTGACCAGAGCTTTGCAGAAGGTCAGACAAACCAGAAGAGTTGTTCTCCAGTGGATACCAGCCCACTGTGGGGTACCAGGAAATAAAAGGGCAGACGAGCTGGCGAAAGAAGGAGCCACAAAAGATCAACAAGAAAACGTCAGCTATAGTGAGCAAAAGACAATCATCAAGGCATTGATGAGATGAGGTCAAACAGAGACGACTACCACACAATGACCAGAGAGCAGCAAGTCGTCCTGATCAGACTGCGTACCGGCCACAACAGACTGAACGCTCACATGAACAGAAAGCTCAAGCTGGCGCCATCACCAACCTGTGCCTGTGGTCAGGAAGACCAAACAGCGGAACATATTCTCTAGAGATGCCCCCTACTGGACGATGAAAGAAAAGAAGTGTGGCCGTCGCCAACTCCACTGCAGACCAAACTCTACGTCAGTCGAGAAGACCTGGAGAAAACGACGTCATTCATCGCCGGTGCAGGACTGACCGTATAGCCCACTGCGAACGACAAGAAGAAGAAGATCTTAAGAATAAAGCTCAAGTTAAAGAAAAGCAGCACAGGGACAACAAGAAGACAGCGCTATAATGTAGGCCTCCTGAGAGAGGCTGGAGTGAGAGAAGAGTTCAAACTGGTGCTGTCCAACCGGTTTTAAGCGCTACAGGAGCTAGTAAATGAGGAGGAGGCGGTCACCACAGAGCAGCAGTGGAAGGCAGTTACAGAGGCACTGAACTCAACCTGCAAAGAAACTGTGGGGTTCAAGAAACACCATCACAAGGACTGGCTGTCGGCACAGACCTTGAAGAAGATAGAAGTGAGGAAGCAGAAGAAAGCAGTTATCAACAACAGTCGCACGAGAGCAACCAAAGCAAGGGCACATGAGGAAGCCAACCGCGAGGTGAAGAGGAGTATCAGAGCAGACAAGAGAGCCTACACAGACGGCCTAGCAGCAGACGCAGAAAAGACAGCAGGCAGCGGCAACATGAAACATCTCTACGACATTACCAGAAGATTGTCTGGCAAGTATGGCCATACAGAAAGACCAGTAAAAGACAAGGACGACAAGCCTATTGCAGACAGAGCAGACCAACTCGACAGATGGGCCGAGTATTTTGAAGAGTTACTGAACAGACCCATCCCACCCGACCCCCCAGACATCCAGCCAGCAGAGACCGACCCAGCTGTGACAGACCCAGCCGGGAAGAGATCAGAAGAGCAGTGGCATTTTTGAAGAACGGCAAAGCAGCAGGGCCAGATGGCATCCCAGCGGAGGCTCTGAAAGCAGACCTAGAAACAACAGTAGAGATGCTGTACCCACTGTTTGGAAAGATCTGGGAAGAAGAGGTGATGCCGGCTGACTGGAAGGAGGGGTACCTAATCAAACTTCCCAAGAAAGGCGATCTCAGCAAGTGTTCCAACTACAGAGGAATCACCTTGCTGTTAGTACCAGGAAAGGTCTTCAACAGGATCATCCTGGAGAGAATGAAGAGCTCCGTCGACCCCCAGCTGAGAGACCAGCAAGCAGGATTCAGGAAAAACCGATCATGTACAGACTAGATTGCCACTCTCCACATCATCGTGGAGCAGTCTCTGGAGTGGAGCTCCCCGCTGTATGTCAACTTTGTGGATTACGAGAAAGCATTGACAGTGTGGACCAAGAGACTTTGTGGAAACTCCTACGACACTACGGTGTACCCTCAAAACTCGTCTGCCTGATCAAGAGCAGCTACAATGGCATGACATGTGGCGTGATCCACGAAGGGCAGTTCACCAGGGAGCTCCAGGTCAGAACCGGCGTCAGGCAGGGGTGTTTGCTGTCTCCGTTCCTCTTCCTACTGGCCATAGACTAGGTCATGAAGAGGACCACAGAGCAGAGAAGAAGCGGAATACAGTGGACACTGTGGACACAGCTTGATGACCTCGCTTTTGCAGACGACTTGGCTTTACTGTCCCACACTCATCAACAAATGCAGGACAAGACCACGAGGCTTGCTGACATCTCGTTTCAAGTGTGCCTCACCATCCACAAACAAAAAACAAAGACAATGAGGCTGAACGCAACCAGGGATGGAGGAGGTGGAGTCTTTCACCTATCTCAGGAGCATCATTGACAAAAAAGGTGGCACTGATGCAGATGTCAGAGCACAAATCGGTAAAGCCAGAGCAGCCTTTCTCCAGCTGAAAAAAGTGTGGCGTTCCAGTGAGCTGTCACAACACACCAAAGTCCGGATTTTCAACTCAAACGTAAAAGCAGTTCTCCTATATGGAGCAGAGACTTGGAGATTGACAAAAACTACAGCTACAGAGTACAGATCTTCATAAACAGTTGCCTTAGAAGAATCTTGAAAATTCACTGGCCAGAGAAGATCAGCAATGTCAGACTCTGGGAGAGAACAGAGCAGATAACAGCAGAGAATGAAATTGGACGAAGAAGATGGGAATGGATTGGTCACAGTCTGAGAAAGCCACTTTCCAGTATCACTAGGCAGGCATTGTCATGGAACCCCCAGGGAAAGAGGAAAAGAGCAGGCCGAGAAACACCTGGCGTCGAGACCTCCAAGCAGACATCAAGAGACTGGGAACCACCTGGAGTAAAATCGAAGGAGAAGCACAGGACAGGAGTCGCTGGAGGTCTCTCGTCGACGGCCTATACCCTGGGAGGGGTGACAGGCGTAAGTAAGTAGTTTGGATAAAGACATTGGATGAGTTCGTTAGCCAGCTTTGTATCCTTTCAACTTGTTTAGTAAAAATTAATTGTTTTCAGAAAAGAATTAAAACACTAAAAAAGCTTTACTTCTAGAGAAAGTCAGACAGTGGCGGTGATGTGAAAGAGGCAACTCAATCACCACGCAGACATTGACATAATACTCTAAATATGACGTAATTCTCTCTAGCGCACGCCGCACAGTCTCTCTCTCTCACAGACATGCACACATCTCCAAGAGGCATAGATTCTCATGCTCCCGGAGAGCACATGAGGATCTATGTCTCTTGGAGATGTTTGGAGCGCGGGCGCATGCATGCACTAACACGCACACACATCGTCGCGCTTTCAGAAGAGTGTTCAGGTGACCCGATATTGCTAGTTTGGAGAAAGACATTGGATGAGTTCGTTATCCAGCTTTGTACCCTTTCAACTTCTTCAGTAAAAATTAATTCTTTGCAGAAAAAAATTAAAACAGTAAAAAAAACTTGACATCTGGAGAAAGTCAGTGGCGGTAATGTAAAAGAAGCAACTCCGTCATCAATTGACAGAATACTCTAAATATGATGCAAATCTCTCTCGTGCGCATGCTCTCTCTCTCTCGCTCTTTCTCAGACAAATATGTGCTCATCTCCAGGAGGCATAGATCCTCATGTGCCCTCTGGGCACATGAGGATCTATGCCTCTTGGAGATGTTTGGAGCGCGTGCGCGCACTAACACACAAACACACATCGATGCGCTTTCAGAAGAGCATGCAAATGACTGGTGTACTTAGTGTATCATGTAGCTAGGTAAAGTCAACCTGCTTTCACACAAATTATGGCAAGACTGAAATTGTACCGTGAAATTCTAGTTTTGTCACTATTTTCTCAAGCCTATGAAACTCATATCTTGTAAAATATAAAATTACGTTAAAACTAAAACTTACGTCATGACAAATTACGTTTGACAAACCAATGATGCATATGTCCTGCGCCCCTTGTAGAGCTCACTGGCGCATTGGCAGATCTGCAAGACTTTTTCAATAGGAGATATTTCAACCTGTGACAGACCCAGCCGGGAAGAGATCAGAAGAGCAGTGGCACTCTTGAAGAACGGCAAAGCAGCAGGCCCAGATGGCATCCCAGCGGAGTCTCTGAAAGCAGACCTAGAGACAACAGTGGAGATGCTGTACCCACTGTTTGGAAAGATCTGGGAAGAGGAGGTGATGCCGGCTGACTGGAAGGAGGGGTACCTAATCAAACTTCCCAAGAAAGGCGACCTCAGCAAGTGTTCCAACTACAGAGGAATCACCTTGCTGTCAGTACCAGGAAAGGTCTTCAACAGGATCATCCTGGAGAGAATGAAGAGCTCCGTTGACCCCCAGCTGAGAGACCAGCAAGCAGGATTCAGGAAGAACCGATCATGTACAGACCAGATCGCCACTCTCCGCATCATCGTGGAACAGTCTCTGGAGTGGAGCTCCCCGCTGTACGTCAACTTTGTGGATTATGAGAAAGCATTTGACAGTGTGGACCGAGAGACTGTGGAAACTCCTACGACACTACGGTGTACCCACAAAGCTCGTCCGCCTGATCAAGAGCAGCTACGATGGCATGACATGTCGCGTGATCCACGAAGGGCAGTCACCAGGGAGCTCCAGGTCAGAACCGGTGTCAGGCAGGGGTGTCTGCTGTCTCCGTTCCTCTTCCTACTGGCCATAGACTGGGTCATGAAGATGACCACAGAGCACAGACGAAGTGGAATACAGTGGACACTGTGGACACAGCTTGACGACCTCGATTTTGCAGACGACTTGGCATTACTGTCCCACACTCATCAACAAATGCAGGACAAGACCACGAGGCTTGCTGACATCTCGTCCCAAGTGGGCCTCACCATTCACAAACAGAAAACAAAGACAATGAGGCTGAACGCAACCAGGGAAGAACCAGTCTTGCTTGCTGGCACCCCGTTGGAGGAGGTGGAGTCCTTCACCTATCTCGGGAGCATCATAGACAAAAAAGGCGGCACTGATGCAGATGTCAGAGCACGAATCGGTAAAGCCAGAGCAGCCTTTCTCCAGTTCAAAAAGGTGTGGAGCTCCAGAGAGCTGTCACAACACACCAAAGTCCGGATTTTCAACTCCAATGTAAAAGCAGTTCTCTTATATGGAGCAGAGACTTGGAGATTGACAAAAACCACAGTCAACAGAGTACAGACCTTCATCAACAGTTGCCTTAGAAGAATTTTGAAAATCCACTGGCCAGAGAAGATCAGCAACGTCAGACTCTGGGAGAGAACAGAGCAGATAACAGCAGAGAATGAAATTGGGCGAAGAAGATGGGGATGGATCGGTCACAGTCTGAGAAAGCCAGCTTCCAGTATCACTAGGCAGGCATTGTCATGGAACCCACAGGGAAAGAGGAAAAGAGGTAGGCCGAGAAACTCCTGGCGTCGAGACCTCCAAGCAGACATCAAGAGACTGGGAACCACCTGGAGTAGAATCGAAGGAGAAGCACAGGACAGGAGTTGCTGGAGGTCTCTCGTCGACGGCCTATACCCGGGTAGGGGTGACAGGTGTAAGTAAGTAAGATATTTCAACATCAGAATCAGGTCAAAGACAAAAGGTAGAGACACTTGACAGTGGAGACAGCGCTCATATAGAAGGGACTTTGTGGGTTATGGTTCATCCCATCTTGTTTTAATCTGGATCTGATGATGCAGCTGATTCCTTGCATGTGAGAGTCTGTGAAAGGAAAGATAAGCTTTAGGAAATTGTAACCCCTTCACTACATTTAGATGCAGACTGTCTGATCAAATCTTTGTTAATTCAATGCTGAAGGGCCTCGGCCGTCTAAGAAATATGGATACAAAGTGGCGTCGGCAAGAGGCAATTAGATCCTCATGAGCCCCCATACTTGCAGGAGTTCGTGAAGATATGCATATGTCTCTTGCAGTTGGATTGTGTTCACTTTTTCTTGGCAGTAAAGGGATTAAAAAATTGCCTGGATCTAACATTTTAAGGTATGACTGAATTCTTGGTGGAAGATGAGGTATGACTGAATTCTTGGTAGAAGATGAGAAAAGTCAGATTGCATGAGCACATCCTTGTGAGGAAGTAACAGCGGAAGATCGAGAAGTAGTTAGATTGTGAAACCAGTATTTGAAGTTTTAACCCCAACACCCTACAGCAGGAAATGGATCAACCATGATAATTCAAGGGTAGTGCCAGAGTAGCTTGGGGCCACCAGGCACAAAGCTAATCTGACATAACCCTTACACCTCCAACATTTAGGAAATGTGGCCTTGAGGTTAAATGGGTTAACATGACAATTTCATGTGTCATTTTTGTGTTTGCAGGACAAAGAGTGTGTGCAGCAGTTGATGTCCATGGTGATATCCCATTGCCAGGAGTCAACACCAGAGCTAGCAGGCAACTTAACAGAGATACTGCACAATCTGAATGAACCTGTGGGGCTACTTCTTAATGAACGCTTCATCAACATCCCTCCACAGATCACTGTGCCTGCCTTCCAGTCACTCAGGTCTTTAAAAAAGGCAATCAGAAATCTGAAGTACATCCAAATTGCACGTGTTTCGATGCAAACTGTAGAATATTGAAAGCATGGACAAACGTGCAATATTGCATGTTTGTCAGGGCTTTTAACCAATGTTTGCATCAGAAGACATGTACTTTTTTACCTATTTCTCACACAAAAAAGCCTTGTAATCAAGAAAGAAAGAAACATGATTTGGAAGGACAAACAGAACTGTTCAAAAATAATTGACGCGATGTAGACTTACTGTATTTAACTCATTTAGCTCAACATAGCACAGCAAGATGTATCAACCATGATATTTCAAGGATGGTGCCAGAATAGCTTGGTGCCCATAGTATTATCATGGTCGATCCATCTCCTGCTGTAGTGCATCAGGGTTAAACCAAGAGAAATGCTGAAGGTGTTTCTGGCCAGGTATTAAAAAGGTCTTTTGGTCTAGGGATTGTATTCAGCATACTTAGTCATATTTCCTTGGAGATAAAATATTCTTTCACTTCTTTTGCTAATCATGAGAGAAATTGGTATTCTAAAGTTGATTTTGCTCACAAGTTTACTATGATGTATACTTGGGCAATAAAAACGTGAAAAGTGTCAGTAAATGTACCTGCAAACAAAGAGTCACCCTTACAACAAAATAAGAATTTTTTCTCTGCTGCTTACTTCAGATGTTGAGGGTACTGTCTTCACCCAAAAAATGGAAGAGTTATCGCCTTGGCTACCTTGGAGGACACACGGTTTTATAAGTGGTGAAAATAAGCTAAACTGGACACACTCTGAAGAGCAAATTTCCTACGAGATGTATTAGCACACCTGTTGTGTGGACTGCTTATGATGTTAATACAGCTCTCACTCGATATACAATACAATAATAGTTTATTATTCCCGATGGGAAATTTTGGCGCAGCGGTATAACATACACAATACAAACAAAAATAAAAGTAATAAAAGTGACATGTCTACGTCATCCACAACACCCTTCCCCACCCGACCCCACCCCCATACCCTTCCGCATACATAAACACAAACAACCTAAACTCACTACTATACTTGGCTTGACTTCGCGAACGAAGATTCTATAGGGGTTGTGTCACGACACGCCTGACGGAGTCAGGGCGCCGTGGACAATATGAGTGCTGACACTCGAGAAAACCCACCCACTCTAAATAAACCACACAACGCCAGTGATAAACAATAACAAATCTTTTATTACCCACTCTTACTCTAACCCCCACCCCAACCCACTAACGCCCCACACACTCACACATACGCACGCATGCACTCATAACGTATTAACACATAAAAAAGATTAACATATAAAAAATGACTAACAAGTGAAAATGACTAACAGGTGAAAATGACTAACAGACGAAAATGACTAACAGGTGAAAATGACTAATATGGCCAACGGCTATACAAGGCGGGTAACTTTGTCTCTGTACAGTGTCCCCTGTCCCACACTAGACAGGGTGGCTCGTAACGTACGAGTACTACCCCTACACCACAGAGCACCGTAGCCGCGCTTGCCCACGCACGCCTGTGACCGACGCGCAGAACGTAGAATCAACC
>BTPG01000002.1:235375061-235701557 GCA_036245525.1 Semisulcospira habei
AAAACATCACTAAAAAAACTAGACGAACATACCCTTCCGCACCTATATACACATTCACACACCCGAGAGCACAGCAGCTAACTGAGGAAAATGGCATGAGTGTTTACCTGTCACTGGTGAGTCCTCCGGCAGGACGAGACAAACAAGACGAAGACGAACCGGAGGGGTCTTCTGGTGAGTAGCAGCCGTGGTCACAAGTCTCTCGGGACACCCACACCCAGGAACACTGGTCGTGGTCTTGCAGGGAGGGTAAAACAACCCTCACACAGCTTGTCAAGGGCTCCAAACGAGGCCGCACCCTGACCCAGACTCTCACTTCGCTAGCTAACTCCGCTGACTGACTGTAATATCCTTCTGCTACCTTGCAGTTTAACTTTACTTCTGAACACTGTTCGGTTAAAGCTACTTGGCTAAAGCGTGCAACCGCTGTACTCGCTCACCGTTAAGCTCGCTGCACGGGCTTTACGATTACGCTCACACTACATTTATTAACTTCCCTAAACTAAGGCTATTTACAGAAGTCGGCGACCTACATTTATTAACAAGAAAACGACTTGGCGAAAAAATGAAACAACATGTCACATCCGTTACGTGACAGGTTGTCCACGACGTCTACAGGCATGCTCGTGACTGCGGAGGCCAATCCGGGACAGGCAGGTTCGACCGCACTGGCTGCAGAGAAAGGTCTGGCCAGGGTTCTGAGTTGCGGCATCTCTGTTTTTTCTCCTGAGCCGCTTGTCTTTAACCCCCACCCGGGTCTGCCCTGGGGGACTTGGGTGGGGTTAGGTACTTTTTAGTTCTCAGGGTCACCCTGGTCAGCCCCACAGGGTGAGTTTTTCTCTCTATTCTGGGGCATGTGTTTCTGTCTACCCTTTGTCCATTCACCTGTATTTGCCTTTTTAAAACTCTCCCTACTGTCTGCACTGCCTGTAGCTCTTGATATTGGATGTGTGTTGCTAAATGGTCTTAGCTTTCTTTAGGCATCATGTGTTAGGTTTATTTAATGTATTTGACCGGCTGGTGACATACATTCAATGTTCTGTTTAGTTTTTTTTTTTTTTTCACAAGCAGTGCAGGCACGTCCTGAGAAAGCCTTGTTGCTGTCGGGACGTTAAGCAATGTACAATCAATCAATCAACCGCTTGTCTTTAAGGCCAGCTCTGCGAGAGTCCTCAAAGGAGACAGCTGCCTTGTAAATGGTGGAGTGCCTGGTGTCATGGTCCGCAGCAAGTGAAGACCACTGGCGGTGGTCGATTTGGCAGGCACTAAGTGACTTCTTGAGACAGTCTTTGTATCTCTTCTTTGGTGCCCCTCTGTCTCTAGTGTCCAGTGGCGAGCTTGCCAAACAGGGTGATCTTGGGCAGGCGATGATCCTCCATCCTGGAGACGTGCCCAGCCCAGCGGAGCTGTGTCCGCAGCAGCAAAGGCTCGATGCTCACAGTTTCTGCCTGTTCAAGGACCTCGACGTTTGTGACATAGTCACTCCAGTGAATGCCAAGGATTGTACGCAGGCAGCACTGGTGGAAGCGTTCGAGGAGTCGTAGTTGGCTGCAGTAGAGGGCCCAGGACTCGGAACCATACAACAGGGTGGTGAGGATGACAGATCTGTACACGCTGATATTGGTGCCTGTTTTCAGCTGTTGATTATGCCACACCCGCTTGTATAGACGCCCGAAAGCGCTGTTTGCTTTTGCCAGCCTGCTGTCCAGCCCCTTGTCCAGCTTGGCGTCCAACATGATTCAGTTCAGACTCGCCGATGGTGATGTGGGGAGGGCGATGCTCTACCTTGGGTGCCGGCTGATGGAGAACCTCTGTCTTTTTCAGACTGACCTCGAGTCCAAAGAGCTGGGCAGTGTCTGCGAAGCAGGATGTGATGCGCTGCAGGGCTCTCTCTGTGTGTGCAACGAGGGCAACGTCGTCAGCAAAGAGCAGCTCACGAATCAGTTGGTCTAGGGTTTTGGTGTGGGCCTGCAGTCGTCTGAGGTTGAACAGGCTGCCATCGAGACGATACCTGATGTACACTGCATCATCATCGTCGAGGTCCACTGTGGCCTGCTTCAACATCATGCTAAAAAAGATGGTGAAGAGGGTCGGTGCCAGCACACAGCCCTGCTTCACACTGTATAATACTACTATACTTAATGAACAATAGGCTAAGACTAAATTCAAATAATTACATGTAAAGTTTTAAGTTATAGCATAAGTCATGGAGGATATCACAGCAAGATAAACTGATAACTAAAAATAAATTATACATAAAACTAAACGCACGCACACACACAGGGCTGTATCACATGGTAATAGCAGGTAGTGAGGTCAGCTCATTTAGTAGTCTGATGGACATGGGGATAAATGACGACCGACGACAATTTGTCTTACAGTTAATAGTTCTGAACCGCCGAGCTGATGGTAACACATCATATTCACCATGCAGAACATGACTGACGCGATTCATTATGTCACGATCCTGGATATATCGCGGGAGGGACCTTGGATCCCCCAAAAAATGGACCAACTTCGGATGCCAGTGAACCATGATAAATCTTTGTCACTTGCCCAAAGCTCCCTCATGACACCTCTCCCCCTTACCGCGGGCACACCTGGAAACACACGAAACTCATAATGACCTCATCCAGATTAAGACCACACATGCAAATGATTAGGGCTGTAACTAGTGTAAGCGCAGAACCGATATGAAATGAAAGTCTGTTGTCGTACTCCACTTCAGCGGTTAAGATGCTTAGCGTGGTGGGTGAGACTAGATTGATACTGACTCCTCCAGGACCTCCTCCACATGAAGAACATACACGAATGGCCGTGTGACAGTACAGTGAATGCTTCTTCTTCTCGAACGCCAATGTTGGTCTTCATCTCTGTGAAGCTGACTCCATTTTCGTCTTGTTCTTTCTCTTCACCCACTTTTGCCATTCTGTCAGCTTCTTCGTTGCCGTAGATGCTAAGTGTGAAGGGATCCACTGCAGCACCAGTCTGGTGCACTTGATGTTTTGCAGTGCCTCTTGTAGACGTGGCAGTTTACTTGCTGTTTCTGCCTCAAGGACGCTCATGGCATCAGTCAGGAAGACAATCTGGGCATCAGGGTCTGCAGTGCCACTAAGGGTGTTTGCAGTGCGGACCAGGGCTTCCACCTCAGCTCTTTTAATTTGTGCAGTGAAGGCCTGTTGGTACTGCCTCTGCCTGCCATTTTCCGTTTGGGTACTGAATGTACATCCCAGCCCCTCCATTCTGAACTGCATCTGTGCTGATCCATCGGTGTATGCCCATATCCATGCTTCTTGGGGATACTTTTCTTTGAGCATGGCCAGTGTCAGGGCTTTCTTGCTCACAGTGCTGTGCTCATCTTTGGTGGTGATGTAGGGTACCGTGGAAGATATGGTGATGTTTTCTGGCTTACTTTCCCAGGGTGGAAGGTCGCTAGCAGGATTCAGAGCCTCTACCTGCACAGGGAGCTTTGCCTGGTGTTTTCTCTGCAGTGCTCTCGTCTCCTTCACAAAGCTTGATCTTTTCAGTCTCCCTGAGGTTGGTTGTTTCATCCTGGAATTCATAGGATGGTCTTTGGAAGACTTGACCTTTGTGAACTGTATCAAGGCTTTGCAATCTCTTCTCATGCGCAGGGGTGGGATGCCTGTTGTCTCTTCCATCTTTTCAATTGGTGTGGATCTCATTGCGCCGGTGATGACAGTGCCTGGTTCTGAACTCTTGTCAATGGTCTGCTGGTGTGACTGGGCTGCCGTCAACCATGCATTGGATCCGTACTCAAGGTGTGGTCTCACTGTGCCTTGATGTACATTTTTGAGGATCTTTTCATTGGCTCCCCATTGTGTTTCAGCCAGCTTCCTCATGATGTTCAGCTTTCTTCTAGCTTTCGCTTCTGCCTTCCCGATGTGCGGCTTCCACGTCAGCCTCTTGTCAAGGGTGACTCCCAGGTATGTCTGTTGGTCTTCATACCACAGTGGGGTGTTGCCCAGTGTTAGGTTGCCAGCCTTTGCTTTGTTGGAGAGAGAGAAGAGTGTGGCTGATGATTTTTCTGTGTTGATGGTCACACACCAGTTGTTGATCCAGTCTGTCAGCCTGTCCAGGGCTAGCTGCATCCTGTATGTAGCAGTTGTTGCATACTCTTCAGTGCAAAAGAGTACCAGGTCATCTGCGTACAGGGCTGCGTGGACTCCGTTTGGTAGCTCTGGCACAAGGTCGTTGATGAAGAGTATAAACAAGGTCGTTGACAGGACTCCCCCCTACGGCACCCCCTGACGCAGCAGCACTTTTTGGCCACAGTACCCATCCACTGTCACACGGGCTCTGCGATTGTGCAGGTATGACTTGGTCCACCGGTACATGTTCCCTTGGATGCCACTGCGAAGGAGTTTCTCAAGGAGACCATCCTTCCACACCTTGTCGGAAGCCTTCTGTAGGTCAATGAAGGCAGCTAATGTCACCTTCTGATCTTGAAAGGCATCTTTTATTACCTGTGCAAGGTGTTTTGTCTGGTCTTCTGTACTCTTGTAGCTTCTGAAGCCGGCTTGCTCTGGCACGATAATGCTCTCGGAGTCCAGGTACCACTGCAGATGCTTGTTATGATGCGCTCCATGGTCTTGCACACACAATTTGTCAGGCTGATGGGGCGATAACTCAGGGCTTTGGACTTATTCTTCCTTTCTTCAAAATTGGGATCATCCTGGCTTCCTTCCAGCACTAGGGTACCTGTCCTCCTCTCCAGCTGTGATTAAAAATGTCCAGTAGCTTCATTAAGGCAGTGTTGCCAAGGTGTTGTAACATCTCGTTTGAGATGTCTGGATCTGGAGATTTTTTCTTCTTCAGCTGTTTGATGGCCATCTTCAGTTCTGGAAGGGTGGTGTCCTTCTTCATTGCATCATGGGCGTTTGCATCATTTGTTCTCTCTCTTTCTTCCTGTCTGATTTCTTTCTCAAGCTTTGGACTTCAAGCAATCGTGGGACAGTGATGTTACTCAGTGAATGCTAAAAGTCTAGGTTTGTCTCAGGTAGAAGTTGTTCACTGTTGAGATATTGAGATACGGGTGGCCGCGAGACACTCACTGGCTGCATCTGACAAGCGATGGCCAGTCAAGCGAGGTGTTGGAAATAGGTGTCACACTTCACAGCTAAACAAAAGCGATGCGCTGTGCCAGTGTCAGGATCTCTAGACATCGGTTCCCTGAACTGCTCAGTGTGTCACTGAACATAACACAGATGTAGATTTACTAGTGGGAAGACTCATAACTTTTGTTGATCCATAACGCCTGCACTGCCATATTAAGATCTAGATGTCAAGAAGACAATAGCATGGGTACCGCTCGTATGTGGCGAATGCCTCAGTCGATAGCTTCCGCCCCCAATGCCAACTGCAGCCAAAAGGAATGTTTATGTTGGCTCATGTTTAGTTAGCCCATTAGCTTTGAGCTTGAAAAGTTGCCATGCTGATCAGTCACTGCTACCCTTGAGCTGTCATGGTCAATGTATGTGCTGGATTGAGCGTTCAATGTTTTGAAAACTGTTGTGAATGTGTTTGACATCGGAAATGAAAGGACCATTAATTAGACTGGGCGGGTTTGAAGTCATCCAGTCAACCCCTCTTCATGGTAGAATAGATAGGCTCATAACCGCCACTTGGCATACATTAGTAGCAATTCCCTTTTGTTCCTCCCTTCTGACAGCTGACCCCCCCTCCCCTCCCCCCTCCCCCTCCCCCTCCAAGCCAAACTTAGTACATCGCGGAGGGATATATCGCAATCCCATTTTATGGACCTCAGCAACCGTGATATATTGAGTCAGAGCTGTAACTGTCTCAAAAGAAATTTGACTCACATAATTCACTAGAGAAGCAGAACTTTCAGTGCAAATCATTTTCTTCATAAATCGTATTTTATTCAATGTGAATTGTTTTCAAAACATTTTTTGTGCTCCATTGATTGACACAGAGATAAAGAACACACCCATGTCCATTTGATCAGGTAAATATATTTCCGCTACCCTTAAAATAAACACCTTTTGATTTTCATGTCTGTAGGTCATGTTGATTATTTAAGTGCCTTTGACAAAGGAAAAGTAAGTCGAGACCAAACAGGCCAGATTTTCGTTCACACGGACCCTAGTGACACTGCACGCTGGTTGGTTTTCAGCTGTGTCCTCTGCAGATGCTCTCCATTTCACTTTCAATATTCTGTGATGGTAGGGTCACTGATGATGTCATAAGTCGTCAATGTGAAATTTTGAAAACTAAACATTCCGTATACCTGAGACATAACACACTCCTCATAACATTATCTCATAAATGGCGTCAAAATAACCCGGAACAAAGCATATTTATGAAGAAAAATGGTACAGTGAAAAATTTACATTTTTACATCTTTGTGGTTTATAAAGAACACTTTTGCAGAGGTTAAAAAACACGGTTTTTATGTGAAATTAGATGTCTTGCCTTCACCAAAATTTTGCTATCCTCCTTTTCGCAAGCCATGTGAGTAGGCATACGTAAGAGAGGTTTTCTGCTGCCCCTGGCTTGTGTCTGTGGAACTCTTTTACATACAAAGTAGAACAGAAAAGTCTTTCGTTGTATGACACTCATTCACCCTTTTATCCAGCATTTTTGTAAGAGATACAAAGAACTTTTATAAAGGAGATATTGCAAACTATTAACCCTTTATTGACTGGACCAGGTGCTGTAGAGAAAGTAACAAAACTATTTGGGTCCAAAAGCATTTTGTATCAGAGACATGAGTTCATTGTAATGGACTACTAGTTATGTTGTTCATATAAAACACACCTGACCTTTATGATTACATGTACTTGTTTTTTTTTTTTCCACCAGAGCGGACATAGAGAAGGCTTGCAGAAAGAAGATGGCCTTCAACTTCACCTACTGGCTGATGCTGTGCAAGACGTACAGATTCAAGGCCAAGCCAAAGGCTGGTGTGCCAGAACTCTTCTACTCCAACCCTGAGGAGGAGCTTATAGCCGAGGTGTTTGTCGCAAGCTTTGCTTCTAATGAGTGTGTGCTACAAACTCTAGACCGCAATGGTTATTTACTGCCAAGCATGTCAAATGCAAGGGGGTCACCAGCAAGAAAAGAAACACACTTAACTCTTTTAGCCCCAAGGTCCCATTTCTCAAATTTTGGAGGTGTTGCCCAACGACTACCAGTTGCAGGAGATGGCTTGACCATGATAATTCAAGGGTAGTACCAGATTAGCTTGGTGCCTGAAGGCGCCAAGCTAATCTGGCACTACCCTTGAATTTTCATGATCAAGCCATCTCCTGCTGTAGGATCCAGGGCTTACTTACTTACTTACGCCTGTCACCCCTACCTGGGTATAGGCCGTCGACGAGAGACCTCCAGCAACTCCTGTCCTGTGCTTCTCCTTCGATTCTACTCCAGGTGGTTCTCAGTCTCTTGATGTCTGCTTGGAGGTCTCGACGCCAGGAGTTTCTCGGCCTACCTCTTTTCCTCTTTCCCTGGGGGTTCCATGACAATGCCTGCCTAGTGATACTGGAAGCTGGCTTTCTCAGACTGTGACCGATCCATCCCCATCTTCTTCACCCAATTTCATTCTCTGCTGTTATCTGCTCTGTTCTCTCCCAGAGTCTGACGTTGCTGATCTTCTCTGGCCAGTACCCCACCCGGGTCTGCCCTGGGGGACTTGGGTGGGGTTATGTACTTTTTAGTTCCCAGGGTCACCCTGGTCAGCCCCACAGGGTGAGTTTTTCTCTCTATTCTGGGGCATGTGTTTCTGTCTACCCGAGGTCCATTCACCTGTATTTGCCTTTTTAAAACTCTCCCTACTGTCTGCACTGCCTGTAGCTCTTGATATTGGATGTGTGTTGCCTAATGGTTTTAGCTTTATTTAGGCCCCATGTGTTAGGTTTATTTAACATATTTGACCGGCTGGCGACATACATTCAATGTTCTGTTTAGTTGTTTTTTTCACAAGCAGTGCAGGCACGTCCTGAGAAAGCCCTGTTGCTGTCGGGACGTTAAGCTATGTACAATCAATACAATCAATTCTCTGGCCAGTGGATTTTCAAAATTCTTCTAAGGCAACTGTTCATGAAGGTCTGTACTCTGTTGACTGTGGTTTTTGTCAATCTCCATGTCTCTGCTCCATATAGGAGAACTGCTTTTACATTGGAGTTGAAAATCCGGACTTTGGTGTGTTGTGACAGCTCTCTGGAACTCCATACTTTTTTCAACTGGAGAAAGGCTGCTCTGGCTTTACTGATTCGTGCTCTGACATCTGCATCAGTGCCGCCTTTTTTGTCTATGATGCTCCCGAGATAGGTGAAGGACTCCACCTCCTCCAACGGGGTGCCAGCAAGCAAGACTGATTCTTCCCTGGTTGCGTTCAGCCTCATTGTCTTTGTTTTCTGTTTGTGAATGGTGAGGCCCACTTGGGACGAGATGTCAGCAAGCCTCGTGGTCTTGTCCTGCATTTGTTGATGAGTGTGGGACAGTAATGCCAAGTCGTCTGCAAAATCGAGGTCGTCAAGCTGTGTCCACAGTGTCCACTGTATTCCACTTCGTCTGTGCTCTGTGGTCATCTTCATGACCCAGTCTATGGCCAGTAGGAAGAGGAACGGAGACAGCAGACACCCCTGCCTGACACCAGTTCTGACCTGGAGCTCTCTGGTGAACTGCCCTTCGTGGATCACGCGACATGTCATGCCATCATAGCTGCTCTTGATCAGGCGGACGAGCTTTGTGGGTACACCGTAGTGTCGTAGGAGTTTCCACAGAGTCTCTCGGTCCACGCTGTCAAATGCTTTCTCATAATCCACAAAGTTGACGTACAGCGGGGAGCTCCACTCCAGAGACTGTTCCACGATGATGCGGAGAGTGGCGATCTGGTCTGTACATGATCGGTTCTTCCTGAATCCTGCTTGCTGGTCTCTCAGCTGGGGGTCAACGGAGCTCTTCATTCTTTCTAGGATGATCCTGTTGAAGACCTTTCCTGGTACTGACAGCAAGGTGATTCCTCTGTAGTTGGAACACTTGCTGAGGTCGCCTTTCTTGGGAAGCTTGATTAGGTACCCCTCCTTCCAGTCAGCCGGCATCACCTCCTCTTCCCAGATCTTTCCAAACAGTGGGTACAGCATCTCAACTGTTGTCTCTAGGTCTGCTTTCAGAGACTCCGCTGGGATGCCATCTGGCCCTGCTGCTTTACCATTCTTCAAAAATGCCACTGCTTTTCTGATCTCTTCCCGGCTGGGTCTGTCACAGCTGATGGGTAGGTCGGTCTCTGCCGGCTGGATGTCGGGGGGGGGGTCGGGTGGGCTAGGTCTGTTCAGTAACTCTTCAAAATACTCGGCCCATCTGTCGAGTTGGTCTGCTCTGTCTGCAATAGGCTTGCCTTCTTTGTCTTTTACTGGTCTTTCTGTATGGCCATACTTACCCGACAATCTTCTGGTAATGTCGTAGAGCTGTTTCATGTTGCTGCTGCCTGCTGCCTTTTCTGCCTCTGCTGCCAGGCTTTCTGTGTAGGCCCTCTTGTCTGCCCTGATACTCCTCTTCACCTCGCGGTTGGCTTCCGAGTATTCCCCCTGTGCCCTTACTTTGGCTGCTCTCGTGCGACTGTTGTTGACCGCTGCTTTCTTCTGCTTCCTCGCTTCTATCTTCTTCAAGGTCTGTGCCGACAGCCAGTCCTTGTGGTGGTGTTTCCTGAACCCTACAGTGTCTTTGCAGGTTGAGTTCAGCGCCTCTCTAACTGCCTTCCACTGCTGCTCTGTGGTGACCGCCTCCTCTTCATTTACTAGCTCCTGTAGCGCTTGAAACCGGAGGATCCAGGGCTAAAAGGGTTAAAAGTCTACTGTCCAAAGTTTGTCATGCACCAGCCACTAAGCAAAGTGCTCTGCTATGTAAAGATACTGCATTAGTGGGCTTAGTCCTGAGCTGGCCACTAATCTGTATTTTACCGTTTTTTGTTTTTTTTTTAAAGGCAAGTAACGGAAGGAAAAGTGTCAGCCAGTAAATGATACTGTGTAAAATTTAGAAATACTGATTGCAGTAGAATACTGGAATTTACAATGAAGTTGCATTGCAAATTTGTTCATATGTCCCCTCCTTCCCATATGATTTTAAGTCATAGGGGCCTGACGTGGTGCTTTGACTAAATGCAAATCCGCTGTGCCACCGCGTGTGCGGGGCCACCGCATAGCTAGCTCAAGTCAGAGTACCAGGAAGGAAACGAACCACACGCGCGAAATTCTAGCTGTGGCTGAAAGTGTCCTGGACCTCTTTCTCAACATCTAGAGTTGAACGTTAAACCCTTTAGTAGAGTGCTGTTAAAGAGGCCACTCAGTACTGCTGTGCATCCATTGTTTTCTGCTGTGTTTACTCTAAAGTCGAAGCGAATTACTCGAAAAGATATTGACAACTAAGCAGTGTTTAAACCAGACTCCATTAAAGTAGAGCTTTTTGGGCTTGGGGAAATAAGTACCTAAAGCGATTGCTGTGTGCAGGTCACAAGTTCATGTCGACAGTAAGATGCACTCTTGTTTTAATTTCATTGGATATGCTAATTTACATAAACCAATGAAAAATGAGCATGAGGCGTATTTCCGGCCACATCTAAAACCCAACAAGTAGATGTCTGCTAAAATGATGCTTGACTGTGCAAAAAGCCTTGATACTAAACTATGTGTTTTTATTGGAGGACAAGGTTGGTATAGATTTGTGGCAAAATATCTACTGAGTTTGTTCAGTTCGAGGTTTTAGATGGATGGTTGATTTGAGAGTTGAAAACTGCTCTGCAATCACAGTGCTTCGCCGCTTCGCATGCCTTTCACTTCCTCCCTTGTATTCTGACTTAGCTAGTGACACGGTGGACGCATGCATGCGGTGGCACAGCGGATTTGCATTTAGTCAAAGCACTACTCATCAGGCCCCTATGTTATAAGTCTGTCTAGATATTGTTGTAAATTACTTATGTATGTGGGTCATGTGTCATGTTACAGATGAGTGATTTAATTGCAACGTGGTCAGTGGCAGCAGAGCGCGACGGTGTGTCAGACGGTCGCTGGGATACAGACGATATGGAAGCTACAAGGACAGTGCTTCTTTTTCGAGCAGACAAACTGGGTGCCATTATCGACAAACTGAAGGCAGAGCTGGCTAAAACCTGAAATGTGTAGTAAAGACTGGAAGAAATATATATGTCTTGTGCTGGAATGTATGTTTGTGTGTGCGTGTGTTTGTAGTTTGATGACAGAACTGCCGTTGGATGTCAGTTCTGCAGTTTTGTTGTCAAAGGCTCACTGCTGAACAGGTGGAGAATGAAATCTGACATATCCCAACGACAAATCTGCAGTAAATCCTGTGAGTCGGTCAACGTAAAAGGAGATGAGAATTTGATCCTGCAGTCTACCATATTGTTTTGAGCTCACATGCGTATTCCAATCGCGCCTAATCATACCTGAGAGCCCAGCAAATGTTAACAAAGCTGCTAGCTGTTGCCACATTGTTGGAATTAGAAGCGTGCCAGCCATATCCAAAAAGGCACGCAATGGTGTTTTCCACATGGTCTCCCCCAGTGAAATGTTCCAAAACTTTTGAAAATGAATTATAATTCAAGAAGTTGAAAATGTACAATTCTGGCTAACAAATTCATTGAGTGTCTTCCTTTAAACTAGCTATGTGCAAGTATCTAGTAAGAATAACAAAAGTTATGGACTTTCGAAAAAGATAACCGGGTTTCGTAGAATGGCCATTTTCTTGTCAATGTAATATACTGTTAATTTTTTTTTTAATTTAATTTGATTCGGGAAAATTCTCGTCGGAAAAATATCTAAAGTTTCAAGCCTGTCTGACCAGAAACGCTTTGTCGGTAAATCTGCGTTTACCAACAATGCTAGCATAGCTGGATGACCTAATATTTATCTTGTTACTACACTATCAGATAGAGTTTGACGCCTGCCTGTCCATGTTATCATGTACTGGTTATTGAACGCACTGCGGCCAGCCTCATTTCAAAGTCTGCAGTATTTTCAATACAGTAGACCCCCCAAAAAAACAAAACAAAAAAAAAATCAAAATTGATGTGCACACAGACATCGTCATACTTAGGTGACTTATTTTTTTAATGCAGGTAGTAATGTTAGTACTAGTGACTTTTTGCTGGAGACAATGGAAGTGTGAAAAACCTGTGTATTATATGTGTTTGTCAAGGGATCATTTAAACTGCAAACAAGTGTTTTGATATGACTGGTGGGGTGGGCTCAAAATGAGAGCTCTGCCGCAACATTCCTGGTGGCACAATTTACATTTTCTGTAGGGTGAATTTTGTTCAGCTCGAATGCTGAAAGTTTTGCCACACATGCATACTATTAAGGAAACTTGCCACATATATCTTTATTAAAAACGTCTGTGGAAATCAAGTCTATTACGTGTAATCGTGCTGTACTGTGAGCCATTATGGTTACAAATTTGTGCAAGAGTTTGTCCCCTTGATCAGTGCGTCATTTACCAAGGTTCAGCAAAGACCTATCCCACAATGCTAGTATTAGAACGAGGGACGTACTACTTGCGTACTTGCCGTAGTGGGGTAAAAATCGCCATTTCCTTTGAGCGCACACCGTGCACCGCAGAACGATGTCGAAAAGACGCCTCGACGTCGGCGATTCTAGTAGTTCAGGAAAGAAAAACAGGTACAGATAACTGCATGTTTAAATGAAAAATGTTTACACTACTACCTTTCGTGCATATCAAACGACATTGCCATGTTCATCGTCAGTTTTGCACGAAACTACCCGGCAACGATGCCAAGCTTTCGTTTGTCGGGTAGACAACAAAAAAGAAGTAAAAACACGTGCAGCTCACGAAATACTGAGGGTTTTTTAATCGTTTGTTTTGTTTGTATGCAAATATATTATCAGATAGTCCAGATTCTGTTGTGTTCGTTGTACAGCACGCACTTGAGAACTTTCTTCTCCTTTGATCAGCTATCGTCGGTCAGAAGGTAATAATATTTAAATTAAAATCAGACCAGTGACTTGATTTTAATTGCTACTGTTAATGTTAATTGTCATCTTTCTCAGTTACCCGAATGAACATTCTGAGTTTGAACGATACATATTGGTTATTTAACGCGCTCACTTGATGTTTATGTGTGCTGTTCATGCGAAGGCGAACTGGCACCATTATCTGTTCTTATTAGATGCAGTATTATAATTATATTGCATATAATTACTTCCCCTTACCCGTGTACCAAAGGCTGCGAATACTGCTATTATTAGTATTACATAGTACTAATATGGATGTTGTTCGGAAATCAGGAGTAGGTCAAGTTGCATGTGTTTTGACAAGAACGGTGGATTGAAAGCCAAAAGTGACAAACCTGGTATTACAATTACATGATCATTGATGTATTTTTTAAAAAAATTATTATTATGCAGAATAATTTGCCTGAATATGTTTTTTTATGAATTTCACTCAGTAATGTTACCGGTTAGCAGCCTAGGCGGGTGATTTACTCAAGTTTTAGACGGCTGTATTTTTAAGAGAAACTCTGAGTCTTTGGCTAACGACTCTTGTGTCATGCTGTATGACACACCACAATAGATACTGACCTGAATATGTACACTGACAGTATCAGATTCCTTTTTTCACTGCCTAAATCAATTCTGTCTGAAATACTGTAAAATTCAGGTTGATATTAATCTTTAGAATCCTCTGGTTCAGACTCGCTATCATAAAGGCTTCATCAACAACCCACACTAAACTTAAATTTAACCAATTAGCCAGAGATAGAAATGACTTAAATAGACAACATCATTATTTGCAGTGACACTGCTGAAAAGAGCACATCCATGAGCAACTGGTACATGTATTTCCTGTACAGTCTGATAATTATGGATGCAAAAGCAAAAGTACCCAGACACAACCGCTAAAACTGGGGCCCTGTGCAGTCAGTATTGCATCGCAGAACTGCTAAATCTGTTGTCTTGGTATAACAAGTTCATTTACAAGATTTTTATTGAGGTGAAATTTGAAAAATCTGGATCAGTTTTGGCCCACTGCTAGCAACTGAGCTATATCATCACACAGTTTTTCTTTTCAGGTTTTGTAACTGTGTAAACTGTGTGTACTGTAAGTCTTCTTAATTTTGACTTCTTCTGTGCGTGGTCTGCCTTGTCAAGTGATAATGTCATTTTCAGAGATTATGATGACCGCAAAGATGTTAAGGAGGAGAGGGAAAGCAAGCCGAAGTCAGTGTTTGAACAGTTCAACATTCCACGACCAACACTGCAGTTGAATCCTTTCACAGGTACAGTAGCACTGCTTCGATCTTCCTGTGACATTTTCAGACATTAGCTTTTCACACCGTTATGACTACGAGCAGAGTCAGCTTTACTGTGCATGAATAAGCCTGATTACTAGTACTGATTGCAGTCTGTTCTCTATATCACTAGTATTAGTATAAATAATGTCTTCAAAGACATGTACAGTTGTGTGCAGTTGTCTGTTGAGCAACCTTTATTTAAATTCCAGGAGTGATTCTTTTATTTTTGAAAAGATGTTAACTTTTTGTCGTTAAGAGTTAGCCCCAGTGCCCTACAGCAGGAGGTGGATTGACCATGACGGTTCAAAGGAGTGCAGATCAGCTTGTGGCCTGAAGCTTGTCTGGCACTTCCCTGGAATTATCATGGTCGATCCATCTCCTGCAAGTGGTACATAGCCGCTAGACAATGCCTGAAAAATTTTGGAAAAGCAGATATGGGGTTAAATGGGTTAACACACTTTGTATGCGTTTGTTAAATGATGGTGCCAAAGAAAGAAACATGCTTAACCCTTGTTGCCCAACAGGTGCTTTTTCCAGATTTTGGAAGTGTTACTTAATGACTGTACCAGTTGCAGGAGGTGGATTGACCATGATAATTCAAGGGTAGTGCCAGATTAGCTTGGCGTCTGAAGGCGCCAAGCTAATCTGGCACTACCCTTGAATTATCATGGTTAATCAGGGTCCTGCTGTAGGGTGTTGGGGCTAAATGGGTTAATGTGAAAAAGGACAATTACAAAACAACTTACTAAATGTTATTGTTGTACTTGTAGGCTTGTTCACTAAATGTTATTGTTGTAAGCCTTGTTCAACTGGACTTACAGACAAGAAAACAATTTGTTTTACTTATCCCAGTGAGCAAAGGTCCTCAGGCCCACGACGGCTGCAGTGGGCCCATGCATGGCTGTGCACAGGCCCACTGCAGCCGTCATGGGCGCTGCAATGTTTTGCTACTGGGGATCTTCCATTTGCCAGTAGAGCAGAAGTAGCCAGTCGTTTTCTTGTCTGTATGCCCGATTTAAAATAGGGTTTAACCAACAAAAATAATACATTTTGCTGTAATTGTCCCTTTTAAGCATCTTTCTTTTTTTCTTAGGAGTTTATTTGCATTTTTGCACATTTGACAGTACATTTTTTGTATGAAATGCAACACCAAATTCTCATGATTTTTTTTTTTTTTTAACTATGCTAGGCCTGCCGTTTACACCTCGCTATTATGAGCTGTTCAACAAACGTAACCAGCTGCCAGTATGGGAATATAAGGCCCAGTTCATGGACATGGTCTCCAAACATCAGATCATTGTTCTTGTTGGTGAGACAGGCTCCGGTAAAACCACACAGGTAAATTGATTTTAAGATTACAATGCACTCGTGTATTTTGTTTGTTTCAGTTTGGCCAGTGGATTTGTGATTGTTTTCTTATTAATTGACTCATGCTGTAGCAAGAGTGAGTGTATGTACTGGCCATCCGTCATCTGTGGTAAACTTTAATGTTGGCAGTTTCTCACAAATGGGTGGGGGGGAGAAATGTGTGGAAAATGCATATTATTAGGTTGTCCCAGGCGCCCACATGCAGGCGGAATACTAGGCCAAATGTGCTAAAAATTACACAACTTTGATCATCACTTTCACTACATAAACATTTTTCGTTTCTGCTTTTAATATGAAAATGAAGATAAATTCTTTCTCTTTCAATGTATGTGTGTTTTGTATTTAAACATGTTCAAAATTAGTTGTAATAAATTGTGGAAATGTGTAGGGGTTTACTCCATTTTTGCTGTGCCGAGGCCTGCCGTGCAGTGCACAGAGTTGCCAACCACTACGGAATTTCCGTAGTTTACTACGGAAGTAGATGTGTTACTACGGAGCTACGGAAGTAGTAAAAATACTACGGAAAAGCAAAATAAAATAAAAATTTAAGGTACGTTGAGCGCCTGTGGCTACAGTGTAGGGCTGCCGGCCGAGTCAAGGTCACGGTCACCCAACTAAGTTACTGATCACAGCTTCCAGTGCGTGTTAAGCTTTGATCCAATCATTGTGAAGCCATTTGGAATGCACCAAACAAACTCCGTCGGCCTGTAATTGGCCGTGACAGGTTTCCGACAGGTCGTATATGCGGTATTCTTTTTTCCAAATAATATGAATTTTTCTCTGCATCATAAATATCGTTGTTGTTAACATAATCCAAGTGTTTATTTTAGTTTAAAGCTGTGGGTGAAGTTGTACAATAAAAGATATTCTAATCTGACAAAACATGCAATTATTTTTTGTTTAAATTGGTACATAAAATAATAATTTATATGATTTCCTAATTTATCATTAATAGTAGTTGCTTTTTAAATCTAGAAATAAAGTAAATGCTGGAGTTAGTCAAATTAAAACAATAACAAAGGGAGTAAGCACACTAGACCAATTTGCTTGATTACGTCCCTTTATTTAAACCAACCTGTCGGTGTCAGCTTTCCCTTGGTTGGACCTAAGTGCAATGATCAGAAAATTTCCCAATGTGCAAGTTTTAAAAAAAATTAAGTGGAGGAGATTGGGGGGGGGGGGGGGCGCCCTACCATTATTTAACCCATTACAGAGATGTGCAAACTATATGTGTCCTGGTCAGTGACGTGTGTGTGTGTCATTTTTATTTTTGCGCTCGTGCTAATATAAAAGGCACAATATAAAAAAAGTGCAGAAATAATAGGTAACAATAGTAATAGTATTACTGAAATTTTAATAGTATTACTGAAATTTCAAATGGCTAATACTGAAACTTCAAATTGTGGGTAGGCATGCCTGATGGAGGATTAAACGATGTGACCCGGCACGTCAATGGAAGTAGCCACAAAAGCCGAAGCCATTGTGATCCAGAAAAATTTGTGCCATCTCAGTCTCTTCCCATTTTTTTCAAAGAAACAGACTTATCTGTCATCCGGACTGAAACGCTGTTTACCACTTCAGCCCTGAAAGTCTAAAATTTTGCCCACCAGCCTTTGGCTAGTGACTTGCAAGTTTTACTAGCCAAACTGAAAATGTTACTAGCCAAAACTGAAAATTTTACTACTGAAAATAGCCCCACAACTCAACAATATAATGTACCACAAGTGTTTGACGCCCAATGTTAGAGTGTTTTTTGCCCAGAGGCATTGAAAACAAATATTTGAACAGACAATCATAACCAAGTTAATGTTTATGTCCTGACTTCAGGCTTTTGATAGTATCAAGTGGAGAAATAACTGACAAAATCCCCATGTGAACTGTGCTGGGATTTTTTATTTATTTATATTTTGTAAGTAGAGCTGGGCTTCTGTTTGCACAACAGGTTAAAGGGTCTGTAGACCCCCAGGTATAAATTTTAGAGGGTATACAGACCCCCAGACTAGCATTATAGAGGGTCCGCAGATTTATTTAAGAAAAACTGCATCATCTGTATGTGCCTTAAATTATCCACACCCGGGTCTGCCCTGGGGGACTTGGGTGGGATTAACTACATTTTAGTTCCCAGGGTCACCGTGGTCAGCCCCACAGACAGGGTGGGTTTTCCCCTCTAGGGCATGTGTTTCTGTCTACCCTTGGTCCATTCACCTGTATTTCTCTTTGTAAAACTCTCCCAACTGTCTGCACTGCCTGTAGCTCTTGATATTGGATGTGTGTTGCTAAATGGTCTTAGCTTTATTTAGGCCCCATGGCGTAGGTTTATTCAACGTATTGGACCGGCTGGCGACATACATTCAATATTCTGTTTCTTTTCTTTTTTCACAAGCAGTGCAGGCACGTCCTGAGAAAGCCTTGTTGCTGTCGGGACGATAAACAATGTACAATCAATCAATCATTAAAATAAATTATCTCATTTCGCTCTCTCCTCTTTAAATGTGTTGTGACAGTGTGTGTGTGTCCTTTCCATGATCTGATTCTTTAACTGGTGAGCTATCGCGCAAAAGCCTGTCTCCCTAGCTCTCTCACACAGAAAAAAAGAGCTCTATTTATTTATTTGTATGATCGTTTGATAATGTATTGTAACAGAGAATATAGCGTTTTCTGCTGAACGCGGCAGATTGACAACCGAAGTGTGACTTGTCTAGAAACTCTGTGTGTGTGTGTTTGTGTGTGTGTGTGTGCTGTGTGTGTGTGTGTGTAAACTGATGTACTTCAAAGTTAGTTTCAACCCGTTTAACCACTCAGAACTGAGACGTGTTTCTCCAATGTTTGCCTAATAACTGTGTACCAGAAGATGGATCGACCACGATTAAAAAAAAACTGACAAACTTATTTCTGTTCAAATTTCTGGACTTGCTTTTTGAGTTTGCCTCAGTGCACACTGTGCATGCCATTCGAGTGCCGTCGAGCTTTAGCCATGGAAATACACTCAGCACAGCCATGGACTCTGAAAACTGTGTCGTAGCGGCGGTGCCACACACGTCCTAGGGGTAGCATTTCTGGTACTGTCGCTTGTCGATGGAGATGGCGATGTCGAAGTGCAACTTTCTTCTTAGCGATTATCAAGATCAGACGGTGCCGGATTAAAGAATCCGAAGCATTCCAGCTCTTCCTTTGTTTTTTCTCCGCCATGTCAGTACAACTTCGTTCTAGATCGAAAGCGAAACGCACGATGCCGTATCCCATAATAGTATGTACGGTGACGTCACAGCAAGTAACGCGTTCAACATGTAGCGCGCACTTTGTAATAACATGCTGACACCACACATAAACTAACAGTTTGCCCGCCCTGTTACACTCGCACGGACGCCGGCGTCGGGTCGATTCTGAACGCAGCCGCGACTGAGCGAGCCGCTAAAAGAACCAATTCGTCACTAAAAATAGAACGACTGTCACCGACCACTGTTATGGTACTCACAGTTCGAGTGACGTGTTCGGCTACTGCCGCAAAGTGATGTAGGCGACTCGCGGTGCGGTCAGGTCACACGCCGGCGTACCTGATGTTCGGCTGGCGGTTAGCCGTTGGATTGAAAAACGCACGAGCGCACTCGCATTTGGCGAGTGAGTATTTTTTTTTACTCGCCAAATAAAAAATTCACTCGCCATGGCGAGTAAATTACTCGCCATTTTCAGGGCTGCACTTTTGTAGCGGAACACAATCTACCTGCATCCGTAGCGGACCATTTCAACAACTTGTGCAAAAAAATGTTTCCGGATACCAACATGCAGGGTGTGCCCTGCTATGAAAAGAAACTGTCAGATATAGTGTTGAAGAAATGTAAGGCAGCAACGAGGACTGCCCTGTCTAAGTGATCCCCAGATTGAAGCTTGTGCTTGTCCAGCATTGCAAGTATGTCATGAAGCTGCTGTGCTTATAAAGTCTTTTCCAAGTATGGCACTTTGTCAGTGTTTTTTTATGTCATTAAATGTCATGTGTATTCTGCCTGCCTTTGTTTGTGTTTGTGTATAGTTACATTAGTAATGCATCGCAGCGACGCGCATTGACTACTGAAATTGACGCGCATTGACTACTGAAATTGTCATGAAACTACTGAAATTCTACATTTTGACTACTGAAAAAAAAAATTGGGGTTGGCAACTCTGAGTGCACTGCTCAAGGCAGCGTTGTACACACTCCGGTTTTTCCCACCGCAGATTTCAGAGACAAAGGACACACTAAAAATAACCTCACGATGAAAGAGTTATTTGCCTCTCTGCCGATGAAATTTTCATATCAATATTTGATGAAATCCTGGTCAAAATCCGACAATAAAAACTTTATTTGACTTCAAGTGGTCGTATCTGCCATATTTTTCATCCGTTTGCGACGAGTAAACACGGGTATTAAAGCTCAGTTCACGCTCTTTCCATTGATACCAAAATCAGCACGATAGCTTTGCTGTAGGAATTTCGCCATGCGATGCAAGTAGGGAAACCCCACACTGCGTGCGGCACGAAAGTGAACGCGCGAAGTCGAGCATGGAGACTAGCGGTGGCCCGACTCAGCTGTTACAAATTTTGTCTCCTACGAATGTCTTCATCTGGATCTCGGTGAGTAATGCTTAAAGTATATATATTTTGACTAGTAATGTGAGTTTTGCGTTTTTTTTTCCTTTTATGCAGACTTTAGATGTTTGGAAACAACAGCCAACTATTGTCGCTCTAGCTGTACGTACGTTAGGATAACGTGGTCAGCTGATCGATCTTTTCTGAAGTCTCTTTTCTGACTTACAGTGTTAAATAATGCATTTTTAATGGGTATTTATGTTAGCAGGTGTTTCAAAAGGCCTCCATTTTTTTTGGGGGGGGTAAGTTTAGATGGTACAGCTAAAACACAAAATATAAACAAAATATGAGGCAGGTGTGAGCGGCCGAAAACCGGAAGTGGCGTCTCGGATATTTTCCCGATCAACGGCGATTCACTTGCTATTTTTTCTTTAATTCCAGAGGATGATGCCTGTCATCTGCTGATGAAGCACATTTCTGCAGAAGGCAGAGGCCGCCGGTTCAAGTTACCAAACACCTGAATTTGCAGCTTGGTCTTCTTGGGGTCACCATTGCCATGGCTTGGGAGACAATTTACAATTTTGCACTTTTGCAGGGAAAGCACAAGAACATGAAGTTTTCTGTGATAACTTTTTTTTTTATTGCCAAGCAGAGATATCAGTCTTTTGTTTGTGCTACTTCATTACTTTATAGACCACAGTTATCTTTGTAATCAAAAGATTATTAGGCAGACTCATCTGATCTGAATCAGGTTATGGCTAGGAATGCAAACAGAATTTTGTTTTGTATCTAGACATAAATTTTTTAATTTTTTTTTTTTTGCTTTGAACTAGTAAGTCATAATTTTATATATTTGCATTTCATTTTGTCAGTTTCTGGTCTTGATTTTCATTTTGATGTAATGATTTATAGGACTACTCAACAATGCGATAAAAATAGTTCACGGTCATAAAATTGTCTGTACTTCTCGATCAGATTTTCATATTTCAGTGTGCTTCCAAAACAACACATTTCAGTTTTGCCTTGCACAATATCTGCACGTTTCTTAACTGAGATCTTGAATATTCATTTTCTATGTTGGCATGAGATTCATGTGAACTGACAAGCAAGGTACTGATTTTGAAATTGAGCATAACCTTTTCTTTAATTTTTCCCAATTTAAGATTAAGATTTTATTATTCATCTGAATCATATGCATTGACCTGGCCAGATTCTGGCCTTTATTTTTATATATAAACCATACATATATGGTCTAGTTCTTCAGATCTGCAAATTTGACTATAAGTACATACTTTTATTTTTTGGTATTTTCTGATATCAGTTTTATTTCTTCAAAAACATTACCGATGACATTACTGTCAAGAAGCGTGGCATTCCCCGCGGTTTGCACAAGACGGCGTCCCTGGTACGGAATTCCCTGGCCTGCTCGGGTTTCCTGGAGCTCCTGACCCAAGCCCTCATCCGCCAAGCCCTCATCCGCCGAGTTGAGGAGGCCTGGCACCCTTCCTTCTTGCCTCTGTTGGAGGACCTTCTGGCCCTGTCTGTAGCAGCTAACCAGGCGACTTACCACTTCTCGGTCAACTCCACCGCGGCGGCCGCCAATTGCGACGCGACCTAGTGCTCCAAGCCTGCTGCGGAATACCACCCGATGTCCAGACTCAACATCGTTGCGGTCCTCTCCTCTTCAGCCCCACCAGGCAGTCAGTTCGAGACGCTAAAAAAGATCGGTGGCCCAGCGCCTCCGCTTTCAGGCAGCCCGCAAGGCCGTGGGTCGTGCCCTGCGGTTCTCCAGACCCTCCGCTTCAGCCCCCGCTGCTCGCCCCCGTCGGACCCGTCGAGCGCCTGCCTTTGGCCGCCCCCGCACTGGCAGTAACCCTGTCCCCGCTTGGCCCAAGCCTCCTCCTCCTCCAGGGGGGCGCAGGAGGGCCCCCTGACTTTCTCCAGCCTCCGCCCCTGTCGACCATCCCGGGGTCCCCGGTCGGCGGGAGGGTAGCCCTCTACAGCGAAGTGTGGCGTTCGCTGTTCCCAGACGACCCCTGGGTCCTCTCCACCATCTCCGAGGGCCTGCAGATTTCCTTTCGGTCTCCACCACCACTCCAACACTCCCCCTTGTGGACCGAGATGCCGTCTGATCAGCTCCGAGCCGATGCCCTTCGCAGTGATGTGGCCGCTCTCCTGCGGAAGGACGCCATAGAGGTAGTCTTGCGACACGACTCCCCAGCCTTCTACAGCCGCCTCTTCGTGGTGCCCAAGCCGGGCGGCAAGTGGCGTCTGGTCATCAATCTCTCGGCGCTGAACAGATACATCATGGCCCCGTCCTTTCAGATGGAGAGAGCCAGGGCCCTGCGGGCCTCCGTGCAACCCTTCGACTTCACCGTCAGTCTGGACCTGGCCAATGCGTACCTCCATGTTCCCATGCACCCAGCCTCATGACGGTACCTACGCTTCACTGTCAACGGGACCCTTTACCAGTTTCGGGCACTACCGTTCGGACTCGACCTCAGCCCCTGGGTCTTCACCTGCATCGTCGATGCTGTGGTTGCCAAGGCCAGACAGTCATCTTCCAGTCCGATTTCGATCTACCTGGACGACCTCCTTCTGAGGAACCAGTCGGAGAACTCCCTTTTGACGGACAGAGATGCGCTGCTCCGGTTGTTGTCGCGATTGGGATTCCTGGTCAACGCAGGCAAGTCGGACCTCACTCAGTTGTGCCGGTTTACACACCTCGGCATGGAATTCGCAACCGACCTCAACAGAGTGAGTCTTCTGGGACCTCGGATCCAAAAGTTAGCCGCCCTAGCCAGCCAGCCAGGTAGCTCAGGAGGAGGCAGTCCCCGCCAGAGTCTGGCTTCAGCTTCTTAATAAAAATAATAATAATACATAGTTCTTGTATAGCGCCGTTCTCCAGGAAAACACTGGACTCACTGCGCATGCACAACAGCACACCCTTTCTCTCTCAGACACACACGCACAATTATACTCTACTTTAAACCACCCCATCCCTTCCCCACCCCTTACATTCACTTCCTCTGGGATCAGAATAGGTGGCAGTCAGTCAACAGTTAGCTAAATATGAGCTAAGTGTTAAATGCTCGACAAAAAAGAAAAGTCTTTAAGTGAGCCTTGAACTGTGACAATGTGGGCAGATTCCGCATTTCCGTTGGCAGCGAGTTCCACACACTTGGGGCGAAAAAGGTGAAAGAACGCTCCCCGACAGTTTTCATGTTGAGCTTTGGATTTTTAACAGCTTTTCACTGGAGGAACGGAGGGTGCGTGATGGCTGATAGGCAGAGAGGTACGGCGGGAGAGATCCGTCAAAATGCCGATAGGCGAAAATTGCAATTTTGTACTGGCAACGGAATTTGACGGGCAGCCAGTGCAGCTGCTTCAGTAGAGGCGTAACGTGGTCTCTCTTTCGTTTCTTCAAGATGAGATACTCCGCACTGTTTTGAATCATCTGCAAGCGTGAAATCTGATCTGCCGGTAAACCTGCCAGTACAGAATTGCAATAATCGAGCCTGGAAGTAATGAATGCATTTACAAGTCTTGACGACGTACTTTCTGTGAGATACGGTCTGAGAGAAAAAATTCTGTGCAGCTCAAGGAAACCAGCTCGGCAGACGCTGCTGATATGATCATGCATGGAGAGCATCGAGTCAATCTTCACACCCAGATATTTGACACATTTCTGGAAGGGAACGCTGCAGCCACCAATGTTTGCGAACTCGCCGTCAATCAGACTAAGGCGAGACTGAGAGCTTGATGGCTGCAGCAGCGGACCTACTTCCCCTCGGTCGTCTTTACTCCCGACCGCTACAGCTGCACCTCCTTCTCCATGGGCGTTCATCCTCCGGTGACCTTGCCGCCCTGGTTCCAGTGACTCAGATCCTTCGTGGTGCTGGACGGACATTTCGTGGCTCGCTTCGGGAGTTCCCCTCGCCTCGCCGCCTCCTCAGCGCTCGCTATGCGTGGATGCCAGTATCTCCGGGTGGGGTGCTCACCTCCTACCAAGTTTCCTCACGACGTCCGGTCGCTGGCCTCCGGACCTGGTGGACAGACACATCAACTGGTTAGAACTGAAAGCGGTTTGGTGGGCCCTAAGCGCGTTGGAGACGCAGCTCCATCAGCAGACGCTACTCATCCTGTCTGACAATGCCACAGTGGTTTTCTACATCCAGAAGCAGGGCGGTACACGTTCCCCCGACCTATGCATTCTTCTCTACCGCCCGATGTGCTAGTTGACGACCGCGGCATCTCTCTATGAGGACGACACATTCTAGGACACCTGAACGTTTTGGCCGATTTCCTGTCACGACGCGGCCAGTTACTCCACACGGAATGGATGCTACGACTGGACATCTTTCGGATGATCTGCGCTCTCTGTGAGACACTGATGATCGACCTCTTCGCCACGAGGTGGAACCACCAGCTTCCCCTCTTCATCTCCCCGATCCCAGACCCCCTAGCCTTGGCAGTCGACACGCTCTCCATTCCGTGGGACGGACTCGTCGCTTACGCCTATCCCCCAATGGTTCTCGTCCCAAATGTTCTGCTCAAGCTCAGAGGATGCACGGCGGTTTTGCTGCTGGTAGCCCCGTTCTCCTGGAACAGATCTTGGACCACTGACCTGCTCAGTCTCGCCACAGACCCCCCTCTTCTGCTGCCCACCCCGAGCACGATGCTAAAGCAACCATGCCAGCTGCTGTTCCACCTGTGCCCGGAATGGCTTCTCTTTCATGCATGGAGATTGTGTGGCAAGCCCTCGCTGCAAGAGGCTTTTCGAGTGCAGCAGTGGAAGCAATCGCTACAGCCCGCAGACCCTCAACTAGACACGTCTACGAGGGAAAGTGGCGAGTACTACGGTCCTGGTGCGCTGACCAGCAATTCTCCCCCACCGAACTGACTACTCCCCAGCTCGCTGACTTCTTCCTCAGGCTCTTTGGTTACCAAAGCTTGGCTCCCATCACGATCAGAGGATACCTGTCCATGATTGCGGACACTTAAGACACCTCGGCCGCCCGAACCCCGGCGATTGCAAAGACCTCGCCGACCTCATGATGCACTTGGACCTGCAGCGTCCGGTTTCCCGATCCCTGATTCCATGCTGGGACCTACCCTGGGTGCTGACCTGGCTTAATTCCGACAGGTTTGAACCTCTGTCCTTGGCCCGGTTCGCAGATGTAACACGGAAGACCTGCTTCCTGTTGGCCCTCGCCACAGCAGCACGAGTAAGCGAGCTACACACGCTTTCAACACACCCTGCCTGCCTGCAGTTCCAGACGGATGGCTCCATGCAGTTAATCACCGACCCTTCCTTTCTTGCCAAGACTCGGTCCCCCTTGACTGCACCACAGGTCATCACCATTCGGCCGCTGAAGGGAGTTAATTTTCCTCAGGAGACCAGGCAGCAAGATCCAGTGCGCGCCCTGCGAATCTATCTTCGTCGATCCAAGCCCGTCCGGAGAGAACGGTCTCGCCTCTTTCTGCCACTGACTCCAGGCAGAGCTGACATTACCGCCCAGACGATATATTCCTGGCTGTGCTGGGTTAAACGGTCTGCCTACCAGGACCTCTCCCTGCAGGGAGCTAAGAGGCTTAGGATCCGCGCACACAAGGTTCGAGCCATGGCTACGAGTGTCACGTTCGACCCCAACTGTGATGTCAAAGACATCGTGGCCACAGTAGGCTGGCGGGCAGAGTCAACCTTCGCCCGCTTCTACTTCCGGAATCTGGCAGGCCAGCGAGACTACCTCGCCCTAGTTGGGGGACATCGCCACTGCGCAACACTCCCTCCCGGCGCTGGTGGCGCCATAATAATAATAATTACGGTATTTATAATTCGCTTATCTTATAATAATTATACCTCTAAGCGCGCACTCACAACTCGCACACGCATGCGCACGCTTTAGACAATGACTTACGTACCACAAATAGTGAAAATACATTACGACGGTCAGCTTGGGGTGGGGAGTGTGGTGATGTAGTGCTAGAACTGTTGAAAGAGGTGAGTTTTGAGGGCGGACTGGAAGGAGGAGAGAGAGTGTTTCTGACGGAGAGAGAGTGGGAGAGTGTTCCAGGTGGTTGGACCGTATACTGAGAAGGAGCGAGGGCCAAAGTGCTGAGTTTGGTGCGGGGGGTGAGGCGGTGGAGAGGGTCGGAGGCGGAGCGGAGGGAGCGGGAAGGAGTGTAGGGGTGAAGTAAGTTGGAGAGATAGGTAGGAGCGTAGTTGTTCAGGGATTTGTAGCAGAGAGACAGAATCTTGTATTGGATGCGTTGGGGGATGGGGAGCCAGTGAAGGAGTTTGAGCAGGGGAGTGATGTGGTCGGATTTTTTCTTTCTGAGGACGAGGCGGGCAGCATTGTTCTGGACGCGCTGGAGAGTGAGAGTGGTGGAGTGAGGAAGGCCGGAAAGGAGAGAGTTGCAGTAGTCGATGTGATATAAGATGAGATAGACGGCGAGTTTGGTGGCAGCTTCGGTAGTGAGGTATTTTCTGATCTGACTGATGAGGCGGAGGTGGAAATAACATGCCTGGGCCGTGGCGGAGACGAAGCTGGTCATGGAAAGAGAGGAATCGAGGATAACGCCAAGGTTCTTGACCGAGTCAGAGAGGGAGATGGGGGTGCTGTCGAGTTGAAGGTGGAGAGAGGGAGGGAGCTGGGAAATTTTCTGGCGAGTGCCTACTAGCATGGCTTCCGTTTTGTCGTCGTTTAGTTTGAGCTTGTTTGCTGTCATCCAGTTTTTCACGTCTTCATAGCAGTCAGCCGTGAGGCCATAGGTACTACTTAACTAAAATTGTCGGGATTTTGCGATCAGGACCGCGGGTGTGCCTAAGTCCCTCCGGCGGTGTTCATGCGCTGTTTAGCGGCACCCTCCTTCTTTTCGCAATTTTTCCTGACAGTGATGTCATCGGTAATGTTTTTGAAGAAATAAATGAATTCGATGACATTACTCGGACGACCCTCTCACCTGCCCCGCTTGCGGCTGGTAAGCTAAGTATCATGACTGGTTGGTCACGCGGCACGGGACCGGATGGGCACGGGAGACTACTCATGACCTTGTTTTTGGGATCCCTGAGTGCCTCCCGGGTTGTGTGGGAGCACAGCGGGTCCCTAGGCTAAAATTGCGTGAGCTAGTAGAGCTAGGAAACCCGAGCAGGCCAGGGAATTCCGTACCAGGGACGCTGTCTTGTGCAAACCGCGAGGAATACTGCGCTTCTTGACAGTAATGTCATCGGTAAGTATTTTTTCGAAAAAATACATTTTAGAGAAAAATTCATTTTTTTAAAAAATAATTATACTTATCATTATTAAGCTAAACCATTACTTGCATTGCATTTGTAAGATTATGACATTTCTTTTGACATGTGAACCGTTTCTGTGTGTCAAATAGCTCTCGAGATATAAAGATTTGACTTACACCTGACTTTGTGTTACACTCTGTTCATTTTTGTACTGTTGTAAACAGGCATGGTTTAGATACTTTGGGCCTTAATAACAGACATATTATTAGCCTTGAGTACACCCCAAAAAATAGGCATGCATAGTGCAGCGTTTCATGTGATATGCTTGATTTGCAGGTTAATATTTACATTAAGTGATGAATGGTGGCGACCCCAACATGGCTGTTCGCACAGTTTAACGAGGAAAAATGTGACTCGCAAGAGCACATTCAGGTTCACGTTATTCAATCATACATTATTGTGGAGAAGAAGGTTTAGTTAGTATTATATTCGTCTAAGTAGTAGTCTGCATTGTCTGAACACTTTAAACAGTGTTTGCTGACTAAACTGTTTTATTGCTGAGGCTTCAAACATGGACATTTCTTTAATTTGACCCAAAACGACAGAATGACACAATTTTCAAATCGCTATAACTCAAAAACCGTTTAAGATATCTCCACAAAATTTTGCATGCAAGCTCATCTTAATGTTTACTTTCAGAAAACTATAAAGAATTTATGGTCTTTTGAATGTTAAAAAATTCCTGGGACAACCTAATATTATATTTTGAGAAAATGTGGATTTTATTGGTGCAGAAGCCAACCCTTTATATGTTGATCATTCACACATGTGAGCCATACAGGCTTTGCCATTTTTTGTTTTTTAGTGGGTTTGGGTTTTAAAAGGTATTTGCTGCCTTGTAGACGTAGGAAGTTAAATACTTTTTAGAGCAATAGGTTGATTGTTATTTCCACATTTTGGTCAGTAGAAATGCAAAACCTTTGTGTGTGCTTTTTCACACCTGCCTGAATACATTGTGAGTGACCGTGCAAAAAATTAAAATGACTGAAAGTGGTCCATGATCCCCAGCTAGCAAGGGCTCACTAGAATTGCTGCCTCTTGCAGATGGAACAGGCTGCCTGAAGGGCTGTTCTGTCTGAACCAGAATGGTGAAATTCGGCTTTCTGGGATTTTTAACAAGCTGAATCGGCCTCCAGGACTGAAAACAGTCACCCATGAGCCATACATGATACATTTATGAAAACAGTTAACCCATTTAGCTCCGGGACCCTGCAGCAGGAGATGTATTGACCATGATAATTCAAGGGTTGTGTCAGATTATCTTGGCGCATTCAGGCGCCAATCTAATCTGGCACTATCCTTGAATTATGGTCAATCCATCCCTTGCAACTGGTACATAGTCGTTAGGCAACACCTCCAAAATTTGAGAAATGGGACCTTGGGGCTAAAAGTGTTAAGGAGTGATATAGTTTTTAATTCTGTCTGCTCTCTGCTTTTTCCTCTGCAGTCAAGATGTTCACAGAGCTTCTGTTTATGCACACCGTCAACAAAAATGCATGCAGAACAGGAAACTTCATTTCACAGCATGCTGTGGCTGGTGGGGACCACCACTAAGGCATAGGTGCAGGTGCACACAAAAGCAACTGCATTTGTAATTCCACAAAAAAAAAAGTGCCTTGTGATTTTTGACTCACGTTTTGGACCAGTGGTTGTCCGTCCGTCGTCTGTCGTCCGTGGTAAACTTTGACATTTTCTCAGACTATACAAGTCACAGTCTTAAAACTAGGCCCAAGGATACTTTGTGGCAAGACCTTTCTAAACATACCGATTTGAGTGACCTCTCACAAAGGTCAGGGGATCAGGAAATATGTCAAAAATAGCTATATTTTGACATAATTTGTTTTTCTCAAATACTATTCACAACTTCAAACCCAAACTTTTTTGCAACCTTTTCAATCAAATTTGGCACAAAAGCAGCTGATGATAATTCCGCCTTATACATACAAATTTAGTTGACTCATTGCAAAGGTCATGGGGGGGGGAGGAGGGGGGGTTGACAGATGTGTGGAAAATGCTTACATTTTCGAGGGGGGGGGGGGGGGGGGGGGAGTTGACGTGTGAAAAATGCTTACATTGTCAGACAACATGGATTTTGCTGGTGCAAAAGCCAGCCCTTTACAAAGTTCACACATGTGAGCCATAACGGCTTTGCCTTTCTTGTTTACAGTTTCAACAGTGTAAGTTAACATGTCCATGGTTGGTTATTGATGGACGCTTTCACAAACGCGCAGATCCTCATTTGCTTGCTGCCACCCCCTTGTGCTCTTGGGGCCAGATACATGAACGAGCTTAGTCCTTCGCAAGCCACAAAGCAAGGTGCTCCACTTTAGTGGAGCACCTTGCTTAGTGGCTTGCGCAGGACTAAGCTTGCTTGTGCAACTGGCCCCTGTATTGTACATATTACCAGTTGCTGCCTGCACAAGGGTTTAGATGTCATTGGGTGTCATGGCTGTGTTTTGACTTTGCTTATGAAGGTTGTGTCTGTGACAGATACCCCAGTGGTGTCTGGAGTGGGTGCGTGCTCGCTACGCCAAGAAAGCTGTGGCCTGCACTCAGCCGCGACGAGTGGCAGCCATGTCGGTGGCCCAGCGCGTGTCAGAGGAGATGGATGTGTGCCTGGGACAGGAGGTTGGCTACAGCATTCGATTTGAGGACTGCACTTCAGCCAAGACCGTGCTGAAGTAAGTTTACCAGACTTGTATGTATTGATTTACAAGATTGTTTTGCTGAGGAAACTAAAGTTTTGTAATGGAAGCAAGCTGGTATAATCTTGCATTGTGCATGTAGCGAGTGGTACTGTTTACAGTACTAGTGGCAGGCATAAGGAGGATAATTGGTTTGATTTTGGGGGGGGGGCTCATGTGCGAAGCAAAAGTGGGTTTGTTCTGGGCCAGTGGTCGTCCATCCGTCGTCTGGTGTCTGTCGTCCATGGTAAAACTTTAACGTTGGCATTTTCTCTGAGACTAAACAAGACACAGACTTCACAAACATGGCCCAAGGATACATTGTAAAAAGACCTTTCTAAACATACCAATTTTAGTGACCTCACTCAAAGTTCAAGGTCACAGGGGGTTCAGAAATAGGTCAGAAATAGCCATATTTTACCAAAAGCTGTTTTATCTAAAATACCATTTTCAACTTCAAACCCAAACTTGGTGCATAGATTCCTTATAGTAAGACCCATCTATACATACTAATTTGGATAACCCCTCAGATAGGTCAAGGGTTACTAGAGGTGGGAAAATGTGTGAAAAATGCCAATTTTGGATAGAATTGTAGTTTTTAACAAAGTTTTTGCAAATGATTCAACCACATTTGGCACTAAGGTAGCTGATGATGAGACCTTCCTATGTATACTAATGTAGTTTACCTATCACAAAAGTCAAAGGTCATGGGATGATCCATCCAAAATATACATAGTTTAATAAAAATTGTTCGTTCTCCAATACTATTTTCTACTTCAAACCCAAACTTGGTACAGAGATACCTGATGGTAAGACCTATCTATGCATACTAATTTGGATGCCCCTGCGGGAAGGTCAAGGGTCACAAGAGGTTAGTAATTGTTGAAAAATGCCAGTTTTTGTCTTCTTCTTCTTGTCGTTCGCATCTGATTGCGGGTTTGCGTGGATCCGTGGTTTATCAGAATGCGCCGTGCGGCCCAGGTCCTCCGTCTTCAGCATTCGACTCATTCGAGGTTTCTGTCGGGGTTACCTCACCCTTAGCTCCTGGTATGCGATCTTCCCTGGGAACACAGGGTGGCTAGAGCTTTATGCGGCTTTTGATCGCATGATAAACCCGTCATTGGACACATGGGGAATTTCAGTGGAGGTAGCAGTGCCACCTGCTACCCCGCCCCGTCCTGGTAAGCTCATCGCCATTTGGTCCGCGACTGCTTGCGCAGCTAACCTCCATATCTGAAGGCCGTTCCCCTATCGGCCACATGGAGATGCGCTAGGTTGGGGATGGTTGCCCCACTGAAAATCCCACACTGGGTTAAAGCTGAGGTGCAATGAGAAAAACCCGCCCTGCGCGTGTTTTAAAAAGACTACAGGACCCAGCTTGGGCCCTGCCCCTAAGTGGGTCAAATCGGTTCGTAACACAGTTGACGGAGTTGGCAACTGCGTATCCCGAGCTTGCAAAACTCTCGGAAAACGACAGACCACTTCCTGTTGCACGGAAATCATCGCGATTAGCAGATCGGACAACA
The DNA here is from genome assembly GCA_036245525.1 of Semisulcospira habei. Lineage (NCBI taxonomy): Eukaryota > Metazoa > Mollusca > Gastropoda > Semisulcospiridae > Semisulcospira > Semisulcospira habei. The sequence goes on from BTPG01000002.1 coordinate 235,406,808, forward strand.
GCAGACGATTCTTTGACACTTTGAAACTGACCGACAGCCACGGATTTTACGCGCTGGGGACTATGATGGCAGAATGCACGGCTGTACATGCTGTAAGTATGACTCCTGACACTTTGTAGTTGTGAACGAATTTTTTCAACACGTACCTCCAGTCCAATATAGGCTAATATAAATAAAGAAGCATTGTGATGTACAACCAATACAGTAAATTGAGAGAGAGAGAGAGAGAGAGAGATTATAACAACAAACACAAAACGACAAATAACCCCTCCTTCCTCACCCTTCCGATATCAAATAAAGCTTCAGGCTGTACTGTGTAACTTACGGATAGCTCGGCCTGGTCCATATCCAGTGTGCGTCCAGGCAAGACACAAATGGCCTGCTCTGTCCGTCGGGTGGTCGAGTGTCGTCTGCTACTGTTGATGTCAGTAAAAATATCGCTGGTTTAGATCAGTGATCACGGTGCGCACTCGCTGCAAACAGGAAGTGGCCTGTCTTTTTCACGGGAGTTTTGCCAGCACGACAAACGCAGTTGAAAACTCAGTCAACTGGGTTGCAAACCGGTTTGCCGAAGTTAGCCGAACGTTCACGAAGACAGGGCCCTCGCTGGGTCCTGCAAAGTTTTTTTAAAACACGTGCGGGGCGGGGTTTTGTGACTGTTTCTCAGCTTTAAGGAAGTTCAGCATGTACTGGTGCCAATTTTTGTTAGAATTGTAGTTTTTATCAAAGTTTTTTTAAACTTTTCAATCAAATTTGGCATCAAAGTTGTTGATGGCAAGATATTTCTGTGTGCATACTAATTTCATAAACTCATTGCAAAGATCATGTTTTAAAAATTATTAAATTTTGAGAAAACATTAATTTTTCTCTAAAATGTATTTTTTTGAAAAATACTTACCGATGTCATTACTATATGGAACAACCTATAGCTAGCGTAATTTTAGCCCAAAAACTTACGATGTGTACCTTTTGGGCCAGGGGAGGCCACCAGGGGTGCCGTGACCTGGTACCCGGGTAGCCTCCCTTCCCACCCGATACGGGTAACAGCCCGAGCAGCCAAGCCACACCAGTTCTTTCGTTTAGCTGGCGAGGGGCAGGTGGGAGGGCCATCCGAGTAATGACATCGGTAAGTATTTTTCGAAAAAATACATTTTAGAGAAAAATTAATTTGTTTCCTCAAAAACATTACCGATGTCATTACTATATGGAGAATCGCGAAGAGGAGGAGGGCACCGCATAACCCAGTGCCTGACTGAGCCAGCCAGCCCCGTCCTCCCCGGCGCCACCTCCCGATAATTTTAGCTAAAGGGTTACCAACGGCACCAAAGGTGCCGGGAGGGAGTGTTGCGCCGCCGCGATGTCCCCCACCAGGGCCAGGTTGTCTCGCTGGCCAACCAGGTTACGTAGGTAGAACCGGGTGAAGGTCGACTTGGTCCACCAGCCTACAGCAGCCAGAGCGTCTCGGACAGCGCAGTAGCGGTCAACGTGACGCTAGCAGCCATGGGCCCGGAAGTGTAGTCGCTTGGTAGCGTCGGGACAGAGGTCCTGGTAGGCGGAGCGCATCACCCATCTAGCCAGGAAGATCGTCTGGGCTGAGATGTCTTGTCTACCTGGGGACAGAGAAAACAAAAAGAGGCGGGTGCATCCCTGGCGGAGCGGCTTGGTACGGCGTAGGTACACGCGTAAGGCTCTCACCGGGTCCTGTTGTCTGACTTCCTCGTAGGAGTCGATCGGCGTGAGCGATCGCACAGTGATCACCTATGGGGCCGTCAGCGGGGACTGGTTCAGGGCCAAGAAGGCCGGGTCCGTTAGTAGCTGCACAGGGTCATCCGACCTGCACTAAAGGCAGGCGGGGGCGCAGAAGGCGCGGGCAGCTCACTCATTCTGGAGGCTGTGGCTACAGTGAGCAGAAGCAAGTCTTCGTGTAGCGTCGGCCACGCTTGCTAGGGGAAGCGGCTCGAAACGCTAGCGTTCATCCAGAAGAGTATCCAGGGTAAATCCCAGCGCGGGATCAGGGAGTGGAGGGCAGGTCGCTGTGTGCCGAAGAGGGCCATAAGGTCAGCGAGGCCCATACACTGGCGGGTTCCGCTCGGCCCGGGTGCCGGTAAGTGTTGGTGATCATAGTGAGGTAACCCCTGAGGTGATCGGTGCCAAGAGCTGTTCGGCGAAAGCCAGGAAGAACTCAGCCAGCGGTGGGGAAGTCAGATCGGTAGTGGAGAGGCGACGGAGGTCGCACCAAGCTCCCAGTACTCTCCACCTTCCCTCTTAGACATGCAGGGTCGAGGGTCCACGGCCTGAAGCGATAACTGTCACTGCCTCACTCGAGAACTCCAGCGGCGAGGGTTTGCCATCCAATCCCGAAGCGTGTAGCAGGAGTCTCCCAGAGCACGGAAGTAGAGCGCCTGGCGCGGTAGCTAGAGCATCCGTGCGAGGAGCGGGAAGCCAGAGTGAGGGGCCCGTGGCCAGGTTCAGAAGGTCGGTGGCGCAGGATCTGGTCCAGCAGAACGGCGCCCCCAGCAACAGGATCGCGTAGCATCCCTGCGCTAGCGAAGCACCTTGGGGACAAGGACTGAGGGAGTGTAAGCGGAAGCGCAGGGGCCGTCCCAGCTTCACTTCATTAAGACATTTCATTCCTATTATCTTGGAAGGGGGAGCGCAAGGCCGCCTAGGCTAGGGGTTCTGGGACGGGTGGTACGAGGAGTGGGGAGCTGAGAGCACCACCCTGTCGCGAAGAACGAAGAGGGGGGGGGGGGATCTCCCACGTGGCGCAGATCATCCGGGCGACGTCCGGGCGAAGCGCCTGTTCCTCTTCCTTCTCACTGGCGCGGAGACGCTGACCGTGCCAGGAGGGTGAACCCGCAAGGACAAGCAGGTGGCCGTGAAGTATTTCGCTCGGGGAGAGACGCGGCGATCCTTGCACTAACGGAGGCGCTGGTAAGAAGAAGGCAGAGGAAAGGGAGCAGGTCCCGTCCTGCTTCTGTACGTAGGCCACCCCAGCGGATTCGTCGGAACGACGATAAAATCCTGATGTCCGAGAGTCGGTTTCCAAGGGAGGGGAGCTGCCATATCGCCTGTAACTCCAACCAGTTGAAGGCTTGACCGCAAGGACCGGTGGACAGCTGCCGGAAGCCGTGGCACGTCAGCCGCAGGAGCGCACCCCAGGCGGAACGGCTGGCGTCGACGTAAGGGACAACTGGGGGGGAGGCGAAGGAGAGAGACTCCAGGCGCAAGCCAGGCAGGGACCGTCTAGCGGCGGGGTAGTGGAACGCGCAAGGGAGGGACCGGGAGGGAGCCTCGATGTCTCAGGTCGAGGGCGCCAGCGAAGGAGATCCGCAGCGGTGCTCACTAGGCCAGAGAGCTGCAACCAGGGTCAGGCAGAGACTGTCTCCTGCGGTGCACCAAGACGAGCCAGGTTCGCCACTTCTGGATCCTCAGTTCCGGGAGTCACACCCGACGAGATCCGTCAGGAACTTCAACCACGGCGTGTGAAGCGGCAGGACGGCGCGAGGTCCGAGTTGCCTAAGCCTCCGAAGCCGCGGGTGTCGAGTCCAGAAGGCGTCTCGTTGCAGTTCCCGGGAGGGTGTCAACCGGAGGCGCCGGATCAGATCGTCGGGAAGTTCGAGGAGGGCTCGCCGAAGTCCGCTTGCCGACCAAGAGACGAGCGAAGACCCAGCGGAGGCTGCGGCGACGTCGGAACGGTAAGGTCAGCGTCGATGCTAAGCGCAGAAGCGTCTGGAACCGGAGGCACTGGAACGAGAGAGGAGGCGTCCGCTAGATCCGGCTGACAGTGAAGCCCCTGGGAGGAACCTCAGCGCGAAGACTCAAGCAGTCTCCAAGGAAGCCGGTAGGGCGGGTGATTGACTGGTCCGGCGATCCAGGTGGCTGGAAGCGGGAGGAGGTGAAGCGGGCCGACTAAGAATCCCCACACGTCCTTTACCAACTGCCAGGACCGAAGGAGGGATGCCGAGCGGAGCCTGTCACAGCTGTGTCTGCAGGTCCAGCGGGATGCCAACAGCACTTGGTGTTCCCAGGCGGTCACCCATCCAAGTACTAACCGAGCCCGATGTAGATTAACTTTGGTGATCAGACGAGAACCGGTGTATTCAACGTGGTATGGCCATTGGCTGGTAGGGGCGCACGACGAGCACCGGAGAGTGCAACATCGAAGACCTAAGCGTTGACACGCCGCTCGGAAGGCAGGACTTCCTCTCCACAGCACCTGCCCCCACACCAGCACCCAAAAGGGGTGGGGGGGGGGGGGGGGCACCGCAACAAGCGTGCTACTTGGGTCGCTTGAAAGATTAAGGAGGGGGTAGGGAGGAGGTCGCTAGGGGAGGAGAGGTAAGTGCCAGCACAGGTAGAAAATAGCGAAGAGCGCTTGCCTTGTGTTCGTAGACCCTCCCCCCAAGCAAGGGAGACCGCTTTGCTCGAGGGAGGGGGATCCAGCACAGGCGGGGGGATGAGCTGGTTCGCGGAGAAGGGGAAGAGACCGTCCGAATAACGACGTCTAGGGGAGGAAGCCACAGCTGCGAGGCAGGCGGATGCGAAGAATATAAGGATGAGGATAAAAACGAATTATAGCACATATTAATGATTAATAATGTTAGACTTATCGAGCAAAGATGAAACGTTTCTAAAAAAGCTAATTAATAAAGGGGTATGAATTAGAAAAAAGGTATCCACCATGGGCTGTGTGCAGAGCGTGCCGGGATCCACTGCGGGTGAGGGCAGAAGCAATGAGGCGCATTTGGGTTTGCTAGTCCCTGTGTATTGTGTGTGCATGTCCCGGCATCCAGTCAGAGTCTCGTCGCGGGGCGGGGAAAGCGCGATGTCCAATCCAGCCGGCCGGCGAAGAACGGTGACGAAGAACCGACGGTTGGAAGGCCGACTGGAGGGGCAGGTTTGCGGGTTGATTTTGTTCCCTGACTTTTCTCGCATGGCGAATTCCTGCTCTAGCAGGGATGAAGGGGGAAGGCGTTTGTAGTTTCAGGTCCTATACGGAATGAGGGTGAACCCAAACCCTTGAAAAACTCGGGGGGTGGCGAGGGGACGGAAACCTCTAGGGGGTTGTGGAAGTAGGGAAGGTTATTAGCATACGTCCAAGCGGGCGACCTAGGTGTTGGGGGGAGTGGGGCGGGGGGGGCGGGGTGAATCGGCGTTCCGGGTCGAGGAAGACGCGAGACTAGGTTTAATTTAGAGGCGCGGTGCGTCGAGCGAGGGAAGGGGTCTCCAATCCTGGCTTTCGATTTATCCGTTTCTAAAGTCCGGATTATACTCGTTTTCTTGAGTTCCTCTCGGACAGGAGTGGGGGGGAGCGGTGGTGTTGATCAGTGTGGAGGTGTTCGGGTCGGGTTGTCTGGTCAAGTCGTCGAAGAAAGCGCGCGCGTAGGTTCAGTCAAACGGATAAGTGAGCGGAGCCGTGTCGGAATCCGCCGGATGACACGAGGTTACGAAGTGCTGCTTTTGCCATCCACATTGACCGTGGTCGGTGTAGCTAGATCGAGGCGACGCAACCAGGAGATGGAGAGAGGCGGGGGCGGGGAGGGGGTGAAGGAGGGGGAGAGGGGGTGGGGGGGAGGGGGGCGCGATGGAGGGAGGCAATAAACATCAACAGACCGCCGTCAGACAGGGGGCGATAGGGGTGTGTAGGTGAGTGGCCTCCAGGCATGCGGGGCGAAGCATGGAGTTCGTTGAGCCATAGAACCGACGAGTGGGCGGCTCCCCTGAAAACACTGTCCGTGTGGTTTGTTTTATACTGCAAGGATTGAGCTATTTAGGGGGGGGGGGCGGGAGCTTACTTTGTGGCGACGCTGCGTAAGGGGGAGGGGGGTTTGGCTTTGGGATTAGCTGTGTTATGGGTGTTCCTAACTGGAGGCCTGGAGGGGTTGAGTGCGATTGTGGGGGAGGGGTCGATATGGTTGTGTGTGGGTGACACCGGAACTGGGGCTGGGCGGTGATGAGTGGTGGGTCGGGGAGGTTTTGGAGGGGGGTGGTGGGGTCTAGGGACGTCGAGGGTGGGTTGCGGGGCTTAGGGGGAGGAAGGTCCGTCTGTTGTGGGTAGGGGGGGGGATTCTAATGGCTAAGGGTCGTTCGTCGGGAGGGGCTGCCATGTGGTGGATGATTACATCGCGTGAGGGGTGACGGAGGCCGATGTGTGTATCGGTGCGGGGTGGGGAACGTCTGAGATGCCGGGGGGGAATGACTGAGGCCGGAGGTGCGAGCCGCACAGACGACCCAGCAAGGATGGGAGGAAGGGGAGGAGGGGGCGGAGGTGGAAGTGGAGATGGGGACACGACCGCCGGGATGTAAGGGGCGGCGAATGTTGCTGGTCGCTATTACATTTTTGGGGGATGGAGAAGTAGGGGGGGGAGGCGGAGGTTGGGGGGGGGGTGGGGGGGGGGGGGGGGGGGAGGGGCGATGGGGGGAGAGGGTGGGGGAAAGGTGAAAGAAGACCGCAGCGAAGCCCGCCTGTGAGGGACGACCAACGAGGTCGAGGGCAAGGACGTCCGCGACGCTTTGTTTGTGAAGAGGCTCTGGACGAACGATAGACGCAGGGCTGCGGGTCCGGAGCAGAGTACGTAGGCCCGCCCAAGGTCGAGGGGGCCGTACGTCAGGCACCCTAAGGGGCGGAGGCGCTGTCCGGAGTTCAGGCCGGTCGCAGAACCCGGTAACGTCACAAGCGGGAGAGAAGCTCGGGGCGGTTCAGTTCTGCCATGAGAGTACTTGTGAGGCTTGGGTTCCGCCCAAGTGCGGAGGCGTAGCTAGGCTCGCCTAGCGGACCTGGCTCGAGCGAGCTGGTGGCGCAGAGGGGGGATCAAGGCATCCCCCAATGTAGAGGTGTTAGGTGTTTGTTTTCCGCAGAGCGGGGGCGGAGCGGACTCGCTGCGGACGTGGCCTCGATGCGAGCTGTGTGCGGCGAAACGGTGTTGGGCTAAGGATCAAGGTGTCAACCCCCAACCCCAGTACTCGAGATATTCGCGTACGGGGGCTTAGTTTGTCGTTTTCAGTTCATCAGCAGACATACAGATGGCATTATTCGTCCTTTCTGATTGGTCGGCGACATCTATGCCATGCGTGAACAGAAGCATCGCTCACCGCAGATCTCGGCATGTTGGAACTGCCATATCACACGTTGTCACCGACGCCTTCCTATGTGTATTCGCGAGTGTATCCCCCCCCCCCACCCCACACCCCCCACCCTCCCCCCCCCCCCACCCCCCCAACAGGCGACGCTCGTACTTGCACGTGTTCTTCACACACCTTGGGAGGCACGCGCTATGAGGTCTGCTGCTCTCGTTGGTCTTTTTCACTACCCGGACATTCCTGCGCACCGAGTTTCTGCCCGTGCTGTCATGCTCCTGTACAAGTCCGTGCAGGCTCGACCTCCTTGGCATGCTGCGGTCCGCACGCATGTACTTACGCGCCCCTGAGACTACTAAAGCGGAGGGGGATGGGGGTTGGGGAAGGGGCGGGGAGAGGGAGGGGGGGTTGACTGAGGTGTGAAGACGCGGCTGTCACGACGCGGGGAGTATCGGTCCCTCGACCCCTAGCGAACTACCCAGGACGGGGGCGGGAACCCAGGGGATAGTGAAGTATTTCTTCAGGGGAACCACACCGTCGCCACCCCCCCACTAACCCACACAACCAAACACCACCCACATCCGCCACACCCCTCACGCCCCCCTCCCCCCCCCACATGTCTTCGGCTTTTGCTTTGATTCGTTGTCACCTACGGTTGGAGTTGGGGGCGGTAGGGGTGGGGGGCGACAGGGGCGGGGGGGGGGGGGGGGGGGTGGGGTGTCCGGGAGGGTGGGGGGGGGGGGCGGGTCGTCGGGGCGTGGGAGGGGCAGTACTTGTGTCTCATTTTATTATTTTGTTTGTCACGGCCTCTAGGAACGAAGAAAAGGTGGTCAGTGTGAGCTTTTTTTTATATGTTTGTTTTTTATCGACTGCTGTTCTGTCGAGCGCTCACCGTTCCAGAGGCTTCCCGCCTTGTGACTCCGCCAGCTCTGTGAGGTCCACGGTGTCTAGCGTCACTGCCAAAGCGCAGACATCATGCGGAGGTTGTATGCTCGCCTGGCCTAAGCGTCTCCGCTCAAGCTTTTGCCGGAGCCCCCGAGGATGCGCTCCCCACATACGATATGACAGTCATTGCTGTGTAACTCGGCCAGAGCTGGCTGACTCACCGTCGCTTCTTACCCCCTATTCGCAGCGGCCTGTTGCGATGCGAGCCACTAAGTGCGCGGCTGTGCGCATCGTTTGAGCACAGCCAAATAGCAGCGCGTTGATACTATCCTCTCGAACCTGCGCGCAGACATCCTGGGCCACCCTCGTGTATCGAACCCGAGCCACATCGTGTTTTCTTGCGTCACAGCCCTTAAACTACTGTGTAGAGCGTAGCATTGTAGTTCGGTCGTTCTGATCCCCACACGTTACTCCTCCAACGCCTCCGACGCCAGAGCAGAGCGCCCAAATCTAAGCGCACACCTCTCCGCCAAGATCCAGCGGGTCCTACGAGAATAGATAATAAAACCTCTAGACCGCCCAACACTTTCACACCAACACTTCCCATACACAACACTATATCCTGAGCACTTAACAACCCTGTCCAAGGCCAATATCGCTTTCTTAAACTACACCGGAGCCCTAATGCTCCGCCTCACGCATAAATAGCAACCTGACGCCGCGCAGCACAGCACAACGCCGAGCAGCGGACCCGCGCGAGTGGCAAATACAGACGCGCACCCTTACCTGGCTCCACGTCACTCGCAAGGGACAGGGGAAGGTAGCACCTGTAGTCGAAGAAGAAGAAGAAACGCCCACGCAGCAGAGGCCCAGAAGCATCCAGGAAGAGGAAGGCTGGGTCCGCGACGAAGGTCCCGGCCGTCCAACCGGCGAACTCGACCCGCGAAGCCGACGTAATCTCTCAAGCCGGAACCGGTGCAGGACAGCACTCCCACGAGGGAAGAAGGCCGGCCCCACGGCCCAGGGACCTATCTTCCGGCAGCGACGCAAGAAGCACACGTGACACCCAATCCTAAAAGTCACAGAAGGCGACGCACAGGCCGGGAACCGAAGCCACGCTATACAAGTCCAAGGGCTCCAAGAACCAACACGGCCGTTAGGTAGCACAGTAGAGGTCTAAGAACACGACCCTACGCTACAACACGGAAAGAAGAGTTCCAAGGCAAGGCGACAGCATAGGCCAGGAACGAGGTCGACTGATGAAAGACCAAGTACTCTGAACCATACACAGCCGTCGGCACACACAAGGCCAGAAGTTCCAAAGAAGGCGAAGCACCGGCCGGTGAACAAAGTTCACTGTCAAAGTCCAACTCTTAAACCATATCAGCCGACGGTACACGCAAGGCCAGAAAGTTCCAAGGCAAGGCGAAGCACAGGCCGGGAACGAAGCTCACTGTCGAAAGTCCAAGTACTCTTGAACCATACACAGCCGTCTGTACACACAAGGCCAGAAAGTTCCAAGGCAAGGCAAAGGCATAGGCCAGGAACGAATGCCATTGACGAAGATATTCAAGTACAGCTTGAACCATACACAGCCGTAGAAGCACAGCAGAGGGCTAAGCAAACACGTCTATATGCTGCAAGCTAAAGGAAAGAACTGGTGTGGCTTGGCTGCTCGGGCTGTTACCCGTATCGGGTGGGAAGGGAGGCTACCCGGGTACCAGGTCACGGCACCCCTGGTGGCCTCCCCTGGCCCAAAAGGTACACATCGTAAGTTTTTGGGCTAAAATTACGCTAGCTATAGGTTGTTCCATATAGTAATGACATCGGTAATGTTTTTGAGGAAACAAATGCTGGTGCAGAAGGCAGCCCTTTACTTATTATCACAAAGGTGACACGTATGTGGATCAATCATACCGGTACACTCGAGCAATAAGGGCTTTGCCTTTTGTCTCCCATCCTGCCGTGAGATGGCCTTCGTTGCCTGCTCGGCTTAAACCCAAATAACTAACTAACTTTGCCTTTTGTCTCATGTTGTGATTGGAAATTTCAATGCACCTTAAATCCTGAATGAAAGAGATTTTCTTTTATATATTTACTTTTTGGTTTACTATGTATGAAAAGTTGCCTGTTTTGTGTGCAGATACATGACAGATGGTATGTTGCTGCGTGAGGCCATGTCAGACCCCTTGCTGGAAACATATGGCATGATCATTCTGGATGAGGCCCACGAGCGCACGCTGGCTACAGACATTCTCATGGGTCTGCTGAAGGAGGTGGCCAAGCAGCAGTCCGAACTAAAGATCATCGTCATGAGTGCCACACTGGATGCCGGCAAGTTCCAGGTAAAAGCGTGATGACGTGGCTTTTATTCAGCTGTGGCTGTGCTGTTCATTTCTCTTTAATCAAGTGAAGGTGGCTTGAAAAAATAGTTTCTATGCACAAAATCTGAAAAACAACACTGCAGTTTCATTTTTCCATTGGAAGTTAAATCTTGATCTTTGCGTGTAATAACCTGTGTGTGCTTTGTGTTTCAGCAATACTTCGACAATGCTCCCCTGATGAGCGTGCCTGGGCGCACACACCCTGTGGAGATTTTCTACACTCCGGAACCAGAGCGAGACTACCTGGAGGCAGCCATCCGCACAGTGCTGCAAATCCACATGTGTGAGGAGGACGAGGGCGACATCCTGCTCTTTCTCACAGGACAGGAGGTGGGTTTTCAACAAACAAGAGGGGGTGGTCAGTTGTAACCCGCTTGTGCATACAGCCACTGGAAGTGATAACCCTTTGGCTGTTGGTAGCTGCTTTTGTCATGATATCTACAGGAATCGTGACAAGATCCGCAGTTGGCAGGCAGCCAAAGTGTTAACAGTATCAATGGTTCTATAGTGTTGCATTCTACTAGGAATATCACAAGCTTCAAAGCTCATGGGAGCTCATGACAGGCTCAGGACTTGTCCTTACTAATATCTTTTTAAAATTTAATTGTATTTGTCTTGTTACCTTTTCTGATGTTATATTTTAAATGTTATTAAGGACAGACATGTAAAAAGGCCTGCGTGCCTACTGTCTTCATCCTTACAAAATAAAGGTTCAGTTCAGATCCTGCAAGGTGTCTTTTCCTCTATAATTCTAATATACAGTGGCGAGAAGAGTCGGTCTTCCAGTTTTTGTTTCGTTTTCATGACATTGATGAGGCATACAAGTGTATCATGAGAGATGTTAACACATTTAGCCCTACTGTTGCAGTTCCCAAGTTGTCCTAGAATACTGTTATGGTTAACCCTTTTAGCCCTGGATGATAATTCAAGGATAGTGTCAGATGAGCTTGGTGCCTTTAGATGCCAAGCGCATCTGCCACTACCCTTGAATTATGGTCAAGCCATCTCTTGCAACTGGTACATAGTCGTTAGGCAACGCCTCCAAAATTTGAGAAATGGGACCTTTGGGCTAAAAGGGTTAAGGAGATAGTTCAACCGTGGCAGCTCAAGTGTAGTGACCAGTGTATTCTGGCATCGCCCTTTCTTTTAATGGGCTAAGATCGATTTGTTTACCTATTTCAGGAAATTGATGAGGCGTGCAAGCGTATCTCACGAGAGGTAGAGAACCTGGGGCCTGAGATTGGTGACCTGAAGTGTATCCCACTGTACTCCACGTTACCGCCAAACCTCCAGCAGCGCATTTTTGAGCCTGCACCACCTCGCAAACCCAACGGGGCGGTGGGGCGCAAGATTGTCGTGTCCACCAACATCGCCGAGACTTCTCTCACCATTGACGGTGTGGTGTTTGTGATTGACCCTGGATTTGCCAAGCAAAAGGTGTGTATTACCATGAAGTCCAAGCCACTTTCGTTAACCCTCGGTACCTTTAGCTACATGCATTAAGTGGTTAATCCATGAAGCACTGAGGATGAAATTATTAAATTTTGTCTTTTATGGTCTGCGTCCGATTTGGAGTCAGCACGACCATGATACATAGCTGCCAACCCTCCCGATTTTATCGGGAATATCCCGATTTTTTTTTCAATTCCCGATTCTCTGTTTTTTTGTACATTTTTCCCGATTTTCATATTTTCAAGCTTTGTTTTAAAATTCGAGGCATTTTGGCGTACCCGGCGCTCGGGGTCAAGCACCTGTAGTTGAGAGCCTACCGCTATACTGTACCACTAAGCTTTTGGGGACCCACAGCCAGTCTTGATTACGCATGCGCAGCAAATTTCCGTCCATTCTGTGTTTGTTCCGGTTCCTTTGAATTTGCCCTGGAGCACATGCTCAACGACTCAGTTTTCACAACTGGTCACAGAGTATTTTTGATTTTCAACAAAATCATGCCTCCAAAGAAGCAGAAGTGTTTGGTTAAGTTCTATCCAGACTACAAGCGTTCCTTTCCTTACATCGACGAATCGAGAAAGGGCAAACACTTTGCCTTTTGTAAAATGTGCCGGGCAGACATAAACATCGGTCACGGTGGCCAAAAAGACATCAGTCTGCACGAAAAATGTAAGAAACACCAAGAAAATCCCTGAAGGCTGCTGCAAACCCTTGCCCACCATCAAAAGAGTAGATAAACTTTGTGCTGATTAATTGATTGGCAACACATGATTGCATGTGTGCTGTGTTGCCATCCAGAACTGCATGTCTCTGTTTATTCTTAATAGAGACCTCCAGTTCTGGCATGCAACCTTTCATTGAACTCTCAACCCTGTTACCGTTAGTGTTACAAGCAAACATCCATTGATTCATTTTGTTCAGCCATGATTTTTTTGTGCTGATGTGAATGTAAACAAACTTCAAACTAAAGGATACAAACTGGTTATTATTTTGAATTTTGCTTCAAAAGAGAGGCCTCCAAACTGCCTTCAATATGCTGATTTTCGTTTCCATGGTCTTTGATTTAGTTTGTTCAGGCATGATTTTTTTGTGCTGATGTGAATGTAAATAAACTTCAAACTAAAGGATACAAACTGGTCATTATTTTGAATTTTGCTTCCAGGCGAGGCCTCCAAACTGCCTTTAACCTTTAGCACTCTGCTTTCCACTGGCAGTTCTTTTCCCTGCAACTGCATTCTTTTTGAGTGGGCTAAACCCAACGCTACCCTACTTTAAAAGCCTACAACTTTTTCATTTTTCTATGTATGATTGTGGAATTCGGCATGTACGTAAATAAATGAATCAAGATTATGTCACAATTCTTAAAACTGTGTTATCTGTGTTATTATCCTAACAAACAAACAAAAAAATAATCAACGCTTACTACGCCCTGTTTCTGCATTCACTAGCACTCGATTCAGAATCACTCCTCTGCCCATCACCACCATCTCCCACCGGGTACCCACCCCTCGATCTCAAGTCTTCTGGCAAAAAGCCAAGAAAGTCTTCATCATCGGAATCTGACTCCATAAAAGTATTCCTTGATGAATGCTTCTAACTCATCGGTCATCTTTTGTCAAAATGAAGCCGTCAGAACAAACTCTCGCTTACAAAATTCGAATCACTCACACACACTCGAAGTTAGCAAGATGGCCGATATAAAACGGAAGCAAGCCTCATTTACAATCACCCACAATCCTTTGCAAAGGCTTCATAGCAACCCAGTGTGTTTACCATAGCCGATTACGAACAGACCACGCGGTGGCAACATATGTCGCCATCCAATAATGAAGCAAGATGTCGCCACCATCGTGCTAAAGGTTAAAATGCTGATTTTCGTTTCCATTGATTTATTTTGTTCGGCCATGATTTTTTTTGCTGATGTGAATGTAAATAAACTTCAAACTAAAGGATACAAACTGGTCATTATTTCGAATTTTGCTTCAAGGAGAGGCCTCCAAACTGTCTTAAAAATGCTGATTTTCGTTTTCATTGATTTATTTTGTTCAGCCATGATTTTTTGTGCTGGTGTTGAATGTAAATGAGTGTTTCTTCAGTACTCGTAAGAAAAAAGTGGAAACAGACCAATTTATTCATAGAAACCTAAGACTAGTTCCATTTTAAAGGTAACTACAATACCTATCTGAATATGAAAACAATAAATCAGCAACATTGACGCTTTGGACACAAACTTCATTCCCAATAGGGGACCACCATGCTGGTAACCTGCATGATGTCGTGACACAAAACCATTATAATGACCAGTTGAAATAACTTTTGTTGCAAAACAACTAATACCATAATTAAATAACTCTTTATTACTACCCATATGAATAATTTTAAGAGGAAATTTGCAAGACTCGAAATAGATGTGAGTCAAGAAATTGTGTGACGCCATGCGCAGGTCACCACTCCTTTAATTTGTTTTACTGTGAAATTGATTTTTCTTAAAATCAGTAAAAGACACTAGTAACATGTTTTTTACACGAAGACAAATGAAATAACAACAATAGGACAAAATTAATTTCATTCTGTGATGAAATTTAAGCAATAACCTGAAAATGGTAACCTGCATGATGCGCGTCACCAGTGCATGAAAATTACCAAAAATGAGGGCAAAGCAAAAAAAAAAAAAAAAATACAATAGTAGGTGAGATGAAATAAAAGTGTCAAGCAAACACACACACAAACAATCTGTGTTGGTTTTTCTTTTTAAATAACACATAGGCTGCAAACACGACGCTGATAGCTGTTTCCGAACTAGCTAGCTTGGCTTGACTTCGCGAACGAAGATTTTATAGGAGTTGCCCACGACGTCTGCAGGCTTGTTCGTGGCTGCAGAGGCCAATCCGAGACAGGCAGGTTCGACCGCAGTGGCTGCAGGGGAAGGTATGGCCAGGGTTCTGAGCGGCGGCATCTCTGTTTTTTCTCCTGAGCCGCTTGTCCTTAAGGCTAGCTCTGTGAGAGTCCTCAAAGGAGACAGCTGCCTTGTAAATGGTGGAGCGCCAGGTGTCACGGTCCGCAGCAAGCGAAGACCACTGGTGGTGGTCGATTTGGCAGGCACTAAGTGACTTCTTGAGACAGTCTTTGTATCTCTTCTTTGGTGCCCCTCTGTCACGGTGTCCAGTAGCAAGCTCGCCGAACAGGGTGATCTTTGGTAGGCGATGATCCTCCATCCTGGAGACATGCCCCGCCCAGCGGAGCTGTGTCCGCAGCAGCAAAGCCTCGATGCTCACAGTTTCAGCCTGTTCAAGGACCTCGACGTTGGTGACATAGTCACTCCAGTGAATGCCCAGGATGGTACGCAGGCAGCGCTGGTGGAAGCGTTCGAGGAGTCGTAGTTGGCTGCGGTAGAGGGCCCAGGACTCGGAACCATACAGCAGGGTGGTGAGGACCACAGCTCTGTACACGCTGATCTTGGTGCCTGTTTTCAGCTGTTGATTGTGCCACACCCGCTTGAAAAGTCGCCCGAAAGCGCTGTTCGCTTTTGCCAGCCTGCTGTCAAGCTCCTTGTCCAGCTTGGCATCCGACGTGATAATGCAGCCAAGGTAAGTAAACTGGTGCACTGACTTTAGTTCAGACTCGCCAATGGTGATGTGAGGAGGGTGATACACTGTCTTGGGTGCCGGCTGATGGAGGACCTCTGTCTTTTTCAGACTGACCTCGAGTCCAAAGAGCTGGGCAGCATCTGCGAAGCAAGACGTGATGCGCTGCAGGGCTCTCTCTGTGTGTGCAACGAGGGCAGCATCATCAGCAAAAAGCAGCTCACGAATCAGTTGGTCTAGGGTTTTCGTGTGGGCCTGCAGTCGTCTGAGGTTGAACAGGCTGCCATCGAGACGATACCTGATGTACACTGCATCGTCATCATCGAGGTCCACTGTGGCCTGCTTCAACATCATGCTAAAAAAGATGGTGAAGAGGGTCGGTGCCAGCACGCAGCCCTGCTTTACGCCGTTGAGAATAGGGAATGGTTCTGAGAGGTCATTGTTGAGTCTGACCTGGCCTTGCTGGTCCTCGTGTAGCTGGACAATCATGTTGAGGAACTTTGGGGGACAGCCAAGTCGCTCCAGGATCTGCCACATGCCTTGCCTGCTCACAGTGTCGAACGCTTTTGTTAGGTCGACAAATGTTACGTACAGCCCTTTGTTCTGCTCGCGGCACTTCTCCTGTAGCTGTCTCAGCACAAAGACCATATCGGTGGTGCTCCTGTTTGCTCTGAAGCCACACTGGCCCTCTGGGAGTTGGTCTTCAGCGATGGCAGGTACCAGCCGATTCAGGAGCAGCCTTGCAAGGATTTTCCCAGCAATGGATAGCAGGGTAATTCCCCGATAGTTGGAACAGTCAGACTTCTCGCCTTTGTTCTTGTACAGGGTGATGACGACTGCATCACGGAGATCTTTTGGTAGTGTTCCTTCCTCCCAGCAGCAGAGAAAGAGGTCATGGAGCTTGTTGTGCAGTGCTGTGCCTCCATGTTTCCAGATCTCTGGCGGTATTCCATCAATGCCTGCTGCTTTGCCACTCTTGAGCTGGTGGATGGCTGTGAGGGTCTCTTCAGCGGTGGGCGGTTCGTCCAATTCAACCTTTACTGGGAGGTGTGGGATTTGTAGGACGACTGCTTCTTGAACAGTGCGCTCAGCGCTGAAGAGGCTCTGAAAGTATTCCGACCAGCGGTTCAAGATGGAGGTATTATCTGTGAGGAGTGCCTGGCCATTCGCGCTTCGCAGGGGACTTTGTACCAGGTGCCTGGGGCCATACACTGCTTTCAGTGCTTCGTAGAAGCCCCTGTAGTCACCATTGTCAGCGCAAAGCTGGGTCTTCTGTGCAAGTCTGGTCCACCACTCATTCTGGAGATCTCTGAGCTTGCGCTGGAGACTGCTGCAGACGAGGCGGAAGGCAGACTTCTTCACAGGGCAGGAAGGCTGGGCTAGGTGGGCCTGATGGGCGGCTCTTTTTTTTGCTAGGTGTTCCTGGATCTCTACATCGTTTTCGTCAAACCAGTCTTTGTTCTTCTTTCTGGCGAAACCCAAGACTTCTGCAGAGGATTTTGCAATAGCAGTTTTCAGTTGTTCCCAAAGTGTTTCAGGGGAGGAGTCTACTGGGTCCGCTGTGTCTTTGAGCCTGCGCTGTAAATCTGTCTGAAAGGCAGCTTTCACATCGTCACGCTGAAGGCTGGCAACATCAAGCTTTTTCTTGGGGGGCCCCCATTTCTTGGGTTTTGGCTTGAAGTGGAGCCTGAGTTTGCAGCGGACAAGGCGGTGGTCAGTGTGGCACTCTGCGCTGGGCATCACTCTGGTGAGGAGGACGTCACTGCGGTCCCTCTGACGCACTATCTTTCGACTGTCCTTTTGCTGAAAAGTAGTGTTGGTGATGACCAGTTGCTGCTCCGCACAGAACTCCAACAGTAGGCGGCCATTGTCATTGCAGTTCCCCACGCCATGCTTGCCGAGGACTCCTTTCCAGGCTTCAGAGTCCTGGCCCACTCTGGCGTTGAAGTCGCCAAGGATGATGACTTTGTCGTCTGCAGGGGTACTCTGTAGGAGGCTGCGCAGGTCAGTGTAAAACTTGTCCTTTTCAGCAGGCTCTGCCAGGAGGGTTGGGGAGTACACACTGAGAAGGGTAACGTGTTGCTGGTGTCTCAGTGGGAGGCGCATGGACATGATGCGGTCTGAGTGGCCCGTTGGTAGGTTTTCCAGCTTAGTCGCAATGGATGTCTTGACCATGAAACCCACGCCTGAGAGCCGTCTTTCTGATGCAGGCCTGCCTGACCAGTAGAGGGTGTACCCAGCACCAAGTTCTTGGAGGCTGCCTTCGTCCGGAAGGCGTACTTCGCTGAGCGCGGCGATGTCGATGTTTAACCTCCGCAATTCATGGGCAGTGAGGGCGGAGCGACGTTCAGGGCGTCCGCTGTCTGCTTTGTCGAGCATGGTTCGGACGTTCCAGCATGCTACGTTGAGTCCGGTCGTGGTCGTCATGAGAGTGGATCCGTTATTCTTTCTTGTTTTTTGACCGCAGGAGAAGATGCCCGTTGACCGCGGCTAGCCAACTGGGGTTGCGAGGGGACGAGCTTTGGTTAGGCCACCTTTTCTAGGCCCCTCTCCGTGTGGAGCAAGCAGTGCTGTCCCTAGAGAAGGCTGCTTGGTCGTTCAGGGTGTGCCGAGTGATGTTGTCATCCCCAGGTCAACATCAGGCGACCAATATCCTGAACCGCCTGCATGCAGGTTTGAGACTGCGGCTTCCAGTGACATCTTTCACCTGCCGTTTCGCCCCTCGCCCGTCGCTACAGGACTTGGAATGGTCAGTGTCATGGTCCGTGGACGTTTCCTAAAGCCTGCGCGGTGGAGCTTTTTGGTGGAGTGCAGTGTGCGCAGTACTGGCCCCACCTTTAAACCCTTGGTTCATCTGCCATGGCCTAGCAAGCTGGGACGATGGCATCGAGGTCCTCGGGTCGTAGGTTTTATATCAGACTGTCCTTGTCCTAGTCTCTGGCTCAAAAGCCTTCCCCGGAGACACGGGGGCTTTGATGTCAGGGGTTTCCTCCCTTAGCCTTTCCGCAGCCAAGCGGCCAGGCCTGCAAGGCAGCAGGCGACTCGTGGAGGGCGGGGTCGTCTATGTCCTGTGCAGATGTGAACATCTGCCCACTGCCCCGAACTACCTGCATGACATATGACACTGAGTAAAAAATGTAAACACAACGCGAATGCTCTAGTCTTATCCACCCAAAAGCTCAAAATATGCATGCGGTTTTAAAACAAGACCTTTAATTCAATTTAATACAGCATTAGAAACACTTGTGAACTCGCCTATAGCACAAGATGACACAAAATTAAAGGCAAACCAGCATCGATCTTTAAAGTCAGGCAGAACCGCACTGCCGAAAATTTTTCGCGGCAATTTGCGCACATGGGATACTGTGTGTGTGACACGTCAATGATTTTGGTCTACAAAACCAAGTCACATGACTATTTCCCGCAAAACATCATCAGGGTTTGTGCAGTGTTTGAAAATAAACCTTCCAGTACCTTTCGGACCTCACAATTTTATCGTGTTCTTAAAATATGAATAAAAAACAAACGCTGGTCATTTGCATGATGTCTGTGACGTCATAATCAAAACAAGCCATCCAAAACCTCCCGCAGTATCTGTATTCTTATAAATCATAAAAATATATGTGTATTTCATGAGATTTTCAGGTAGGACTAAAGTTTTCTTTGTTTCATCACTTTGTCGTCTGCTTCACCTTTTTTTAAATTCCGTGTGTATGTGACGCCTCTGGTGCGCAAATTACCTCCAATTTCAAACCCAAATTTCACAGCAGAAACAAATGAAATTGATGTTTTTCAACATTCTGCTGTTTACTAAACTATCGATAATCACATACAATCAAATAAATGAGGGTTGATAGTGTTGGTGTTGAAATATGGATCGATAATATAGCAGGGGCAAGGTTTTCCAATTCGTCGGCACCATTTTGAGCATAATAAACGTAATTGAAATAAAATTTAAAATACTAATAATTGAATTTTTTTAAGCTACTGATTTTCCAGATACAATAACATTTTAGTAAATCACAAGACTTGTTAGATTTTTCCAAAACAAATAGTATGTATTAATATTTTGGGTTTTGAATGCTGTGACCCCTCAGTGTTACGAGTGCTGAAGAATGACTCAAATATACTTCAAACTGAAGGATACAAACTGGTCATTATTTTGAATTTTGCTTCAAGGAGAGGCCTCCAAACTGCCTTCAAAATGTTGATTTTCATTTTCGGAAGGGGGGCTTTGCCCCCCTGCACCCTCCAGCAGGGCACTGCCCCTGCACCCTGCCGGGGCCTAGGCGGCCCCTGGACCCCGGCCAGTCAGGATTTTTATTTCTCCAAAGTTGGCAGCTATGATGATATTTCAAAGGTTTTGGGGGAACAGCTTGGCACCTAGAGGCACCTAGTTACTCTAACATCACCCTTGAAATATCTTGGTAGTCCACATCCTGTCCTACTGTACAATGGGGCTGTAAGGGCTAAAACTAGTAAATGTGTATATTGTCGGAGGATGTGTTCCAAGTTTGGGAAACATGGTGCCATGCTTGAAGGATTTAACTGAGATCAAGCTTTTGTGGTAACAAGTGATGTTCCTGTGCAGGTGTACAATCCCCGTATCCGTGTGGAATCCCTGCTTGTGACGGCCATCAGCAAGGCCAGTGCCCAACAGAGAGCTGGTCGTGCCGGTCGTACGCGGCCAGGGAAGTGTTTCCGCCTGTACACAGAGAAAGCTTACAAGCAGGAGATGCAGGAAAACACCTACCCTGAGATCCTGCGCTCAAACTTGGGCTCCGTTGTGCTGCAGCTGAAGAAACTTGGCATCGACGACCTGGTGCACTTTGACTTCATGGACCCTCCAGGTCAGTACAGCAAAGTGCCAGTAGTCACTCAGACCTCATGCTGATACCCACCATGTCAGTCCATCAAAGTGCCAGGAGTCGCTCAGACCTTATGGTTATACCCTCTAGGTCAGTACAGCAACGTGCCAGTAGTCACTCAGACCTCACGGTTATACCCTCCAGGTCAGTATAGCAAAGTGCCAGGAGTCCCTCGCACCTCATGGTTAAATCCTCCAGGTTGGTACAGCAAAGTGCCAGTAGTCAGTCACTCCTCACGGTTATACCCTCCAGGTCGGTACAGCAAAGTGCCAGTAGTCAGTCACTCCTCACGGTTATACCCTCCTGGTCAGTACAACAAAGTGCCCGTAGTTGCTCAGACTTCATGCTGATGCCCTCCAGGGTCAGTCAATCAAAGTGCCAGTAGTCGGTCACACCTCATGGTTATACCCTCCAGGTCGGTACAGCAAAGTGCCAATAGTCGGTCACTCCTCACGGTTATACCCTCCAGGTTGGTACAGCAAAGTGCTAGTAGTCGCTCACACCTCACAGTTATACCCTCCAGGTTGGTACAGCAAAGTGCCAGTAGTCAGACCTCATGCTTATCAAATCTACACCAAAAAGGGGACTGCCAAGCTTAACCCTTTTAGCCCCAGAGCCCTACAGCAGGTCTTCCGTTTTAGTGCGTCTATGATGCATTAAAACTCGCAATCACGTACTGAAAATATAACTAAGGGGTAGTCAGACGCACTAAAATTCAGTGCATCTGTGTCCCAGATGGATTATCCTTGCGCCACCGTGCGTAACCTAATAGGTAGATGACAGTCATTCTATTTTTAGTGACGAGTTGGTTCGTTTAGCCGCTCGCTTGGTCACGGCTGCGTTCAGAATCAATCAGGGTCCGTGCGAGTGTAACTGGATAGGCAAACTGTTAGTTGTTTCTTCAAAAACATTACCGATGACATGACTTATTGGAAGTGTCTACTACTTACTCAATTCTAGCCTGTTACGATTGTGGTTGTGTTGTCCTGTGAGAGCATACATGTGTTAATCGTAGGAAACGATCCAATATTTATTTGAGCTATCATCGTTACGATTCACGTACCTTTTTAGTAAGATTTTCTTTCGTTTGCGCGTAGAGCGTAATTCGCTTTGTTATTATGCTAAGTTTAACTGAAAGCTTCTAGAAAAGTTGCACAGAGAATAGCGGTCGATCTTTGTTTTGCGTAGATTCACGGAGTATAGATTAGAACCTTCGAGCAGGTCGCGCTGTCTTGTGACCGCGTACATGTGTCGTCAGTAGAGTAAGAAACATTTCGCTACA
This sequence comes from Semisulcospira habei, assembly GCA_036245525.1. Classification (NCBI taxonomy): domain Eukaryota; kingdom Metazoa; phylum Mollusca; class Gastropoda; family Semisulcospiridae; genus Semisulcospira; species Semisulcospira habei. The sequence continues at coordinate 235,428,340 of BTPG01000002.1, forward strand.
TTGTATTATAGACATTCAAATAGTCATAGTTGTTTACTGTGCGCGTGAAGTTGGCAGCCGTTTTTTTGTGTGTTGTGAAAGATCGTGAAAGTTCTGGAAATTCCGACTAGGTCGTGAACTGCCTACCATACTTTTGTGAGACGTCATTTTACATTGGGATTTGGGGCTGAAATGAGCAGCCAAATTTTTGTAGCCTATTGTAGTTATTCTAGAAAATTCTTTCTTTATTAATATTTATGAGTTTCAGTTACGGCTTCCATTCTGATTGGTTGCATATGATTTTCTTGGATTATTCTGGAAATTGGTTGTACTATAAAAGATTAGTGCTGGGAAGCACATATATACATTGTCTTGCATTCTCAGTTGTAGAGACACACAGTTTATCGTAGGTACGTGGCCCGTATAGGGTGTATATTGTGTGAAACACGGCGTAACGGTGTGGTGTACGTTGTATGAGAAACTTTGTGTCGGCAGTGTTGACATTTGCAGAAGAGACACTGTATCAGTTTTGGTGCATTTGGAAATGCATTGTGTGGAGATCGCATCGCTGAATTAAAATATTGTTGGAACTGTTACTCCAGTGCCACGTGTGACGGGTTGCAGCTGAACGAAGTTTATTTAAAAGAACCTTACATGCGTGTGTCTGGTGTGTTTATCATACTACGACTACGATTCTACCACGTAACATTTTGGCACCTCCGACGGGACTTCTTCAGTTGACTCAGTGGACAGGGTAGCAGGAGAAAACACAAACAGCCAGCAGTGAAACGCAGAGATGGTGACATCGGAAATGGAGACATTCCTGAAAATTGGAAAGGAATGTGGACTCGAAGGAGCTCAACTCCTCGAGTTCGTAAAGGAGAGAGAGGAGAAAGAAGAAAAGAAACGAGAGAGAGAAGAAAAGGAGAGACTGGAGAGAGAGCAGAGAGAAGAAAAGAGACGAGAGAGAGAAGAAAAGGAGAGATGGGAGAGAGAAGAAAGAGCTAAAGAGCGTGAAATCAGGAAACTCGAAATTCAAAGAGAAGAAGCAGAGAAACAGTGAGAAGAAGCAGAGAAACAGCGAGAAGAAGCAGAGAAACAGCAAGAAGAGGCAGAGAGGCAGCGACAACATGAAATTCATTTAAAGCAGATGGAGATAGAGGCACAGAGCCAGAGGGCTAATGAAGCAACAACCTTAGCCAGTAGAGAGCAAACAGCCCGTGTGCCAAAACTTCACCTTTCGTTGAAAATTCAGATAAGATGGACGCTTATCTAGAACGATTCAAGAGACCTGGGCTATCAAGCTGAGCGCACTTCTAACTGGCAAGGCGCTTGAATTTTACACCCGCTTGCCACGAGAAGAAGCCGAAGATTATACGCAGTTTAAAGCGCCCTGCTGAGACAGTACGACTTCACTGAGGAAGGTTACAGGCGACCATTTCGGAACTGCAAGCCTGAAGGAGAAACACCCAGCCTATTCGTCGAGAGAATCAGAAGCTACCTGGAGAAATGGATAGAGCTGGCTGGTTTAAACAAAGAGTACCAGGACCTGTGTGACCTCATCATCAAAAAACAAGTCTTCAACACATGTTCAAAGGACCTGGCCGCCCACCTCGGGGAGCAAAAAGACCAGTCCCTGATGGCCCTGGCCGACTTCGCTCAAAGATACCTTGACGCCCACAACATGAAGTTCGGGTCCAGTAAGCCGCAGCGTGTGTCTGCACCAGTTGAGGAAATCCACAATGTCAGAGACACTCCGAAATACAAGCCAGTGGAGAACCGGACATGTTTTCTCTGCGGAAAGAAAGGTCACAAGGCGATATGGTGTCCTTCTAAAGATGTTCCCTGAGGCGACAACATCAGAAGATTCAACCAAGATCGCAGAATATTAGGCAGAAGCAGTACCACGTCTCAACACAGAGCCGCCGCTGTGTTAGCCAATGATGTGATGTCATCCAGTGACTTTGAATCTAGAGAAATGCAGGCAACACCGGAGCTGATTGAATCTTTCAGAAAGAATGGACGTATCCCAGTAGGAGATGGGGCTACATTTTTACCAGTCTCAAACATTGCGCTGCCTGAGAATGAAGTGCCGAATATGCCGGTGGTGTCAGGATTCGTCGGCAAAGCATCAGTGAGAGTGTTGAGAGACACTGTTTGTAGCTGCATCATCGTGAGAGAGGACCTAGTAACTGAAGACCAGAAACTACAGGAGTGGACCACCCTCATTTTGGCCGACGGAACTGTGAGGATTATCCCCCTTGCCAATGTCAGCGTCGACACCCCGTACCTGAGAGGTTAGGTGAAGGCGTTGTGCGTGAAGACACCAGTCTACGACCTCATCATCGGAAACATTGATGGTGCCAGAAACGCAGACGATCCAGATCCAGAGTGGAGACCTGAAACATGTGCTGTTACCACAAGAAGTCAAGCAAAGAAGAGTCACCAGACCATCCCTCTAAAAGTGCCGGACAACACGGAAGCAGCTGTGGTGAATAAGGAAAGGCTGGTGGAGCTACAGAAAGCTGACCCCACGCTTGACAAGTTTCGAGGTCAGACCGAGCCCGTGACGCGAAAGGGAAAAGAGATGACCTTCGAGACCAGAAAAGATATCCTGTACCGGATATTTGACAGCAATGGAGATAAACGTGTGCATCAAGTAGTAGTTCCTGAACCATTGAGTATGCAGGTGATGAAATTGGCCCATGATTCCATATTGGGAGGACACTTGGGAATCAACAAGACCTTCGATAGGATCCGAGCCGTCTTCTACTGGCCTGATATGGGAGGCGACGTCACCTGATTCTGCAGGTCGTGCGACATATGCCAGAAGACAATCTCCAAAGGAAAGGTGCCCAAGGTTCCTCTACAGAAAATGCCACTGATCGATATGCCTTCCAAACGCATAGCTGTGGACCTGGTGGGGCCAATATCCCCTCCAAGTGAAGATGGTGATCGTTACATCTTGACCCTGGTGGACTACGCTACACATTATCTTGAGGCCATACCCTTGAAGAAGATCGACACTCCAACAGTAGCAGAGGCGCTTGTCGATATGATCGTAAGGCGAAACCTCGACGATTCCAGCCAGGTGACCAGGTGTTGGTTCTTCTTCCTACCGACAACAACAAAATCCTGATGCAGTGGAAGGGACCCTACGTTGTCGACACGGTGGTTGGCATCAATGACTACAGAATCAAGGTCAACAAGGTGAAGACTTTCCATGCCAATCTGCTGAAGTATATTGAGAGAGATCGTCAAGACAGACCACAACTGGCGGCATCGGTGCGTCTTGCTGATGACGAAAGACTAGACAACGAAAACCTGTTTGACCTTAATGAACTTCGCCACAAGGAGGATGTAGAAGACATCCAGTTCGGTCAGAATCTGACCCAAACTCGACGAGAAGAACTGTGCGTCCCGACTCAAGAGCTCAAGCATCGGTTTACACCTGACCCAGGGACAACAGATACCATCCAGCACGAGGTTAACCTGACGTCAAACGAGCCAGTTCGCAGCAAACCTTATCGTCTTCCTTATAACACGAGGGAAGAATTGAAAAAGGATATCAAGGAAATGCTGAGTCTGGAAGTCATCAGAGAGTCCAAGTCGCCATATGCGTCGCCAGTTGTCATTGTGAAGAAACCAGATGGATCCAACCGCAGACTCAATAAACTAATAATCTTTGATCCAGAGCATATGCCCATAGCGGAAGAACTGTTCCAGAAGGTCAGTGGAGATCGATTTTTCTCCAAAATTGACCTAAGCAAAGGGTATTGGCAAATCAAGGTTGCAGAAATAGATATCCCCAAGACAGCATTCGTCACACCCGATGGTCATGGGGAGTTCCTGAAGATGCCTTTTGGTATGGTGAACAGTGGTGCCACATTGAAGAGAGGACTGAAAAAGATCCTAAAAGACATGCAGAATGTGGTCTTTTATTGGGATGACATTTTGATCCATACCAAAACTTTGGGGGGATCACATCAAAGCCCTCCGAGAACTGTTCCAAAGACGGTCAGATGCAAATTTCACCATCCGTCCAAGCAAGTGTATTCTTGGGGCTGATAGCATAGACTTCATCGGACACAAATTGAGCAAAGGTTTAAAGGGGCTTCACGACGACAACGTGCAGAAGATCAGGGATGCCCCGCGACTTATGACCAAGACGCAAGTTCGTTCATTTATGGGCTTGGCGAACTACTACCAGGAGTTCATACTAAACTTTTCGGCAGTCACAGCACCCCTGACTGATTTGCTGAGGAAAGGACAACCTAACGTAGTGAAGTGGGAGGAGGCCCAAGAGCGAGCAATCCAGGCGGTTCGAGACATCCTAACCAAGAAGCCTGTTCTACACCTCCCTGATCCGTTGAAAACTTTCTTCCTGAGAACAGATGCCTCCAACGAAGGAGTAGGTGCAGTCTTAATGCAAGAGGATAATGGAAAACTCCACCCAGTGAGCTACGCCAGCAAAAAGTTGACCAGAGGTGAGAGAAACTACTCGACCATCGAGAAGGAGTGCCTAGCCATCATCTGGGGAGTAAGGCGATTCGCACTGTACCTTCTGGGTGTGCCATTTGTTCTCCAAATGGACCATCAGCCCTTGAACTATCTAAACTGCAAAGTTTACAAACTCTCGTATTATGAGATGGGCAATGTTCTTGCAGAATTTTGACCTTAAACTACAGTCTATCAAGGGTTCACAGAACTTTGGAGCGGATTACCTGAGCAGAGCAGTTTAAATGAACATTTCTGTGTCCAGAACAATTTAAAGAAACATTTTGGTGTTCATAACAGTTTAAAGGGACATGTCTTCACTCACGACAGTTTAAAGGAACTGTGAGACGTTTATTTTAAAGTAGTTGATTTGATTTCATTTTGATGTGAAATTCTTATTATTTATGGTTTTGTGTAGGTTTACACAGCCAAAACCGTATTTTTGAGATTTGAGAAGAAATTTTTGTGAAATTTCATTCTAAAGAGGGGGGTAATGTTAGATTGTGGTTGTGTTGTCATGTGAGAGCATACATGTGTTAATCGTAGGAAAATATTGTTGGAACTGTTACTCAGTATTGTCTACATCCTTGAGCCACATGTCACGGGTTGCAGCTGAACGAAGTTTATTTAAAAGAACCTTACATGCGTGTGTCTGGTGTGTTTATCATACTACGACTACGATTCTACCACGTAACATAGCCTAAGAACCCGTTGTGTTACCACACAACCCGGGAGGCACTCGGGGAACCCCGAGGGGGGCCGAGAGTTGTCTCCCGTTACTGCTCATCCGGTTCCGAATCACGAGGTGACTAACCAGTCATGCTACTTAGGCTCACACCGTTCAGACGTGTTTACTCTAGGCTACGGACTTTGAAATTTTTTCGACCGGTTCGCTGGTCTTCCGGACTTCTTCTTGGCTCCTACTTCGTCGGACCTACCGGTGCCCTGTGTGGGTCTGCGGTCCCCTCATCGTTAGCTGCTGCCCTCTCCTGCGTCTTGGGTTGTTGGGCTGCGTGGTGAGCTTCGCTGGGACTTCACCCTCGTTCGTGCCATGGGTGTTATGGACGTTTCGTCCCCCGCTCCGGCGGAAAGGTAAGGTAGTTGAGTTGGACCTCGGCCGGCCCCCGGGCTGGGCGCCGGTTCGAGCAGGAACGAAGACAGTCTTCATCTTCGCTGTAACTTTGAGCGCCAAAATCTCCCCTTAGCTTGGCGGGCGGGGCCCCTCGTGCCCGCACCCTGACGCCATTACGTTGATAAATGTTGCTGTGCCGGACGCTTGCTTCATGCCTGTACCTGTCATGACATGCTTGACTTTTGTTGTACATAGTGCGTCGTATGATGCTTGCCTTAGCTTGGCAGGGCCCCACGTGCCCGCGGCCTGTCACCTTTACATTGGTAGATGTTGCTGTGCCAGACGCTAGCTTCATGCCTGTAACTGTCATGACGTGCTTGAGTTTGTTGTACATGATACCTCATATGCTCTCCTTAGCTTGGTGGGGCCCCACGTGCCCGCACCCACTGGCTTTACGGAGATAGATATTGCAGGCCCTGACGCTGGCTGTCAGGCTTGTACCTCGCTGTTGTGCTTTGTGTTGTGAAGGCTCACATTACCAGGGTGGGGTCCCTCGCCCGCGGGCCTTCAAGTCTGTTATATGTTGCAGTGGCCTCTTGATGACCTGCACGCAATGCGGAGGTTTCCAGTGGCCTTCAGATTACCACAAGGTCTGTCTCCCCTGCGCCTCCGACCATGCTTGCGACACCTGCTCCACCTAGCCTGAGCTGCGCTGGTCGCAGTTATGGAGTCTGCAGACGCAAGCGACCGGCACCTGTGTGTGTTATGAAACCAGTCGAGGCGCCATCCCCTGTGCCCTGCGCACTGTCCGCACGAGACCGCACCGACCTTATGGAAAAGACGCCACACTGGACGCGGGAGCCTAGCACTCGGAGCGGGACTGTTCAACGCGATCGCTTCCAGGAGGGAGCGCGCCCGGACAAAGCCTACTGACAGGCAGAGAACTCGTCTCACTGAGCCCGGTTCGGAGAGACGCGCCGTCCCATGTCCTCTGTCAGTCCCCGCTCGTCTCCAAGAAAGCCCACTGAGGGGAGTCGCCTCGCCGTCAGAGAGCCCACCTCATTGAGCCCGGCTCGGAGAGACATTTACCCACGCGTCCGAGGATTTCGGGCAGGAGCCCCGCGCTCGGAGCAGGACTGCTATCAACGTGATTGCTCCCAGGAGGGAGCCCGCCCTGACAAGCCTACTTGTAGGCCTGACAAGCCTACTTGCAGAGAGCCCGGCTCGAGTGATGCGCCACGCGCCGTCCCATGTCCACTGTCAGTCCTCGCTCGTCTCCAAGGAAGCCCGCTGACTCTTACGGGGAGCCACTTCGCCAGCAGAGAGCCCGCCTCTCTGACCTCTTCCCACGCGCCCGAGGACTTCGGGAGCCCACCGGACACGGGAGCCTTGTGCTCGGAGCAGGACTGCGGTCAACGCGTTGCTTCCAGGGGGTGAGCCCACCCGGACAAGCCTTTGTAGGCAGAGAGCCTGCCTCATTGAGCCCGGCTCGGAGAGACGTTCTGCGTGCCGTCCCATGTCCTCTGCCAGTCCTCGCTCGTCTCCAGAGAGCCCGCCTCTCGGAGCCCGGCTCAGAGACCCTTTCCCACACGTCCGAGGCCTTCGGGCAGTTGAGAGCCCTCCCGCTGCTCCAGTTCAACCAGACGCTCTCGCTCCCCTTGGCGAGCGTAGGAAAGACTGCACTTCGCGTCGTTCCAGGGACCCTGGCCTCGCCGTGCTTCGGTGTCGTCGTGCTCGTCCTGGGTCTTCCCTCTTCCGGCCGCTCACCTCTGGCCCCCGGTGCTAGGACGTCGTCGCCCTTAGTAGTCCCTGTCTGCGTCTCACCGAAACACCCCCCCCCCCCCCCCATCCCCCCTCTGCGGTGGAGGACGAGATCCAGAACCTGCTGGCCGAGGACTCCGTCTCCGCTGCCCTCCACCTCCCCCGCTCAAGAGGACGATCTACGCGTTGTGGACGCTGGGAGATGGGTGAAGAGATTCAAGTCTCTGCCGCAGCCTCCCGGCTTCGTGACCTGCGCGGCGTCTTCCCAGCGCTCCTCCTGTCGGATTCCCGGGACTCCGTTTCTTCGCCGTTCGTAGGTGACCAGCCGGACTCGACATAGCCTTCGTCAGAACGCGTACTCTGGACTCTCCCAGGCATTCAGCTGCCCTCTGCCTGCTGTGGATCTGCGCCCGGCCTGGTGGTTAGACACGTTGCCTAGCTCGTCTGGACTTATCCGACGCTTATCTTCATGTCCCCATGCACCCGGTCTCCAGGAGGTTTCGCCGCTTCGCCTGCGACGGAGTAGTTACCAGTTCGGGCGCTGTCATTCGTTCTCAACCTCAGCCCAGGGGTCTTCAACGCATCATGGATGCAGTAGTGACCAAGGCGCGGCAGCCATCTTCAGACCGACATCGAGCTTCCTCGACGACCTCCTCCTGCGCAACCCATTGGAGGACATCGGACAGGGATGCACGGATATGGCTGTTGTCGCGGTTGGGGTTCCTAGTCAACGCAGGTAAGTCGGACCTTGCTCCCTCTCGTCGCTTCGTCCTTCTCGGCATGGAGTTCCTCACTGACCTCAACAGAGTGCGTTTGCCGGAGCCACATATTTTAAGTTGGCTGCCTAGCCGGCCAGGTAGCCCAGCAGGACGCAGCCTCCACCAGAGTCTGGCTTCAGCTCCTTGGTGGTTCTTGCGGCGGCGGATCTTCTCCCCTCGGCCAGCTCTACGCCCGGCCGCCGCAGCAGCACCTCCTGCTTCTCTGGCGTCCCGCAGGAGCTCTGACCGCCATAGTTCCCGTGTCTCTGTTGATTCGCCCTCATCTCCTGCGTTGGACGGACACGTCATGGCTCGGTTTGGGAGTTCCCCTGACCACTCCCCCTCCTCGACTCTCCCTGGGTGTCGATGCAAGTCTTGCTGGTTGGGGAGCCCACCTGCTACCACGGTTCCTCACGACGTCCGGCCCCTGGCCTCCGGAGTTCGCAGACAAGCACATCAACTGGTTGGAGCTGCAGGCAGTCTGGCAAGCCGTCAGCGTGTGGGAGGAACAACTCGGTCACCAGGAACTGCTCGTCCTCTCCGACAACGCGACAGTGGTGGCGTACATCCAGAAACAGGGTGGGACGCGCCCACCCGACCTGTGCATGCTCCTCTACCGTCTGATGCGCTGCTGCGAGGACCGCAACTTTCCCCTCCGTGCTCGACACATCCCCGGCCGGCTGGATGTCGGCCGAACTCTCTCTCCCGACGCGGCCACTTGTTACACACGGAGTGGACCTGACGCCAGGACTTCCTTCGGATGTTCGGCGTGCAATGGGAGAGGCCAATGGTCGAACTGTTCACCACGAGGTGGAACCACCAGCTTCCCCTTTTTGTCTCCCCGATCCCAGACCCTCTGGCCTGGGCAGTCGACCCTCTGTCCATCCCGTGGGACGGACTCATCGCATACGCGTACCCTCCGACAGTCCTCGGCCCCAATTCCTCCTCAAGCTTCGGGGATGCAATGCGGTCATCCTGCTGGTCGCCCCATTCTCTTGGAACCGGTCCTGGACCACCAACCTTATCAGCCTCGCCAGGGCCCCCCCACTGCTGCTTCCGCACCCCGCACGATGCTCAAGCAACCGCGTCGATCGCTGTTCCACCCGTGCCCGGAGCGCCTACTCCTTCACGCTTGGAGGTTGTGCGGCAGGCCCTCGCCGCTAGAGGCTTCTCGAGTGCAGCAGTGGAAGCTATCGCTACAGCCCGCAAACCCTTGACACGACGCGTCTACGAGTGAAAATGGCGAGTACTGTGCTCCTGGTGCGACGACCATTGCCTCGCCCCACCGACCTAACTAACCCCAGCTCGCAGACTTCTTCCTCAGGCTCTTCGGAGACCTAGGGTTGGCCCGGATAACCATCAGGGGGTACTTGTCCTGGACCCCAGCGCCTGTAAAGACATCGCCGACCTTATGACTCACTTCGGCCTGCAGCGTCCGGTGCCCCGTTCGCTCATTCCTCGCTGGGACCTACCCTGGGTACTGACTTGGCTGAACACTGCCAGATTCAAACCGCTGCCTTTGGGCTGCTTGCGGAGGTGACTCGTAAGACACGCTTCCTGTTGGCACTTGCCTCGGCGGCCCGAGTTAGCAAGCTACACGCGCTGTCAGCGCACCCTGCCTACCTGCAGTTTGAGCGGTTGGTTCCGTACAGCTGCTTACGGACCCTGCCTTCATTGCCAAGACCAGGGTCTCCTTTGACCGTGCCAGAGGTGATCACCTTACGGCCGCTGAGAGAGACGAACTTCCCCCAGGAGACCAGGCAACAAGATCCTGTGCGAGCCCTACGCGTGTACCTACGCCGAACCAAAGCCGTCTGGAGAGGACGCTCACGCCTCTTTCTGCCGTTAAAGCCCGGCAGAACTGACTTAACAGCCCAGACGATCTTCCTGGCTACGCTGGGTCATACGGTCCGCCTACCTAGACCTCTCCCCACAGGGAGCGAAGAGGCTAAAGATACGTGCACGAGGTACGCGCCATGGCCACGAGCGTCGTGTTCAACCGGAACTGCGCTATCAAAGACATCATGGCTGCCGTGGGCCACCTTCGCCCGCTTTTATCTCCGGGATCTGGCAGGCCAGCGAGAGAACCTCGCACTGGTGGGTGACATCACTGCTGCTTAACACTCCCTCCAGGCGCCACGGGCGCCGTAGGTATACACCTAGCTAGGGTTGTTGGGAGTTTGCGGCAGGGAGGATGGCGCTAATTGGCCTAAGGGGTGTTAAGGCACGGCACCCTCCTCTTTATTGTAATTCTTCCAATAAGTCATGTGATCGGTAATGTTTTTGAAGAAACAAATTCATTTTTCTCTAAAAGGTATTTTTTTCGAAAAAATAATTACCGATGACATGACTCGGATGACCCTCCCACCTGCCCCGCTTGCCGCTGGTGAGCTAAGTATCCTGACTGGTTAGTCACCTCGTGACTCGGAACCGGATGGGCAGTAACGGGAGACAACTCTCGGCCCCCCTCGGGGTTCCCCGAGTGCCTCCCGGGTTGTGTGGTAACACAATGGGTTCTTAGGCTAGAATTGAGTAAGTAGTAGACACTTCCAATAAGTCATGTCATCGGTAAGTATTTTTCTAAAAAATACCTTTTAGAGAAAAATTAAGTTTACGTGTGGTGTCAGCATGTTATTACAAAGTGCGTGCTACATGTTGAATGCGTTACTTGCTGTGACGTCACCATTCATACTATTATGGGATTCCGCATCATGCGTATCACTTTCGATCTTGAACGAAGTTGTAAATGGCGGAGAAAAATCAAAGGAAGCTGGAATGCTTTGGATTCTTCAATCCAGCACCATCTGATCGTGATAATCGCTTAGAAGAAAGTTGCACTTCGACACCACCACGGACAAGCGACAGTACCAGAAATGATACGGCCCTGGGTTGTGTGTGGCACCGCCGCTGCGACTTGCAGTTTTCAGTTCACAGTTCTTGGCTGCGTGTATTTCCATGGCTAAAGCACGATGGTACACGGACGACATGCGTAATGTGCATGGAGGCGAACTCAAAAAGTCCAGAAATTTGAACAGAATAAGTTTGTCAGTTTTTTTTTTATTGTGGTCGATCCATCTTCTGGTACACACGTATTAGGCAAAAGCTCAAAAATTGGAGAAATACGTCTTTCGGGTTAAATGGATTGAAACCAACTTTTAAGTACATTAGTACACACACACACACACACACACACACACACACACACACACACACACACACAGTGAGAGAGAGAGTTTAGACAAGTCAGACTTTGGTTGTCAATCTGCATTCAGCAAAAAAAGGCTATATTACACTATCAAATGATCATACAGATAAATACATACATGTGTTTTTCTGTGTGAGACAGGCTTTTGCACGATAGCTCAACAGTTAAAAAATCGTTAGGAGAGAGCGAAATGAGTTAATTTATTTTAAGAAAACAAACAGATGATGCAGTTTTTCTTAAATAAATTTGCGGACCCTCTATTATGCTCGGATGGGGGTCTGTGTACCCTCTACAATTTATACCTGTGGGTCTAAAGACCCTTTAACCTGTTGTAAAAACAGAAGCCCTGTCAAGGGTAGTGCCAGATTAGCTTGGCGCCTGATTAGATGCCAAGCTGATCTGACACTACCCTTGAATTATCATGGTCAGTCCATCTCCTGCGACTGGTACATAGTCATTAGGCGACACCTCCATCATGTGGAAAATGGGAGCTTGGGGTTACATGGTTTATAGAATGCATGGAAATAACTAACAAGAAAGAATCGAGCACAGGGCAGTGGGCACAGTGTGCACTGTCCATTTTGTTTGTCAACTTCAAAAAGGGTTCTAACCCCCCCAAATTTTAAATTCAATCAACTGTTTTGTTTTTCGGAAGTGCGTGTCTTTCTCTAATGAAGATAGCTTTTTGATATGTAATTGTTTACAGTTAAATCTTTTTTTTAAAGTTTGTTTTTGTGTTGGACAGCTCCAGAGACTTTGATGCGGGCGCTGGAGTTGCTAAACTACCTGGCAGCCCTGGACGACGATGGAGAACTGACCGAGCTGGGCTCCATGATGGCCGAGTTCCCCCTTGACCCCCAGCTGGCCAAAATGGTCATCGCCTCCTGTGACTCCAACTGCTCCAATGAGATCCTCTCCATCACCGCCATGCTGTCAGGTATTCAATTGCTCATCGGCACAAAAATACAGACATGTACATACATCACTGTAACTGCGGTAGTCAACCCATTTAACCCCAAGGCCACATTTGGAGGTGTCGTCTGAAAACTATGTACCAGTTGCAGGACATGGATTGACCATAATTCAAGGGTTGTGCCAGGTTAGCTTTTTGCCTGATGACCCCAAGCTATCCTGGCACTACCCTTGAATTATGGTTGATCCATCTGCTGTGGTGCTTTGGGGCTAAAGGGGTTAACCCCCCTTGCGCATGATGCCACTGTTTTACAAGAGTGATGGCTACATGCAAAGGTTGTTTAATGATGGTTGTGCTGTGAAGCAGGAACGCACATTGGGTATTCCAGTATACACTAGTACAGGTTTATGTTTGTAGGTACAGGGTCAGACAGTTACAGGTTAACCCAGGTGTACCAGCCAATAGTATTAGGACTTCAGTGGCATATCCAAAGGGATGCCTTCTTTTACCTTTAAGTTGTGTTTGCCAAGTCCATTTCATCTCAGAATAATCTGTCTGGGATACTGCAGTTTATGTTGCTATTCCTTTGTATATGCTCAATTAGTGGTTTTGCGTTACTAGGGTTTGCATTGTCGTTTGGAAAGCCGTATTGTTGAAATAGAACTGTACTGACCTCCATAGATGCTGTTGTTTCAGTGGAGCTCTGCAGCATTAATGGCAGTTATTACTTTGTCAGTTTAATGTGCAAATGCTATTGCTTAGTCAAAACTGGGTATTAGCTTTACCAGGGGATAGAATCCCTACATCCCGATAGTTCTAGTGTAGTTCCCCTCTGCGCTCGGTTCCTCTCCTGAGTGGAACTGCGCGTAGTGCCCTACTCCATGAATGGGCCATGTTTAGTCCCCAGTTCTGGGAAGCAAGCGGTGATGACTAACGGGGCGGGACGGCGGGGCCCATGCGCCCCCCACCCACACGTGTTTAGTGCCGCAGTGCTTCGTGCGCCCCATGGAAGCGAAGAAGGCTGCAGACGAGGCCAAGATGAGGTTCGCGCACATAGACGGAGACCACCTGACCCTCCTCAACGTCTACCATGCCTTCAAGCAGAGTAAGTAGTGCAGCAAGCCTGTTAGATTTTGAAAGTATTGTCCCCTGGGCGCAAACAGCCACCAATATTGGTAGCTGCATGCACAAGGGGGTTAGGATAATGGGAAACAGATTTGTGTTGGTCTTAGGTAGTTAGCATTTAATCTGCAGAATATATCTATATATTATATTCTCACTCTTGATGCAATATTATTAAACTCATGCCAGCTAGCTGTGGCACTTGCAGAAGAACTTAATTTCCTCAAAAGACCTACTGATGGCATTACTGTTAGAAAGATGCACTTAGCTTACCAATTTCAGCTTAAGATCCCTTGTGTATACCTATACAAGGGAAGTAACTCCTGGTTAAGTGTTACCATGATACTTGGGTAACCTCCCTTCCTCCGTATAGGCCCATGTGAACAGTGGTGTCTCTCCAGTCTTATGCTTAGCTTCGTTCCTACCGGTTCAGCCTACGGCTAGCTGCCCCTCGCTTGGTTTTTTTTTGGTGCCTTGTGAGACTTAGGCTGTGCCCCTACCCCTTTTTGTTGTCTCAGACTATGGCTACAACAAGGTAAGGGCTCGTGTAATGCTTCAGGCAGCTGTCCCATGCGTGGCAGGCCCATCGCAATACACGTGGGTATAACTGCAGTTATAGTTATATGACAGTTTCACTGTGTTGGACCGTTATATTTTAGCCTCAGGTTGCCTGGTCGTTAGGCCACGTGTAGGTTATCGGTTTATTCTGCACCTTGGTTTTCACGCTGTCATTTGTTAAGCTGAAACTGTCAAGAGGTGCGGGGAGTGAGTTTCAGTGGCCCACTGACAGGGTTGTAGATTTTAGACCCACCTGGCCCGGTTGTTAGACCACGTGTAGTGTGTCGGTTTTTTTTTCTGCACCTTTATCTTTGCAGTCTGCAAGTTAAAACCTGTCGGAGGGCATGGTCTTTCGGTGTTTCAGTGTCGACCACGTGCTGCGCGTGCCGTGTTTCAGGTGCTTTTCTGTCCGGACTTGCAACACATGTGCCTTGTGGAGAGGAACATTGCTGGCACCCATGACGTACACGTGGCCGCCCCTCCACGGTTGGCGAGTGGTGAGGCTGCGGAGGACCCGCTCCTGTCCCCGCAAGACTCTTTTCGGCACCTCAGGATCTCGCAGAAGGGCAGTGTCCACTCATGACCTCAAGGGAAGAGCGTGGACAGCGGAGGCTGGTGACTTCCTCCTCCTCCCCCCCCCCCCCCCCCCCCCGTTTCCCTATTGGCCGCTCGCGTTCCGAGTGTGATAGGGGTGCGGGGTCTACCCCCTGTTTGAGGCAGAGGGACAGGAAGAATCCAACATAGTGGGACCATTGGCGCGCCGTCTTCAGCCCGCCATTCCAGGCCTCGTCATTGCCCTCATCACCCCGTGTACCCGCTCATGGAAGAGCGTGGACGGCGTAGGTAGGCTGGTGACGTCCCTCCCTCCCCCCCCCCCCCCCCCATTGGCGGCTCGCGTTCCAAGTGTGATAGGGGTGCAGAGGCACAGTCGGATGACAGAAGTCGGCAGACGGTTGTGCAGGCCAGCGAGGCCAGTGTTGCACATCGCAGTGCGCTCGACACAGTCTCCGGAGCTGTGCTCTTCGTTCACGGAGCGGGACTCCTTCAAGCTGGGTACCGTACGCAGTCAGCAGACCTGCTCCAGCTCGGCAGGTGGTTATGCCGGATTCAGAGGAGGCCCTCAGTCTCGCCCTGAGGACTCGCCATCGGCGCTCCTCCCCCGGACAATCCTTTGGTGGCCTCGAGGCCCTCTCCTTGCCAGCGCCCTATGCCCTTGGCTTCTTCCCTCGCCTCGCCTCGGTCAGCAGACTCAGCTCTAGCGCTTCTCAGAGCCCGGTTCTACTTTCTCTCCACTGCGCTCCTGGTGGGGATCCGTCTAAGAACTTGGGTGGTGCGGCTAGGTTGATGGCTAGCATCCCTCCTATGGAGGTCTGCCCCCTTCGCCTCCGCCCAGGGAAGGCCTCGACTCTGGTCGATGCATACAACCAGGCCAAGAGGTTCAGTCACTTCCACAGCCCCCCGCGTGGAGAGACCTTACCGAGACCCTCATTGCCCATCTTCGGCAGAGCCCTCTTGGAGACAGGCAGTTCTTGTCCGACCCCCAGCAGCCAGATGTGGACATCAGGTTCAGGCAGCGGTGGTGCACAGGACATTCCCGGTTCTTCCTTGCCCCATACCGCCCCTAGTCCTGGGGCGGAGATACAGTCAGGGGGCAGAAGTGCAGCCAGGTGGGGATTGACCCTGTGTCTTGACAGGACAACGACCCCGGTTCAGAATGCCACTGGCATGTGCAGGCTTCCCAGAGCTGGCATCCCAAGTGGTGGGCAATGTGCAGAGGAGTCCAGTCGCTACAGTGCTTCTGCAACTTCCGCACTGTTGCGGCTGCAGCTAACCGGGCGGCTTGTCATGTGTCGGCGGATGCCTTGGTCTCAGCGGAGATTTTGACTTGTGCGTCGGGATGTCTTTCTGAGAACTGTGTGCACATGCCCTCTTCAGTTGACTTACAGCTCCACCAAGCCACTGTTGGGGGGAAACCTTCTTTAGGTCCTAGATGGGGGATAGTGACGGAGTCGGCCAAGAGTATGTGGCCTAGACCCCCACCATGGACCTGACTCGATTCGGGCTGCCTGCAGGTTCATGGGTCGAGCCCTGTGGAGATTCAGATCCTTCTCCCAACCAGCAACCTCCCGCACCACCAAGTCCGTAGGCAGCCCTACCTTGGTTGCCGGCGCCCTTCACGACCGCTGCCCCGGCTCCCCAGGCCATCTCGGAGACTGGGCGGGGGAAGTCACAGTGACTCACCCCCTTGTCAGCCCCTGTCGTTGCCGGTCGACGGGAGGCTTGCACCGCTCAGCGACAAGGAGCAGTTGCTGCTGCAGAACGACCCTTGGATTGGCTCAACTGTCCCAGAGGGGCTACCTTCAGGCAGCCCCCGCCGCTGAAACGCACTCTGTTGTGGACACAGTCTCCAGCAGATTCTCTCAAGGCAGAGGCACTGCAAGGCGAGGTCGCAGCCTTTCTTCTGAAGGCAGCCACGGAGGTGGTCACACAACACGACTACAGACGTTGCTTGTTAGGGTCACAGCCAGAGGTCAGGTGGCGCCCAGTAATTGACCTTCAAGCCTAAACAAGTACCTTTCGGCCCCACCTTTTCACATGGAGACAATGAGGGCGTGGAGAGCCCCCATTTAGCCCATGGCCTTGACAGTCAGCCTCGATCTCAACTACCTAGATGATCGGCTACTCAGGAGTCCAGTAATTGCCTGCCTAGAGTAGGGCAGGGACGCTCTGCTGGGGCTGCTGCAACAGCAAGGCTGCATGGAGTTCTGGACCGACTTTGACCTGGTGAGGCTACCAGAGAGACGCTTCCTGAAGTTATCAGGGCAAGCCAGCTAGGTGTTCCTTTCGGAGGCAGTCCCGGCCAGCGTCTGGCCGCTGCCGGTTGGCCTCCTGAATGCAGCAGCGGTTCTTGTGCCCCTCGGCAGGCGGTATTCCCACCTTCAGCTGTAGCCTGGGCTTCTAGACAAACACATCAACTGGCTAGAGTTGAAGCAGGACTGGTTGGCCCTGATCAACTGGGAGACGCGGCTCACGAATCAAGAGGTTCTGGTGCTGTCCAACAACTCGAGAGTGGTATCTTACATGCAGCATCAGGGGGGGTACGCGCTCACCAGTCTGCTGCATGCTCCTGCATCAGATGATGTACTGCAAGGACCATGGAACGTCACATTCCAGGCCACCTGAATGTGCTCGCAGACTCGCCATTAAGGCAGGGCCAGCTCCTCCACATGGACGGGTTGCTCAGCCCGGAGATCTGTGGTTGATCTGGGCTCGTGAGGAGACATCTATGATGGATCTGTTCGCTACAAGGTGGGACAGACAGCTGCCGGTCTTGTCTCGTCAGTCCCAGAGCGTCTAGCATGGGCAGGGGATGCCCTGTTCTTTTCCGGGAGGAGCTCGTTGCCTACGCCTACCCTCCCACAGTGCTGGTGCCAAGTCTTGCAGACGTTAAGGGCTGCGCCGCATTGCTCTTCTCATTGCCCCCTTCAGGTGGGACAAGGTGTGGACGGCAGACCTGTTGAGTCTAGCAACAGAGCCTCCTGTAGAGCTGCCAAGCCCCCCGTACGACAGTCCAGTCAGAAACTCTTCCACCTGGGCCCGGAAGGCTTGCCCTACTGTCGGGAGGTTCGGCGGGGCAAGTGATTACTCTATGCGGCGGTGGAGGATATCTCTTCAACCCGCACACTGGGTTTTTGAAGGGAAGTGGAGGTTGCTACTCTCCCCGTCACGGACGATGCCCCAGTGGCTGGGTTCTGCTATGGCTGTGCAAGGAGAAGAACGGGGTTACCAGCAAAACTACCGGGCCATGTTCTCAAACGTACTGCTTTTCGGGGCCTGCTGACCCAGGGTCGCGCAAGGGTCTGTAGGACCTCTTTGCTCTCTTCCAGCTCCAACGACCTGTAGTTCGCTCATTGCTTCCACGCTGAGACCTGCCTTGGATGCGGACTTGGCTTAATTCAGACAGGTTTAGAGCCTCTGCCTTGGCTAAGCTGGCATATGTGGCTAGGAAGCCTTGCTTTCTCCTTGCCCTGGCGACGGCAGCAGGAGTAAGTGAGCTATGCGCTTGTCAGCGATCTGTCTTCAGTTCACCGGTGATGGTTTGGTACGGCTCTTGGCTAACCCATCCTTCCTGGCCAAGAACGGACTCCCCTCTGTGGACATGCAGTTAATCTACCTGCTCCCTAGCAAGGGGTTTGACCTTCGCACAGGTCACGTGGGCAGGACCTGGCAGTGATCTTGGAATTGATTTACGCAGATCCAAGCCTTACAGAAGAGACCATTCCTGACTGCCTACTTTTGGGCCAAGGAAAGGAGGACATTTTGGCTCCAGATTTCTCGTCAGGGTTGCGTTGGGTCATTAGAGCCGCATACAAGGACCTCTCGCAGGTGGGAGCGATGAGACTGCGGGTCAGGGCTCATGAAATCAGAGCGGTCTCTACGAGTATAGCCTTGATCGCACTGGTGCAGTGATGGGCATTATTGCGGCAGTGGGGGACGTTCAGACTCCACGTTGCTCGCTCTTTTGAGGGATCTCTCGGGCCAGAGAGGAATTGGGCTGTGGTGGGAGACCTCGCCACGGCCCAGCACTCTCTCCCGCTGTCTCTGGCACCTTAGCTAATGCTTAGCTGCTTTTCCGCTGAGCTCGGTTCAGTAGCCAGGGCGTTCGGCGGCACCCTCCTCCTTTTCATTATTCTTTCTAACAGTAATGCCATTGGTAGGTCTTTTGAGGAAATAAATGTATTTTTCTCTAAAATGTATTTTTTTTAAAAATACCTACTGATGGCATTACTGAAAGGACCTTCCCACCTGCCCCGCATGCTGCCAGCAGCTAAGTGTAAGACTGGAGTGGCATCACTGCTCACGTGGGCTTATACAGAGGAAGGTAGACTACCCAAGTATCATGGTAACACTTTACCAGGAGTTACCTCTTTTGTTGTATAGGTATACACAAGGGATCTTAGGCTGAAATCGGTAAGCAAAGTTTACCTTCCAATACTAATGCCATCAGTAGGTATTTTTTGAAAAAATACATTTTAGAGAAAAATACATTTTTTGCAAACTTCATACTGCTGGATCCTAAACTCTTTGTGATCAGTGCCGCTGGCTGTGTGCACAAAGGGGTTAAAGAATTCAAAATCCAGACTAAAACGTTAACGGATAAGCTTGTAAAATGCAGAGAAGAACCCAACGAAGACAGAAAGAACAGTTACAACACAATTTACTTTTCAAAGTACATTTCTTTCTTTTTTGGGTTCTGTTTCGGATCAAAAACATGATGACAAAATTCAGAAAAAATTGTGATCTATCATGTGCTGTGTGTACAGACCATGAGGATCCCCAGTGGTGCTACGACAACTTTGTCAACTACCGGTCGCTCAAATCGGCAGACAACGTACGTCAGCAGCTAGCCCGTATCATGGATCGCTTCAACCTGCGTCGCTCCTCCACCGAGTTCACCTCCCGTGACTACTACCTCAACATCCGACGTGCGCTCGTCAGCGGCTTTTTCATGCAGGTAAAACCCCTGAGGTTATCTGCAAGAGTGAGCTTAAATCCTGCTTAAGCCAGTAAGCAAGGTGCTCTGCTATAGTGGGGCACATTACTTAGTGACTTGAACAGGATTTATGTTTTCATGCAATGCAGCCCAGCTGACATTGCTTGCCTAGGGGACACATGTACATTCTCTGTATCAGGAGACATAGGCCAACCCCATTCATCCATTTAAAAAAATGTTTACTTGATCTAAATAAAAGCTTCTAAGCTAGTGTACTGTTGTTAACAGTATTCTATAGACCAGGCAAGCCTTTTTCAGTCCGCGTTCATGCATTAGAAATAGAACCCAGCTCCATGCCATGAGCAGGAGGCATATGTTCACATAATGAGCAGGAGGCATAGATTCTCATAATGAGCAGGAGACAGATTCTCATAATGAGCAGGTGGCACAGATTCTCATGAGCAGAAGGCATAGATTCTCCTTTAATGAACTTTTAGTTCCCAGGGTCACCCTGGTCAGCCCCACAGGGTGGGTTTCCCTTCTACTCTGGGGCATGTGTTTCTGTCTACCCTTGGTCCATTCACCTGTATTTGCCTTTTTAAAACTCCCAACTGTCTGCACTGCCTGTAGCTCTTGATATTGGATGTGTGTTGCTAAATGGTCTTAGCTTTATTTAGGCCCCATGGCGTAGGTTTATTTAACGTATTGGACCGGCTGGCGACATACATTCAATATTCTGTTTAGTTTTTTTTTTTCAGAAGCAGTGCAGGCACGTCCTGAGAAAGCCTTGTTGCTGTCGGGACGTTAAGCAATGTACAATCAATCAATCAATCCTTTAATGAACAATTGTCATAGATTCTCATAATGAGCTAGAGGCATAGATCCTCATCATGATCAGGAGACATAGATTCTCAAAATGAGCAGGAGACAGATTCTCATAATGAGCAGGAGGCATAGGTTCTCAAGCTCTGCAGTCACATGGGGTTGGTGAAAATCTCTGCCTCTTTCAGATGGACATTGGCCCCATTTACATCATCAGGCTGATGAAGTCTCAGTGTCTTTGATATGTTCAAACATCTGCCTGATTTGACTGTGGTTTAGAAATGTGATTTATGTATGCATTTTACCTGTGCATTGTAAATCAAAGAGGGCTGAAATAAAAAAGCACTTTCCACTTTCCAGATGTTAAAAGATGTAAACACGCTTTAGGTTGTCCAGATGGGGACTTGAAGTTAGTATTTTTTTTTTCCTGACAGGAAAGAAAAACTGCAGACTTCGATCCTCATTTGGACAACTAAAAGCTTGTTCAGATTTTTCATTCGAGATGTTCTGTATTTGGATATGCGGCTTTGCATGTGGATGTGGCACGTCTCAAATAGTGAGTCTTTAGACACTGACACTGCAGTGTTTAACTCGGTGTGCAGGTGGCGCACCTAGAACGAACAGGCCACTACCTGACGGTCAAAGACAACCAGGTGGTGCAGCTTCACCCGTCCACAGTGTTGGACCACAAACCAGAGTGGGTGCTGTACAATGAGTTCGTGCTCACCACCAAGAACTACATCCGCACAGTCACCGACATTAAGCCAGAATGGTGGGTACCATATTAATGATGATAATACAGCATATTATATTATTAACCCATTTAGCCCCAAGGTCCCATTTCTCAGATTTTGGAGGTGTTGCCTAATGACAATGTACCTATTGTAGGAGATTGATTGATCATGATAATTGAAGGGTAGTGCCAGATGAGCTTGGTGCCTGAAGGCTCCAAGCTCATCTGGCACTACCCTTGAATTGTCATGATCAATCCATCTCTTGCTGCAGGGTCCCAAGGCTAAAAGGGTTAAAGGCATTTTATCCCAGTTGAAAGTCAACCCAAAGCACCATGTCGAGTCTACGCAATGTATGTGCTCCCATGAAACGTATAAATGTGCATTCACTCACACACTGAACATAAGCAAAAGCTCACAGCTTACTTTGTAAAGGGAGGGAAAGGTGGCTGTGTGGTCAAAAATATTCATGAATGTGAAAATGTTCACAACATTCATAAGTTTGAAACTCTTTACCAGTCTTTGCTCAGGATGAAATAGCGATGAATAGTTTGGTCACATGACAACTGTTGCCTGAATAAACAGCATGGCCTCTAGTTTATTTGCAACAGTCAGGATGTGACCAAAAGCTACAATCTTGTCATCCACATGAATGAATTTGTCTTGATTCAGTTTATAGTTAAGCAAAATCAGTGATTATTTTTCCTCAGTAAGGTGATTAGCAATGGTGCTGTTCTATCAGAACACATTAAATGCACTTCTGGAGGTTGGACACATGGAACATTTGAATTGACACAAATGTATACAGCCAACATTACTGTAAACAGCACTGTTGGCTGCATGCAAGGGTTTAACGCTTTGGCTGTCAATGCGAAGCAAAAGTGAGTGTGTTCTGGGCCAGTGGTCCATAGTCTGTGTGCCGGCGTCCATGGTAAACTTTAACATTGGCATTTTCTCGGACACTATTCAAGACACAGTATTCAAACTTGGCCCAAGCATACTTTGTGGCAAGACCTTTCTAAACATACCAATTTCAGTGACCTCACAAAAGTCAAGGTCACAGGGGATGAGGAAATAGGCCAAAAATAGCCATATTTTGACATAATGTATTTTTTTATCAAATACTATTCAAAACTTCAAACCCAAACTTGGTACAAAGATACTTGATGGTAAGACCTTTTTATGCATACTAATTTGGTTGATCCCTCGATAAGTTCAAGGGTCACAAGAGCT
Source organism: Semisulcospira habei (assembly GCA_036245525.1). Lineage (NCBI taxonomy): Eukaryota > Metazoa > Mollusca > Gastropoda > Semisulcospiridae > Semisulcospira > Semisulcospira habei. The sequence continues at coordinate 235,450,485 of BTPG01000002.1, forward strand.
CGGGGAAATAGGTCCAAAATAGCCATATTTTGACAAAAGAAGTTTTCCAAACTTGCTACAGAGATACCTGATGGAAAGGCCTTTCTGTGCATGCTAATTTGGTTGATCCCTCTGAAGGGTCACGGGTCACAAGAGCTCAGGAAATAGGTCCAAAATAGCCATATTTTGACAAAAAGATGTTTGTTCTCAAATACTTTTCACAACTTTGGTACAGAGATACTTGATGGTAAGACCTATCTATGCATACTAATTTGGATGACCCCTTGGAAAAGTCAAGGGTCACAAGAGGCTGGCAAATGTGTGTAAAATGCAAATTTTTGATAAAATTGTAGGTATTGTCAACATTTTTGCAAATTTTTCAATCAAAATTGGACCAAAGGTACTAATTTAGTCGACTCATCGCAAAGGTAAAGCGTCACGGAGGGTTCACAGATGTGTGAAAAATGCTTACATTTTCAGAAAACATGGATTTTGCCGGTGCAAAAGCCAGCCCTTCGCTTATTGTCAAAAAGCTCACACATATGCATGAGTGGGACTTTTCCAGCTACAGCCGGATTTCCAGATTAAAAAAAAAAAATTATAATTTTTTTTCACTTAAAAAGTGCCCCAAGACCCAAGACCCTCGCTTCAGGATTCAACTTTTTTTTCAGTCCCACCCATGCATATGTAAATAAGTCATACATGTGAGCTGTAATGGCTTTGCCTTTCTTGTTGTGATGATGATTCCTGCTGGAATGATTCCTGCAGGAATCATTGTGACAAAAACTGCTACCGACAGCCAAAGAGTTAAAATATGACGAAGGGCTGGTTACATATGTATGTTTATGCGGATGTGTCTGTGTCTTGTTTTCAGGCTGGTGAAGATGGCACCCCAGTACTACGACATGGCCAACTTCCCAATGTGTGAGGCACGGCGAGTCCTGGAACGCATCATCGCCAAGATGCAAAACAGAGGCTACGATGAGCAGTATCAATGAGCTCATCATCAACACTAGACTGTCACTGACACAGGACTGTTAGAGGGTGTATGGTGCTGAATGTGGGAATGAATGACCTGTGTGTATGTGTGTGGTTTATGTTTGTTTGTCTTGTTCTTTCTGCAGCTAACAGGTAAGTATAATATAAAGGTATCCCATGCACACCACAACAGGAGTTGGATTGACCGTGACTGTTCAAGGGTAGTCCCAAAACAGCTTGGCACCTAGAGGCAACAAGTGCACCTAGAGGCGCCCAGCTTTTGTGGCACCACCCTTGAAATGGCTTGGGCTCTAACTTTTGATCCTCATTTCATAGATCTGGGTCAGTTGTGACATTTTGTCAGCATAGGTCCTTCTGCAAATGCTATATTCTTCATGATTCATTCAGAGAATTGCCTCTTGCAAGGGCCATTTATATCTTTGTTACTTGCACAAAAGGAGTGCAGGTCCGTAAGGTAATAAAAACTGCAACTATCTAAAGGTGTATTTCCATAAAACGACGTCACAGCGGAGCCAGAGCAATAGCAACACAAATCAAGAAGATATGATAAATGAGTGTATCTATATTTGCGATGCTGAAGCAGCATGGACACGAAGCAGCAGCTGGCAGTGATGCTACAAAATTCTCTCACCCCATGAAGCAAGAAAACGATTCCACAGTGAAAGGATTGTGGTTTTCAGTATGTGACAAATTTTTAAAATTTAAAAACTACTTTTTTAAAGGTTTCATTCTGCAAGCCATGCAGCAGCTTTTTTTGTCATGCTGCCCACTGTAGTCACAATGTGGAAACTACCTTTACAACAGTCAACATGAGAAGGATGCCATTGAAATATTGTGAAGCCAGACGTCTCTAACTTTAGGGATTACAAGTATTGTAGGTGACCTGCTTGCATTGGACATAAAGGTCAGGATAGACTTTTATGAATTAGTCAGGCTACTTGGGTGGGAGGTATTGATTTTGTGTGGAAAGATGCATGACTTGCACAAGTGCTTTTGGCACCATTTTTAAACAAAAGCGGACAACTTGAATACATGTCTTCCCTTCATTGCCAGGAGAAGGCAAACGTCACCCAAGCCAAGGGGCATAGATCATCCTGAGCCCTTGCATTTGCTGGGGCTAATGAAGATCTAAGGCTCTTTCTAACACCTCTTTGTGTCCACTTTTGTATGGCTGGGACTGTCACGAAAAATTACCAAAGATTTCAGAAGCACAATGTGCATACATTGGCAGTAAAAGTGTTACTTTTTCCAACAAATTTGAGCATTTTAGTAAATTCCATGTCCCTGCCATTTGCCATATTATTAAATTGCCAGAAAGTTGTTCAAATGTTCATCCATCTTGTCTGGTTTAGGTATTATAAGCACCGAATGGTTTTGTTGTTGGCCATTATTCACATTATATCTTGTTGCATTTTCAAAAGCATGGGAATGGATGGTATTTCCTTTGGTGTATTTTGGTAGTTAATCCTGAAGGGAAACAAAAACTGTACAGTTCTTAGAATGTATTTTTGTTTGATCAGTTGTGTTCACTCATCACTTTTTGAGACTGCAATTGGTACGTCTATTCATGTTTGCCAATGTTTGAAAGCATGTTGCATGTTAGGACAGCAGCTTCCATTTTGTAATAAACAATTTCTGTACATCAGAAGTAGGTTAAAAAATGGACCATTTTTGATGCAGACAGTGGATTAAAAGCCTGGACAAACATGCAATTTAGCATGTTTGTACAGGCTTTTAAACCTCTGTTCTATTGAAACGCATCCTTTTGATATCCGGAAAGCATCCTTTGTTATCTTCATTGCTCTTCATTGTTTTCAAAGCTTGTATGTTTGTTTTTTTAATCAATTACCATTGTGAACTTTTAATTATCCTTAACCCCCTTGCGTTCACAGAAACCAGTACTGTTAGTGTTAACAGTAACAGTGGTCCTCAAGGGGGTTAACCTAGTTAATCCGATGGGTGCATTTCGCAAATTTTGGAGGTGTCGCCTAATGATGCTACTAGTTGCTAGAGATGGATTGATCATAATTCAAGGGTAGTGCCAGATTAGTGTGGTGCCTGATGTTGCCAAGCTAATCTGGCACTGCCCTTGAATTATCATTGTCGATCCATCTCCTGCGGTAGGGCATTGGTGCTAAATGGGTTGAGTCTCTTCTATGGTTGAGTCTCTTCTATGAGAAAATGTCCATCTGGGGAACTAGCACACGGCTGTTCAAGGCCTCCCATTTAGTTTCGAGGCGCGCGCGCGTGCCGGCGCTTTAAGATAAGGAGCCGCGCAGCGTGTCGCCTCTGTTAATACCGCCGGCTGGCAGCACAGAGCTGAGCGCAATCTGTTACGGCTGTGCAACTATAGTCGCGCTATTCTTGTCACTGTTTTACGCGAGCACGCTCTGTGTACTCGCTCAGCGCTGACCGTGTGCCACGCGGGATACATTTTAATGGTACCGGTCATTTACGGCGTGTTGTTTAAGCTGTACTGAACGTATCTTGTATTTAAGACATACACTTAAAAGCTAAGAAAATAAGCTTTCTGTAGACACTAGACATGCTTAGGAAAATGAAGATGAGCAATGCATGCAACGGACTAGAAGACGGGCAACCGGCGCGCAGTTTACCGTGAAGACAACGCAAATCTGTTGCAAATGACACGTCTTTCAACTGTTCTAACTCATGCAAAGTACTTTTGCAAAAATTATGGTTCAGGCCAGCGATCATCGTATACAGCCACTACGCTATGCACTACTCAAAATGTCAGATTTACCTTGCGATCTCGGTGGGTCCTGAAATGGGATGATGCGTCATTGGTAATCCAGTGTTAGACAGACGGAAAGTTCTTGGGTTAACGTAATCTCCAAACGTAGTTGATTTCGGAGGCAGTGAAAATGTTCGAAATAATTCACAGTTCATATGCAGGGTTAGTGGCAGTGTCAGTTGCACACTTTGTGTAGGTGATGTTGTCTTTAGCATTCCACTAAATCTTATAAAATCGGAAGAGCAATCCGGCCACTTTACTAAGTCTTACAAATCGGATGGGACACCCACAGTGAAAATAATAAACACTCTTAATGGTGATCAAATAGCTATTTTGATAGGTGTAAATGAGATAAACACAGAACAGCCGGTGCAGGCTAAAATGTATCAGTCTCAAGACAATTTATTTCACAGAGAGACCGAGTCCTGCGTGTACTTGTTACCGGCGGCTCTCTACACATTCCCTTCAGATGTTTGTCTTATTCATCTGTATATACGTCAATACCATGAAAAGCAGAAAGATCGTCTACATAATCAACACACAGTTTAAAGTGTTATAGTCCGTCTTTCCTTTGCCTTTTACTCGCTCTGCACGGCAAATCCTGCACAAACTACTCAATCGTTCCATGTGGTTTGAATAGGAATATTGTGTGTCGGACTCCATCTTAAATGTCAGTGAAATACACGGGCTCACATGCTGGTCTATAAAACTTTCTATAAAAAATCACAGGTAAATCTATCCAGTAAAAGAAAAGCACTTACTTTTAGCACTATGTTACACTAACACATATCGCTCATTGAAAATCCAAACAAAAGTATTTTGAAAGCACAGTCATGGTTTAAAGCCTGCACAAATTTGGCACTCTGCCCACATAAAATAGTAAGCATAAAGAAGGCCTACTATCAGGCGGTACCAGACGCCCATCGGAATGCGTGTAACTAGGTCAGCTCGCCCTTGATAAGCTAGCGCGGCACTCCCTAACTAAATGTGTCGGTTTGTAGAAGAACTGAACAGCCGTGAGCAGTGGGTGGATTGTGGGGTGGGCGATTTGTTGGGCAGGGATTGTTCCAGTCTGTTTGATGGTACATGTGCAAACACACCAAGTCTGTTTCATAATGCTCCATTACTGTCATCAGTCTGACACACAGTACCGACGCCTGCATGTACAAGGGGGTTAATGCCTGTCATTTTTGGCTTACGTGCGAAGCAAAAGTGAGTATGTTCTGGGCCAGAGGTTGTCCCATCCGTCAGCTGTCATCCGTGGTAAACTTTAACGTTGGCATTTTCTCGGACACTATTCAAGCCAGTCTTCAAACTTGGCCCAAGGATACTTTGTGGCAAGACCTTTCTAAACATACCAATTTCAGTGACTTCTCACAAAGGTCAAGGTCACAGGGGATCAGGAAATATATCAAAAATAGCTGTTTCTGGACATAATTTATTTTTTCTCAAATACTATTCACAACTTCAAACTCAAACTTGGTGCAAAGATACTTTATGGTAAGAACTTATACGCACCCTAATTTGGTTGATCTCTCGGAAAGGTCAAGGGTCAGAAGAGCTCAAGAAATGGTCCAAAATTGCCGTATTTTGACATGTTTTTTTCTCAAATACTATTTACAACTTCAAATCCAAATTGCTACAGAGATACCTGATGGAAAGACCTATCTATGCATACTAATTCGGATGACCCCTCGGAAAGGTCAAGTACCCCACCCGGGTCTGCCCTGGGGGACTTGGGTGGGGTTAGGTATTTTTTAGTTCCCAGGGTCACCCTGGTCAGCCCCACAGGGTGGGTTTTTCTCTCTATTCTGGGGCATGTGTTTCTGTCTACCCTTTGTCCATTCACCTGTATTTGCCTTTTTAAAACTCTCCCTACTGTCTGCACTGCCTGTAGCTCTTGATATTGGATGTGTGTTGCTAAATGGTCTTAGCTTTATTTAGGCCCCATGTGTTAGGTTTATTTAACGTATTTGACCGGCTGGCGACATACATTCAATGTTCTGTTTTGGTTTTTTTTCACAAGCAGTGCAGGCACGTCCTGAGAAAGCCTTGTTGCTGTCGGGACGTTAAGCAATGTACAATCGGAAAGGTCAAGGGTCACACGAGCTCAGGAAATGGGTAAAAAAAAAATAGCCATATTTTGACAAGAAATGTTTTTTTTTCCAATTGCTATTCACAACTCCGAACCCAAACTTGCTACAGAGATACCTGATAGTAAGACCTATTTATGCATACTAATTTGGATTACCCCTCGGAAGGGTCACAAGAGCTCGGGTAAAAAAGAGCCATATTTTGACAAGAAATGTTTTTTCTCAATTACTATTCACAACTCAAACCCAGACTTGTTACAGAGATACGTTATTGTAAGACCTATGTATGCATACTAATTTGGATGACCCCTCGAAAAAGGGTCATGGGTCACAAAAGGTCGACAAATGTGTATAAAATGCCAATAATTATAGTTATCAACATTTTTGCAAACTTTTCAATCAAGTTTGGCACAAATGTAGCTGATGATAAGATTTTCCTATGTATCCTAATTTAGTCAACTCATCGCAAAGGTCAAGGCTTCACGGGGGTTTCGCAGATGTATGAAAACTGATTAAATTTTGACAAAATGTGGATTTTGTTAATGCAGAAGCCATCCCTTATTGCCAGACGTGTGGATCGGTCATACATGTGAGCCATAAGGGCTTTGCTTTTCTTGTAGTATAGTAGAGAAACGGTGGAATTCTGTCTCCACAAACTTCCTGCTCTGTCAGCAGTCACCTCTTTTATACCATGGTTTTTAAGCAGACAGGCTTGCAGGGAAAGTAAAAATGTGTACATTGCTGAATGGACTGCGTCGTCATGGTGCACCTTCAGTTAAAGCCGCAGCGCAGGGGCGGGCTTATGCTTTCAAGCTGACAACTTGGATTCAAATGGTGCCTCAGGACTGTGTTGGCATTCATATATGGCAGTCGGTGGTTTAATCCTCTTATGTTTGCAGCCACCAGTACTGTTCACGGTACTGTTGGCTGGACACACAAATGGCTAATCCTTTTAGTCCCATTTCTCAAATTTTGGAGGATCGATCATGATAGTTCAAGGGTAGTGCCAGTTGAGCTTGCTGCCTTCAGGCACCAAGCTCATCTGGCACTACCTTTGACTTACCATGATCAATCTATCTCCTGCATGCTGCAGGGTCCTGGGGCTAAAAGGGTTACGGTCTAAGGTGAATGCTTATGAATGAAATTAGTTTTCATATTCCTAGTGTTAACGCCTCAAGTCACTTTAAATTGCAGTTGTGTGCTTGATATGGTACTGTGCTTTAGGCTGTCTTTGTACTTGTAACAAAGTCTTCAAACGGAATAAATGTTCATTGCTTTGGTCATTGGTTTGTGTATGAACTACTAATCTGTGTGTGTGTGTGTGTGCGCGCGCGCTTGGTTAACCCCTTCACTACCAATGGACACAGATTGTGTTTCAGAAATCTTTCTTAAATCAGCCCCAAATAGACCCTCTGTCTAAGGGACTTGGATATTAAATGGTGTCAACAAGAGGCATTGGTCCTTGTGAGCCCCAGCAAGTGTGGGGGCTCTTGCAGGTGGATTGTGTTCACTTATTCTCAGCAGTGAAGGGGGTTCATACTTGACCGGCCTCGTCACTCGTACAAAAGAAGCAACAACGCGTGGCCAGGATCACCTTTGGCAGGAACGGAGAAAGTGTTTGCACTGTGGACTGAGGGACAGCTCTATTCCAGGCACCCAAGTCTTCCGTGGCTACAAAATGACCTCCATCTACTACGCAGTCCACTGTGCCCATTGAAGACAAAGTTAACTCCAGCGATGCATCTGACCCTCAGTGAGCCTTTGAAAATTGACCGCCTTAACCCTTTTCATCATGATACACTCTGCTTGAAATTAATTTGACTGATAGTTCAAGGGTGGTGCCAGAATAGCTTGGCGCCTCAGGCAACAAGCTATTCTGGCACCACCCTTGAACTAAAATGGTTGATCTACATTGTATCTCTTTATGTTATGTAGCCTTCACAGGACAATAATCTATATCTATCCTGTAGTCTTGCCGACCATTGAGGCACCACTGATGACTTGGCAACCAGCTCCTTCCATTCCACTCTGTTCTCAGCCATTTTTAGTGTGTCGCTCAGCTTCAGTCCTGTCCACTCTAGAGATATTGTCCTCCCATCTTTTTCTCTGTAGTCTGTCTTCCTCTCCTTCACCCTCCTTGCACAGTGCCTTGCAGGATTTTCTTGGCAAGCCCTGCTGATCGCATACGCATACCACTTCAGTTTGCGTTTTTTCCACAATGGTTAACAGATCTTCATAGGGCCCGATGGCTTGCCTGATTCTGCTTCCCACTTTCGTTCGTGATGTGATCTCTGTACGAAATGCCAAGCAGCCTTTGAAAACATCTCATTTTAGTGGTTTGTATCCTCCTTTCGAGGTCTGCTGTGAGGGTCCATGACTCACAGGCATATAAAAACACTGAGATGACTAGAGAGCGCATCGGTCTGATCTTGGAGCGTGATGTTTCAGTCCTTCCATATGATCTTCAGTTTGTCAGCGCTGTTGTTGTCAGCGCAGTCCTGGACAGTATTTCTGGTTTTGATCCCTCGTCTGTCACAATGGCTCCTACGTATTTGAATTTCTTAACTGTTTCCAGTTTTTGGCCTCCAACCATGATTTCAGTGCCAATGCCACTGGCGTTATTGGTCATCAGTTTGGTCTTGTGGAGAAACAGAGCAGAGCACATCCTCCTGGACTGTGGGAACCACCAGCTGCTGAGGGAGGAGATATGGCCAAAGCCCGACACTCTACAAGAGAAACTGTACGGGGCTGTGGAGGCGCTACAGAAGACCACAGATTTCATTTTGAGAGCCAAACTCCAAGTGTGACGGCGTTCAAGAAGAAGAAGTTTGGTCTTCTCTGCACTGATTTCCATCCCAAACGCAATGGCTGTACTGTCCAGATTTACCACCAGCTGAGCTAGCTCCTCCTCTATTCCTGCAAGGCCATCAATGTCGTCCGCGAAGCGCACGTTCTTGATTATTCTGCCTCCAGTACTGACAGTTCCTTCATGATCTTTCAGAGCATCCATCATGATTCTTTCCAGGAAGATGTTGAAAAGAGTAGGTGAGAGCAAGCAGCCTTGTCTAACTCCGACTGTTGTCCTAAACCAATTTCCTATTTTGCCGCCCCAACCCGGGTCTGCCCTGGGGGACTTGGGTGGGGTTAACTACTTTTAAGTTCCCAGGGTCACCCTGATCAGCCCCACAGGGTGGGTTTTCCCCTCTATTCTGGGGCATGTGCTTCTCTCTACCCTTGGTCTATTTACCTGTATTTTAATTTTTAAAATCTCCCTACTGTCTGCACTCCTCACGCTGAGACCATATGACGTTGAGGCGCGTACCCTGGGTGGTGAATAGGATTAGGGGTTCCTCGCGAGAGGGGTGCACCAAATGAAATAAGGTGCCGTGAACCAACATGGTCTAAGGGAAGGAGACCCCAACAGAAAACCCCTGGTCCTCCTAGTAAGGGGGTTGGGCGTGGGGATAGCTTCCCCACCCTGCAAATAAAAGCTACAAAAATGCCCGATAAATAGACAAACAGCAATACCTTTCCTGGAGGAGGAAGGTTCTTCTACCAGAAGATTTATGACGTTGTGTTGTAAAAGCCGGAAGTCTTCGGAAGCCACACTGAGGACCGAGCCGCCTCTCTCTATCCAGGGACACAATCATGGGCACATGGAATGTCAAGACCATGTACCAGAGCGGGAAGTCCGCCCAGATAGCAGCAGAAATGCAAAAGTACAACCTTTCCCTGCTAGGTATCGGTGAAGCCAGATGGACGCAGTCTGGCCAGAAAAGGCTGTTAAGTGGGGAGATGATTCTGTATTCAGGTCATGAAGAGGAGAATGCCCCCCATACAGAAGGTGTAGCATTCATGCTGTCACCAGTGGCACAGAGATGATGGGCTGAGCCGAGAATTATCACCGCAGCCTTTAGAACCAGGAAAAAGATCAAGCTGAACGTCATTCAGTGTTATGCTCCCACTATTGACAGTGACGAGGAAGAGAAACAAGAGTTTTACGACCGACTCCAGAGTGCTGTGGACAAATGTGCGGAGCGAGACATCACCATCATCATGGGCGATTTTAATGCCAAAATAGGGGAAGACAACACCAGATATGAAGAGGTGATGGGGAGACAGGGACTAGGGGAGATGAGTGAGAACGGGGAGAGGTTTGTGGACTTTTGTGCTCTAAACCGACTTGTCATTGGAGGCAGCATCTTCCCACACAGAAGAATACACAAAGCAACTTGGGTCTCACCTGACCATACAACAGAGAACCAAATAGACCATATCTGCATTAGCAAAAAATTTAGAAGATCCCTTCAAGATGTTCGAGTGAGGAGGGAAGCAGATGTCGCCTCAGACCATCATCTGCTTATCTTAAGAATAAAGCTCAAGTTAAAGAAAGCAGCACAGGGACAACAAGAAGACAGCGCTATAATGTAGGCCTCCTGAGAGAGACTGGAGTGAGAGGAGAGTTCAAACTGGTGCTGTCCAACCAGTTTCAAGTGCTTCAGGAGCTAGTAAATGAAGGGGAGGCGGTCACCACAGAGCAGCAGTGGAAGGCAGTTAGAGAGGCACTGAACTCGACCTGCAAAGACACTCAGTGGGGTTCAAAAAACACCATCACAAGGACTGGTTGTAGGCACAGACCTTGAAGATAGAAGTGAGGAAGCAGAAGAAAGCAGTTGTCAACAACAGGCGCACGAGAGCGGCCAAAGCAAGGGCACATGAGGAATACTCGGAAGCCAACCGCGAGGAGTATCAGGGCAGACAAGAGAGCCTACACAGATGGCCTAGCAGAAAAGGCAGCAGGCAGCGGCAACCTGAAACAGCTCTACGACATTACCAAAAGATTGTCGGGCAAGTATGGCCATACAGAAAGACCAGTAAAAGACAAAGAAGGCAAGCCTATTGCAGACAGAGCAGACCAACTCGACAGATGGGCCGAGTATTTTGAAGAGTTACTGAACAGACCCACCCCACCCGACCCCCCCAGACATCCAGCCAGCAGAGACTGACCTACCCATCAGCTGTGACGGACCCAGCCGGGAAGAGATCAGAAGAACGGTGGCATTTTTGAAGAACGGCAAAGCAGCAGGGCCAGATGGCATCTCAGCGGAGGCTCTGAAAGCAGACCTAGAAACAACAGTACAGCTGCTGTACCCACTGTTTGGAAAGAGGAGGCGATGCCAGCTGACTGGAAGGAGGGGTACCTAATCAAGCTTCCCAAGAAAGTCGACCTCAGCAAGTGTTCCAACTACAGAGGAATCACCTTGCTGTCAGTACCAGGAAAGGTCTTCAACATGATCATCCTGGAGAGAATGAAGAGCTCCGTTGACCCCCAGCTGAGAGACCAGCAAGCAGGATTCAGGAAAAACCGATCATATACAGACCACATTGCCACTCTCCGCATCATCGTGGCGCAGTCTCTGGAGTGGAGCTCCCCGCTGTACATCAACATTGTGGATTACGAGAAAGCATTTGACAGTGTGGACCGAGAGAATTTGTGGAAACTCCTACGACACTACGGTGTACCCACAAAACTCGTCTGCCTGATCAAGAGCAGCTACGATGGCATGACATGTCACGTGATCCATGAAGGGCAGTTCACCAGGGAGCTCCAGGTCAGAACCGGCGTCTCCGTTGCTCTTCCTACTGGCTATAGACTGGGTCATGAAGAGGACCACAGCAGAGAAGAAGAAGCGGAATACAGTGGACACTGGACACGGCTTGACGACCTCAATTTTGCGGACGACTTGGCTTTACTGTCCCACACTCATCAACAAATGCAGGACAAGACCACGAGGCTTGCTGACATCTCATCCCAAGTGGGCCTCACCATCCACAAACAGAAAACAAAGACAATGAGGCTGAACACAACCAGGGAAGAACCAGTCTTGCTTGCTGGCACCCCGTTGGAGGAGGTGGAGTCCTTCACCTATCTCAGGAGCATCATCAACAAAAAAAGGTGGCACTGATGCAGATGTCAGAGCACGAATCGGTAAAGCCAGAGCAGCCTTTCTCCAGCTGAAAAAAAGTGTGGAGTTCCAGAGAGCTGTCAACACACCAAAGTCCGGATTTTCAACTCAAACGTAAAAGCAGTTCTCCTATATGGAGCAGAGATTTGGAGGTTGACAAAAACCACAGTCAACAGAGTACAGATCTTCATAAACAGTTGCCTTGGAAGAATCTTGAAAATCCACTGGCCAGAGAAGATCAGCAACGTCAGACTCTGGGAGAGAACAGAGCAGATAACAGCAGAGAATGAAATTGGACGAAGAAGATGGGGATGGATTGGTCACAGTCTGAGAAAGCCACTTTCCAGTATCACTAGGCAGGCATTGTCATGGAACTCCCAGGGAAAGAGGAAAAGAGGCAGGCCGAGAAACACCTGGCGTCGAGACCTCAAAGCAGACATCAAGAGACTGGGAACCACCTGGAGTAAAATGGAAGGAGAAGCACAGGACAGGAGTCGCTGGAGGTCTCTCGTCGACGGCCTATACCCTAGGAGGGGTAAGTAAGTAAGTAACTGTCTGCTCTGCCTGTAGGTCTTGATATTGTAGCTAACCTCGCGCTGGGACCATATGGCGTTGAGGCGCGTCCCCTGGGTGGTGGATAGGGGGTCCCTCGTGAGAGGGGTGCACCGAATGAAATAAGGTGCCGTGAACCAACATGGTCTAAGGGAAGGTGACCCCGACAGAAAACCCCTGGTCCTCCTAGTAAGGGGGTTGGGCGTGGGGGTAGCTTCCCCACCCTGCAAAAAAGGAAATAGCTACAAAAACGCCGACGAAAAGACTAACAGTAATTCCTTTCCTGGAGGAGGAAGGTTCTTCTACCAGAAGACTTATGACGTCCTGTGGTGAAAGCCGGAAGTCTTCGGAAGCCACAGGACCGAGCCGCCTCTCTCTATCCACCCCCACCCGGGTCTGCCCTGGGGGACTTGGGTGGGGTTAACTACTTTTTAGTTCCCAGGGTCACCCTGGTCAGCCCCACAGGGTGGGGTTTTCCTCTTTATTCTGGGGCATGTGTCTCTGTCTACCCTTTGTCCATTCACCTGTATTTGCCTTTTTAAAACTCTCCCTACTGTCTGCACTCCCTGTAGCTCTTGATATTGGATGTGTGTTGCTAAATGGTCTTAGCTTTATTTAGGCCCCATATGTTAGGTTTATTTAACGTATTGGACCGGCTGGCGACATACATTTAATGTTTTGTTTAGTTTTTTTTTTTTTTTTTTTTTTCACAAGCAGTGCAGGCACGTCCTGAGAAAGTCTTGTTGCTGTCGGGACGTTAAGCAATGTACAATCAATCAATCAATCTCTCTATCCAGGGACACAACCATGGGTACATGGAACGTCAAGACCATGTACCAGAGCGGCAAGGCCGCCCAGATAGCAGCGGAAATGCAAAAGTACAACCTTTCCCTGCTAGGTATCAGTGAAGCCAGATGGACGCAGTCTGGCCAGAAAAGGCTGTTAAGTGGGGAGATGATTCTGTATTCAGGTCATGAAGAGGAGAATGCCCCCCCATACTGAAGGTGTAGCATTTATGCTGTCACCAATGGCGCAGAGAGCGCTGATGGGCTGGGAACCTCTTGGGCCAAGAATTATCACAGCAGCCTTTAGAACCAAGAAAAAGCTCAAGCTGAACGTCATCCAGTGTTATGCGCCCACTAATGACAGTGACGAGGAAGAGAAACAAGAGTTCTACGACCGACTCCAGAGTGCCGTGGACAAATGTGCGGAGCGAGACATCACCATCGTCATGGGCGATTTTAATGCCAAAATAGGGGAGGACAACACCGGATACGAAGAGGTGATGGGGAGACAGGGACTAGGCTTGGAGATGAGTGAGAACGGGGAGAGGTTTGTGGACTTTTGTGCTCTAAACCGACTTGTCATTGGAGGCAGCATCTTCCCACACAGAAGAATACACAAAGCAACTTGGGTCTCACCTGACCATACAACAGAGAACCAAATAGACCATATCTGCATTAGCAAAAAATTTAGAAGATCCCTTCAAGATGTTCGAGTGAGGAGGGGAGCAGATGTCGCCTCAGACCACCATCTGCTTACCTTAAGAATGAAGCTCAAGCTAAAGAAAAGCCGCACAGAGACAACAAGAAGACAGCGCTATAATGTAGGCCTCCTGAGAGAAACTGGAGTTAGAGAAGAGTTCAAACTGGTGCTGTCCAACCGGTTTCAAGCGCTACAGGAGCTAGTAAATGAAGAGGAGGCGGCGGTCACCACAGAGCAGCAGTGGAAGGCAGTTAGAGAGGCGCTGAACTCAACCTGCAAGGACACTGTAGGGTTCAGGAAACACCATCACGAGGACTGGCTGTCGGCACAGACCTTGAAGAAGATAGAAGTGAGGAAGCAGAAGAAAGCAGTTGTCAACAACAGTCGCACGAGAGCAGCCAAAGCCAGGGCACAGGAGGAATACTCGGAAGCCAACCGTGAGGTGAAGAGGAGTATCAGGGCAGACAAGAGGGCCCACACAGACAGCCTGGCAGCAGAGGCAGAAAAGGCAGCAGGCAGCGGCAACATGAAACAGCTCTACGACATTACCAGAAGATGGGCAAGTATGGCCGTACAGAAAGACCAGTAAAAGACAAAGAAGGCAAGCCTATTGCAGACAGAGCAGACCAACTTGACAGATGGGCCGAGTATTTTGAAGAGTTACTGAACAGACCTAGCCCACCCGACCCCCCAGACATCCAGCCGGCAGAGACCGACCTACCCATCAGCTGTAACAGACCCAGCCGGGAAGAGATCAGAAGAGCAGTGGCATTTTTGAAGAACGGCAAAGCAGCAGGGCCAGATGGCATCCCAGCGGAGTCTCTGAAAGCAGACCTAGAGACAACAGTGGAGATGCTGTACCCACTGTTTGGAAAGATCTGGGAAGAGGAGGTGATGCCGGCTGACTGGAAGGAGGGGTACCTAATCAAGCTTCCCAAGAAAGGCGACCTCAGCAAGTGTTCCAACAACAGAGGAATCACCTTGCTGTCAGTACCAGGAAAGGTCTTCAACAGGATCATCCTAGAGAGAATGAAGAGCTCCGTTGACCCCCAGCTGAGAGACCAGCAAGCAGGATTCAGGAAGAACCGATCATGTACAGACCAGATCACCACTCTCCGCATCATCGTGGAACAGTCTCTGGAGTGGAGCTCCCCGCTGTACGTCAACTTTGTGGATTATGAGAAAGCATTTGACAGCGTGGACCGAGAGACTCTGTGGAAACTCCTACGACACTACGGTGTACCCACAAAACTCGTCCGCCTGATCAAGAGCAGCTACGATGGCATGACATGTCGCGTGATCCACGAAGGGCAGTTCACCAGGGAGCTCCAGGTCAGAGCTGGTGTCAGGCAGGGGTGTCTGCTGTCTCCGTTTCTCTTCCTACTGGCCATAGACTGGGTCATGAAGATGACCACAGAGCACAGACGAAGTGGAATACAGTGGACACTGTGGACACAGCTTGACGACCTCGATTTTGCAGACGACTTGGCATTACTGTCCCACACTCATCAACAAATGCAGGACAAGACCACGAGGCTTGCTGACATCTCGTCCCAAGTGGGCCTCACCATTCACAAACAGAAAACAAAGACAATGAGGCTGAACGCAACCAGGGAAGAACCAGTCTTTCTTGCTGGCACCCCGTTGGAGGAGGTGGAGTCCTTCACCTATCTCGGGAGCATCATAGACAAAAAAGGCGGCACTGATGCAGATGTCAGAGCACGAATCGGTAAAGCCAGTGCAGCCTTTCTCCAGTTGAAAAAAGTGTGGAGTTCCAGAGAGCTGTCACAACACATCAAAGTCCGGATTTTCAACTCCAATGTAAAAGCAGTTCTCCTATATGGAGCAGAGACTTGGAGATTGACAAAAACCACAGTCAACAGAGTACAGACCTTCATGAACAGTTGCCTTAGAAGAATTTTGAAAATCCACTGGCCAGAGAAGATCAGCAACGTCAGACTCTGGGAGAGAACAGAGCAGATAACAGCAGAGAATGAAATTGGGCGAAGACGATGGGGATGGATCGGTCACAGTCTGAGAAAGCCAGCTTCCAGTATCACTAGGCAGGAATTGTCATGGAACCCCCAGGGAATGAGGAAAAGAGGTAGGCCGAGAAACTCCTGGCGTCGAGACCTCCAAGCAGACATCAAGAGACTGGGAACCACCTGGAGTAGAATCGAAGGAGAAGCACAGGACAGGAGTTGCTGGAGGTCTCTCGTCGACGGCCTATACCCGGGTAGGGGTGACAGGCGTAAGTAAGTAAGTAAGTGTGTTGCTAAATGGTCTTAGGTTTATTTAGTGTATTAGACCGGCTGGCGACATACATGTACATTCAATATTCTGTTTAGGTTTTTTTTTCCCACAAGCAGTGCAGGCACGTCCTGAGAAAATCTTGTTGCTGTCGGGACGTTAGGCAGTACATCCAACCAACCTATTTTGCCGTTGAAGCAGATCGCGCTATTGGCCTTGTTGTAAAGGTTTCCTATTACTTTGATCAGGTTGGCATTGATGTTGTACAGCTTCATGGTGGACCAAAGGGCTGCATGCCACACCCTGTCAAATGCCTTCATAAAATCCACAAAGACATGATAGAGGTCTTGCTGGTGCTGGAGGTACCTCTCACATAGAACTCTCAGGTTGAAGATCTGTTCAGTTGTGCTGCGCCCTGGTCTGAAGACTGCCTGTTCCTCAGCTATGATTTCCTCCGCCTGTGGCTTTAGCCTGCCTTAGTGTTCAGTAGGATCTTTAACATGACTGCTTGGGTGGCATATAAGACTGATCGTGCGATAATTCTGGCATTGTTGTAAGGACAAGCAGGACAATAAGCGATTTAAAAAAAAAAAAACAGCCTCAGGATGTAATGGGTTGTTGACTGCTGTGATGATTCCTGCAGGAATCACACCAAAAAGCGCTACCGACAACTAATAGGTTAAGATAAACTGTGAACAGACAAAACAAAAACTTTCCATTGTTAAAAAATTCCAGATTAACCCATTAAGCCCTAATGCACTACAGCAGGAAATAGATCAACCATTTCAATTCAAGGGAAGTGTCAGATTGGCACCTAGCTAATCTGGTACTATCTTTCAATTACCATGGTCGATCCATCTCCTGCTGTACAGCATCAGGGCTTAATAGATTAATCTGGAATTCCTGAACAATGGAAAGTTTTTGTTTTGTCTGTTCACAGTTTAATAGGTCGGTAGCGCTTTTTGGCATGATTCCTGCAGGAATCGTCACAACAAAAAAACACTACTGACAGCTAAAGTGTAATAATAATAAAGAGCATTTATATCGCTAAATCCCCAGCGTGTTACAAGAATGTGTGTGTGCAGAATCTCACTACCTTCACTGGCTCCCCCAACACCTCCAATACAAGATTCTGTCTCTGCTACAACCACACCCAGGGTCTACCCTGGGGGACTTGGGTGGGGTTAACTACTTTTTGGTCCCAGGGTCACCCTGGTCAGCCCCACAGGGTGGGTTTTCTCCTCTATTCTGGGCCGGCATCTGTTTCTGTCTACCCTTGGTCCTGTAGAGGAGTCGCTGTATTTTCCTTTTTTAAACTCTCCTACTGTCTGCGCTGCCTGTAGCTCTTGATATTGGATGTGTGTTGCTAAATGGTCTTAGCTTTATTTAGGCCCCAAGTCGTAGGTTTATTTAACGTATTGGATCGGCTGGCGACATACACATGTTTATTTTTTCCCACAAGCAGTGCAGGCATGTCCTGAGAAAGCCTTGTTGCTGTCAGGACGTTAAGCAATGTACAATCAATCAATCTGTCTCTGCTACAAATCCCTTACTGCCGGCTGTCTCTCCAACTTACTTCACCCCTACACTCCTTCCCGCTCCCTCCGCTCTGCCTCCAACCCTCTCCGCCTCCACATCCCCCACACCAAACTCAGCACTTTCGGCCCCGCTCCTTCTCCGTCTACGGTCCATCCCCCTGGAACATTCTCCCACTCTCTCTCCGTCAGAAACACTCTCTCTCCTCTTTCCAGTCCTCCCTCAAAACTCACCTCTTTGAACAGTTCTAGAACTATAACATCACCACACTCGCCACCCCAAGCTGACTGTCGTAATGTATTTGTGGTACGTGAGTCATTGTCAAAAGCGTGCGCGAGTTGTGAGTGCGTGCCGAGAGTTATAATTATTATAAGATAAGCGCATTATAAATACCGTAATTATTTATTGTTATTATTACCTTTAAACAAATTTACGCACACACCTACAAACACGCATAAGAAAACCATCCCGAAGCTAAAGGCATTTTGATGATGCTGATGCACCACAACGATAGTGCTACACAGTCAACAAATGTAAGACCTGTGATCGTCCAAGCCACCATGATGGTGCTACATGGTCAATAAGTAAAATCAATTGTCATTATTTATCTATGATCACTTCAAAGTGCCACGAACTGAAAGCAGCATTCATGCTCATTTGAAATACACGCATCCACTCGGAAGACATAGGGGTCCGTGGATACTGAGTAGCTTTGACTAATGCAAATCTACTGCGCCACCTATGGCGTGCGCGCAAGCGCCTAGTATACTAAGCTCAAGACAAAATACAAGGGAAGAAATAGCTCAGGCGGTTAAGCGTCGGAGCAGGAGAGCGAAGGGAATCAGCGGGTCGTGGGTTCGAATCCCCGTCCCGGCCCCGGTAGCTGGACTCGCAATCCAGGGGGAAAAGGTGGATTCGTTCAACTCAGTGCCGGAATCTGCATGTCCGTTGAAAAGTCAACTCCTGGTAAATCGCCGAAGTGGCACAGTTGGAGCGCGCCTGAATTGATCAGTGTTCAGGTCGTACTTCATAGGCAATATATTTCCCTGTCCCCCATAACCCGCCAGTCAGGGCCGTCCATTATCACTTCGGTGCCGTGGACGTTAAGCCCGGAACTAATCAATCAATCATCAAGAGAGGAAACGAACGGCACATGCGAAAGACGATGCACTGTGATCAGAGCAGTTTCAACCCTCAAAGCAACCATTCTCCTAAAACCCCGAACTGAACAAACTCAGTAGATATTTTGCCACAAATCTACACCAACCCTGCCCGCCGATCATAACCGATAGTTTAGTCAACTATCGATGTATTTTGCAAAGTGAAGCATCATTTTTGCAGACGCCCATCGTAAGGTTTTAGCTGCGCCCGGAAGTACGCAACATGCTCATTTTTCATTGGTTTAAGTAAATTAGCATATCCAATGAAATTAAAACAAGATTGCGTCTTACTGTCGACATGAACTTGTGACCCGTGCTGCACGCAGCAGTCGAGTTAGTTTTGGCATCCTGTCTCGGAAGCGGCCCCCTGTCCGCCACGCACATTTTGATGACGTAGCATGCATAGGCTCTATATGCGCTTGCTGGGTCAGTCACTGGAGTGACCTCTCCAGGGCGCAAGCCTGGGCGAAGTGTATGGAGATCCTGGGGTGCCCAGTCGTCAAGATCCCCCTCTCGGCCTCGCTGATGTATCCAAAGGAATGCAAAGCAGTACTACGTTTGGCACCAGTTTGGCTGCAGGAGCTGCCAGAACAGTGCGTGAATACTGGCAGCTGTCTGCCTTCGGGGCTCCACTCCTGATTTGAAGGGTTTACTCCCCCACATTTGGCCGTTGGATCCAACCTGATCTCCTCCGTCCTCTAGCCGTTGGCTGTCAGAAACAGCTCATCCGCCTAGTGGTGCAATGTGAACACCACCCCCTCACGTGGTTTAGCCCACCAGCTGAGCTGGTTTGCCAGGGTGTGGCGCTAAGTCGAGTTAGTAGTCGTAGAGCTAGCCCGTTTTACCGTGCTGTATCTGTGACTGCATGATCTAATGTTAGGCAAAAATTTCCCGACGGAAACTGCCGAGGACACACAGGTATTGTGCACGCGCCTTTACGGAAACAACCGACGAAAACTAGGCTGTACACTTTGGAAAACTCCGCCGCACAGCCAAGGGTGAACACAAATCTTGAAGTGAGGTAACGCAATTGTAGGACTTGAGAGTGTTCACGCATGAGGTGCGTGCCGAATTAGGTCACGACAGAAAGTGTCGCAAAAAAGACCCACATCGCCACGAATGTGACTGTTTGTTTGAAGGTTACTTGTGGTCAGCAGGTGTACGTGTGGCTGTCGGTTGAGCAGTTGCGGCTTCAGTTGTTGGAACCAGAGCTTGTGCATACCTCAAGCTATAATTGTCTGACTGACTGGGCATCCTCGCACAAAGGGAATTTTTATTCAGCAAGTTGCCGATCGGATCACTGTTTTCTTTCCTGTGGTAAGTTTAAAGTTTTCCTACCAGCTGTTACCGCATGGCCACGATGTGGCGTCTGTCGAACGCTTACTTCGTTTGGCCAGAGTCTGTGGACTGAACATAGCTGGGCAATGGACATCATAGATGAAACAGCCCCCACTCTCGCCCAACACCCCAAACACCTCAACAGAAAACAAATGAAGTACGCTTTTATGTCTGGAATAATAATAAAAATAGCCTGACCATGGCCAGTGAAGTAGCAGAGACAGACAGACTGTATGAGATGGAGGTCACCACTGCATTTTAATTAACTCACTATACATCCTGAGGATAAAAGTATCATTTTTTTTTTTAGTTCAGTTCTTTGTCATTATGTACCAGTGTGTGTGTGCGCGCGCGTGTGTGTATTGCAGAATCCGTTGTTTCTCTGGTTTTATGACCCTCTCCACTCCCACTCTTTATTTGTAAAGCGCTTAGAGCTTATTTAAGGATAAGCGCTATATAAGTAGCCATTATTATTATTATTATTGATCCTTTGTGGCTGGCATACATCACACTCACAGTTCTGTCACACAGGCTCCAATAAGCTATTTTGACACCACCCTTGAGCTAACATGGTTGCTTCACATCATGTCACTGCTTTTCAGGGTTTTGAAGGTTAACATAATTATGAACAATGGCCTAATACATAAATTTGACTTGTGTCTTGCAGTTCCTGTCTATTTCGTGACACTGGATCAAAGCCAGGACGCCGATTTTGGCGTCAAGGCCATTCTGGGCTGCGGCGTCCGACACCTTCCTCGCTCCTCTCCTGACAACCTAGCAGATGATCACACCCATGGGACAGCAAGTGGTGTAAGGGGCAAGTCAACTGCCAGGTTGGACCTCATTTGTGCCCTCTTCTCTGAGGAGAAAACGCAGTTTGAGCAAGACTTGGACGCTGCTTTTCCGTGCATCCCTGATCTGGAGACATTCAGAAGCGTGCTGGACAATAAGACCTGATTTGTGCTGTGCTGCCTGGCTGATTTGTCAGCAAAGTCTTAAATAATTGTGACCATCGTCACTACTCTGACTTTGGGACTTGTTATTCCCACAGACAGCGTTTTGTGTACTAGCAAAGTATTAAACACACTTTGAACCACAGAGACAGCTAATAATACAGCTTTGTGTGCTGATCGTCACAACCTCTAATCAGTGTGGACTTCAGACTTTGCCCGTCTCTGGTTTCCAGGCGCACATAGAAAGCTGATCCATTGACTGACATAATCACAGTATCACTCAGTGCTCATCTTCCTTTACCTATATTTTCTCCGGGAGGACCTTTGGAGGCTGCATACAGTGTTCAAGATGGTGGTAGGATTTGCTAAGGGTGAAAAGCCGCCACCACATGTTGCAGGATCTCGGTAAATTTGTGATTCTGTTTTTCAGTTTTTCATGCTACCCAAACTTTTTTCTCAGTGTGTGATTATATTCGACATGAGGGGCAGCTCTGATAGGGGAAGTGGGGGGAGGTGAGGGGGGTGGGAATGGATATGATTGGGGGTGGGGGATGGTGGGGTCCATAGGTTATATTCAAGATTACTGTTAGCATTGCATTCTTTTACATCTTTTTTCTTTTCTTTTTTTTTTTTTTGGGGGGGGGGGGGGGAGGGGGAATCGACCATGACTTTTCGGTGTTGTTGATTAGTTTGGTGTCGCTCGGTGTGTGTGACTATTCTCTTAGGTATGGAAGTAGGTTTTACTTACAGAAATATTAATTGACACAACAAAGATGAGTTACTATGTTCAGTAATGACTAAACAGTCAAATTTGGAGACTTTCTCCAGGTAATTGAGGTTAAATTTTCTTCTTAGAAAATGTGACATGTCTGACAATGCTGCACTAAAGGACAAACTTAAGTTTTGTTTAACTCATTTAGTGCAGAGAAATATAAACACCACTCTTTATGGTGTTCAATTGACAAAGATTGTAGAAACAGAATCTGGCAATGAACGCGTTCGTTATGAAGTTTATAGTGTAAAACTAAAATGTAAAATGGTAAATTTTTCTGACTTTTCTTCTTTTCTCCTCTTTGCGATTTTGGAGAGTTCCCCTTAGGATGAAAGCGCAACATTTCAGTTAACCCTTTGGTTGTTAGTAGCACTTTTGGTCGTGATGATTCCTGCAGGAATTCCCTGCAACCAAAGCGCTACCAACAGCCAAAGGTTTAAGTGTGCCTACTCACATGGCTTGTGAAAAGATTGTTATGAAAGTCTTAGCTAAGGCAGGACATTGTCAACCTGTTTTAGTTTTTACTAGCAAAATATAGCACTGAAAATTGCCTGACCTGTTTAAGTCAGATTTTAGTTTTCTGTGTTGTCTTTGCCATTGCAAAGTACTGGTATGTTACATTTGGATCAGATATTTTACTGACATACTGGTATATTGCATGCTCAGCAATCACTCTTCAGATTAATGTCAGGTTGAACTTGATTTTTGCAGGAAGCGATGTTGGTCAGAAGACACCAGGGAAGAGGTGAAAGAAAGCAGGAGGCTGCCAGGTGCCCCGCACTACGCTGCAGCAGCCAGTCAAGGGAGTGTAAACACTGCCAGTCAGCAAAGTGTGTGGGGTGAACTGTATAAAAGTCGCCAGAATTTCGTGGACATGCACTTCTGTTGAAGGAAGAGCTCATTGATTATTTTTTGGTAATCATGGAATAAAATGTAATATGAACACCTTGTTATAGTTTGTTTTTGGGTACACGTGTATGTTCACATAACTTGATTGTTTTCAATGTCAGCTGCCACTCTACAGATCATAGATACACTCATAAAACGCACGTACGAAAGGGACCAGAGGTCCAGAAATCAGAAGTAAGTAAAAATTGCATGTTTCTGATGAAAACAGCGAAAAGGCCTGGGCAAACATGTTTGTCCAGGCTTTAACCCTGATGCATTACAGCAGTTGATGAATCGACCATGATAATTGTAGGGTAATGCCAGATTAGCTTGGCGCCAAGCTAATCTGGCACTATCCTTATGGTTGATCCCTCTCCTGTAATCGGTACAAAGTCATTAACTGACGCCTCCAAAATGTAGGAAATGCGGCCTTATGGTTAAATGTCTTGCATGTCCCATTAATTTAGCTTGTTAGACCGGCTGGCGACATGCTTTCAATTTCGTGTTGTGTGTGCATGCTCTTTTTTATTTTAAAAAAAAATCATTATTTTATACACATAGAATGCTGGAAGTGGAACATTGTGAGTGAGCCTTTAATTTTTGGTGTAGGGGCACACATCTAACAAATCCATTGCAGTCATTGGCTGACTTATCTCGGGGGAATATAAAATTTACAGTGCTTGACTACAGTGTATTAGCCCAGATGCACTACAAGAGACGGATTGACCGTGACACTTAAAGGGTAGTGCCAGATTAGCTTGGCGCCAAGCTAATCCAGCACTACCCTTTAATTATTACAGTAGTCCATCTGCAAAAAGTGATAGGTGTTCGGTCGTGACATTTTCCCCCCCAAAATTGAAAATGTAGTCTTGGGTTTTAAATAGGTTAACTTCCTTTAACATGCAGCTGCCAATACTTTTGGCTGTGGCTATGTCCACAAGAGTGCTACACAATAATAAAACGACTTTCATGATTGTAATATGATTTCCCAAGAAACGGAGCCCTCGTGCACAAAGTACTGGTACCTATACAAAACAGATGAGAGGATTGTGATCTCGGAACTTATTTTTGTGTGTGGAAATTGTGCAAGATTTAATGTCGGTGTTCTAGAATTCCACCAGGGAGTGCTATAGATTAACCCCAAGAGACATTTTCCAAATTTTAGAGTTGTCACTTAACACCTATGTGCCAGTTGCAGGAGAGGGTCCTTATCAACCATGATAATTCAAGGGTATCGCCAGATTAACTTGGGGCCACTCTCCTGCTGTAGTGCAATGGGGCTGAATGGGTTAACATTGTAGACAGGGCATAATTTCAGAAGCTACTCATGCACTCATTACTACATTGTACATGGTAAGGAACGGTTACTAGATGCATGATTGTTTCTTCGTCTGTATAGTAGCCAACTTTAACTATTTACTGATGGGGGGGAGGAGGAGGGAGCGTACCATCACAAATTCATAAGGATTTTGCGATCAAAATTTTCATTAAAAAAAAAAAATGCTATAACAGTCCCTTTTTGGGGCGTTTGGACCCCCCCCCCCCCCCCCCCCCCAACGCCTTACCTTTTTTTGGTGGCGAGTTTTTACACACACGCCGGTACCCACCATCTCTCCCCCCCCCCCCCCACCCCCGTCTCAAACAAAAAGCTGGAACCCTTGCGGCCCTCGCCCCCTCCTTCGTGGTAACGGATCCGCCCCTGGTGAATCACAAATCCGGGCTCCCACCCCAAAATAGCCGGCACTGATTCACGTTTCACTTGATGTTGGATGGACGGAGGCAGCTTCCACAGCTGTCCGGAAAGTAACCTTAGAATATTAATTTAGCCTGCGCGTTTCAGTCACGACGAACCCTTTTTTCACGGGATGGAGGATGAAAAAATTGCAATCACTGAGAACGGGGGCGGAAAAAAAAAAAAACGCCAATCAGTCACGCATTACGACATATGACATAATTTCACTAGGCCAAAGGCTTAGCTGACATACTGAAATTAGTAACATTGAAGAAACTCGGTGTCTGTCTGCTCAGTTTACAATCTGTATACTAGAATAACTTGACATCGTCCGAGTGAAACGGACGCACCAAGTACAAATGCACCAATAGCGTTGCTAGGTGACGCAGTATCAGTAGAGTTGCGACCCATTTCCGGCTTTTAATATCAGCCGGACAACGAACAGAAGGGCAGGCGGTGTCCCTCCTTGACGGCGTTGCTAGTTCATCCCCAAGACCCAATCGCACAGCAGACCGCACACCATGCCTTCTGAAGAAAACATCACTATGCCTTATAAAGAAAACACAGCAGCTGATGGTAGGTGGGGCCGGGATGCCGGGTCCGGACGAAGCTGACTGGTGCAAACGATAGTCTTTTCACGTGCCGCTGCCGTTTGGGCGCCCACAACCGAAGACAGTATAATCAAAGACGTGACAGTGTAATCATTATGGTGTATTGCCTTTGCCATATGTTACCGAGACAAGAGGTCGCATATTTTCAGTCGGACTCGGGCTCAACTTCAAGAAAATCAAGTGACCTGACTCTGCAACTAACAATAACTGATCTACTCCCTTCCACCTCGACTCCTTTAGGGCCCGACTCGGTCGACTGCAATCTCCACCATCTGCAGGCAGCCCCCAACACGCCGCCCTAATCGACCAACCCACCTATCTCCTCCCACTGATTACCACCATAGTTAATCAGTACTTCTCTCTCTACAAGTGCAGTGCCCACTCAGTTGAAACATGCTGTTGTGACACCACTCTTGAAAAAGCCTGGACTGGATCCTGAAACGACTTCACGAAACATTTTAGACCAGGCTGTCTCAAACCTTCCGTTTATTTCAAAGATTTTGGAGAAGGTCAGTTGTTTTGAAACAGCTACAAAGCCATTTGTCTGGAAACGGTCTTTTAGAAATGCATCCCCGAGTCATACATAAAGGATCACAACACGGAGATTGCTGTGCTGAGCGTCCTGGATAGTCTGCTAGTGAAGGCAGACGACAGACTTGTCTCTCTCATTGCTGTGCGCAGCACTGATTCGACACGCTCGATCATTCCGTTTTGCTGAAGAGGTTACTGACTGAGGTGACCTTTGGCATCCGTGGTACCGCCCTGGCCTGGTTCAAGTTCAAACGTTAAAGACCGTTCTCAGGCTGTTATTGTTAATCAGTGGCCAGCTATCTGCTTCAGTCTTTTTTGTGTGGAGTCTTACCGGGAGGGCACCGTATCATTTAGGGCCTGTTTTGTTCACTTTATATTCACAACCTCTGTCTAATGTTATTGCCGCCCATGAGTGTGATTTTCACAAGTATGCTGACGATACTGAACTCATTGTCCAAAAGTAGCACGCCTAGCCATTTCGGCCGCAGCCGGCTCCGCTAATATGAGCGTCGTACAGTGTTGTATAGACGACGGCGTTGGCCTGTCCTGGGTGACTACTAGTAGCAACAAACTTTACTGACAAAACCGATGTCATGCCTGCTGGCTCTCAGTCTCGCCTTACTCTGATTGCTAGCGAGTTCGCAAATATTGGTGGTTGCACTAGCGTTCGCTTCCAGCCTCGAACTGTGTCAAATATCTGGGTGTGAAGATTGATTCGACGCTCTCCGCCAGGCCGCATGATCGGCAGGCTATAGTATCAGTAGCCTGCACTGATCTGCCGCGCTGGTTTCCTTGAGTTGCGCAGAATCTCCAGTCTTAGTCCGGCCTCACTGAGACCGTATCAGTCTCACAGAACTGAGTGCGGCTTCAAGACTTGTAAATGCACGCATTACGTCCAGGCTCGATTATTGCAATCCTGTGCTGGCAGATTTACCGGCAGACCCGATTTCACGCTTGCAGATGATAATAATAATAATAATAATAATAATAATAATAATAATAATAATAATAATGAATGGTTCTTGTATAGCGCAAAATCTTTTTGTGGCAAAAACTCATTGCGCTAACACACGCAGTCAAACATGACATAGACGACTATGAAACATTACAAATAAATACAACCACGGATTTACAACAGAGGAAAAGCAAGCTGGAAAAAGTGAGTTTTCAACTGAGGGAGAGTAGAGAGATCATTCGAAGACTGACAGGCAGCGGGGAGTTCCAAACTGAAGGTGCAATGAAGCTGAATGAGCGTTCACCAACAGTTTTCAAGTTACGCTTCGGAGCCTTCAAACGTTTCTCACTGGAGGACCGCAGAGAACGTGAAGGCTTGGTATGTGCAGAGTGAAGCAGAAAGGTAAGCCGGAAGAGTCCCGTCAGTCGAAGTGACGGTATGCCAGAGTTGCCATCTTGTACTGGCATCGAAACTTTACCGGCAGCCAGTGGAGTTCTTTAAGCATGGGTGTCACGTGGTCGCGTTTACGCTTCTTTAGACTACAAGCCGTGCAGCGCGTGATAATGATGCGGCGCGTCTCGTCTTGACTGACGGGAAAGAGACTCAGTGAGACCAATTTGGCCTCTAGTGCTGACGGCAGCGTGGCTGCCCGTGAAATTCCGCTGCCAGTTGACAAAATTGCAGCCGCCCGATTTTCGCTACCGGGAGTCGGCATTTTGACGGATCGGCTCCGGCTCCCGCCGTACCTTTCTGCCTTTGTTTTATCAGCTAAAGGCACGACCGTTCCTCCAGTGAAACTTTTAAAATCCCCGGGCGAAGCTTAAACATGAAAACTGTCGGGGAGCGTTCTTTCACCTTTTTAGCCCCAAGTGTGTGGACAACTCGCTGCCACTGCGGAACTCTGCCCACATCAGTTGTCACAGTTCAAAGCTCACTTCAAAGACTTTTCTTCATGTGGCATTTAACATTTAGCTCACCTTTAGCTAACTGTTGACTGATTGCCTTTTAAGTTATTCTGATTCTGGAGGGAAGTGGATGAGGCCGCCGCGTTGGGAAAGGATGGGGTTAAAGTAGTGTATAATACTTGTGCGTGTGTCTGAGAGTGTGCTGTTGTGCACGCGCAGTGAGTCCAGTGTTTTCCGGGAGAACAGCGCTATACAAGAACTATTTATTATTATTATTATTATTATTATTATTATTATTATTATTATTATTATGTGAATACCCGCAGAAGTTTTATCTTTTAACTATCATCCCGTTTCTCATATTGGCCGGTTGCAACACAGTCATCAACGTTCACGAGAACTACCCGACGAGTAAGCAACTTTCAATCCGCCACGGACAGATTGAATTATGGACACATGATGCTGCGGGAGGGGGGGGGGGGGCGGGGTTGGGTCTTATTCGCTTGCCGCCGTGACTGTGATTTGTCGTGACTGATTTCAGTTGTGTTATCTTCATGCGCCGTGAAAGAGGTAATACCAAAGGCAGTATAAGATAGTTCGTCTAGAGGAAATGGCACAGCGAAAACTAATCAGTCGCAAGTTTGGCGGTACCCCCATTCCCGATTCAGTCCTCAGTATCTCCCCACCGGACCGCGGCCCACTCTGCCCATTATAACGGCACAGCACCCAACATCACAGGCGCATGAAGGAAACAGAACGCGCTGATATGCCAAGCCGGTGAGTCCGCCTCTCGGCAGTTGCCAGCAGCATGCGCGCAGTGCCACTACTCGGAGTGAGTTGTGCACTGCGCGCGCCTGATGAGCTGACCAGCATCTCGACCACACGCACTGCGTTTGTCAGGCGACTATGCCATAAATGTACAGAACACTTTAAATGCATGCTTGCCTGAATACATGAATGATTTTCGTACTTTTCAGAGGAGATCGGGGGTGCCGCCATTTCGCCAGAGGTCAAAGCGTGTGCGTCAAAGGCGAGCAGTAAAACTGCGCACAAATATACACACAGGTACCCGAGCTGCACCGTTTGCCGTATCGGCTGACTTGTTTTGCGCTAGGCTAACCCATTTAGCCCAGACGCCCTACAGCAGGACATGGATCGACCTGATAATCTAAGTTTAGTGCCAGATTAGCTTAATTGGCGCCATCGGACGCAAGCTAATCCAGCACAACCCTTCAATTAGGGTCGATCCATCTCCTGCAACTGGTACATGTTTGCCGTTAGGTGACACCTCCAAAATTTGGGAAATGCGGCTCTGGGGTTAAATGGCAGTTAACCCAATTGAACCCTGACATGCGGCAACACGTACAACACGACTGATCAATGGATCGACCATGAAAGTTCAAGGGTGGTGCCAGAATAGTTTGCCGCCTCTAGGCGCTAAGCTCTTCTGGCACACTCTGAAACCATCATGTTATCATGGTAGGTCTTCTCCTGAAGAGCCGGGACAATGTCAAAACCACTGAAATTTTGGAATCTGATTTTGATCTTGGAGCTCAGTCAATCTAACTAAGACATATCTTGATATACAAGTACGCACGGGCAACTATTTTGATCATGCATTGTTCAACTGAACACAAATTGTGCAAAAAGCACTGACGCAGAGAATATGAATGAATATCAGTACATGGGATTGTTCGTTCACTTTGAAAAGGACGTTCACTCATACTGTGATGTGCTCGTTCTTTTAAAGCGCGTTTCTTTGTTAATTCAGTTTGTTACTGAATTTCAGTGCATTTGCTGGCATCTTTTGTGGTTTGAATAAACATGACGTCATTTTGGTTCAGTTAGTGAACTGACGTATCATTAAAAGCAAATTAGTTTTGGTGATGGCTGACAAGTACATCTGACTATCCTAAATTGGCTGTCTTTCTCTTGTGTAAATTTATTATTCCACAGTAAATTCTTATTGTTGAAAAGTTTAAACCGGGGCTTTGAATTGAATTTAAAGCGCTCTGTTGCAGCGGCTTTCATTACTTAAATTTTTCATTACTTAAATTTGTCGATACAACGGATTTTAACACATTCTGCCCCAGGACCAAAATCCCCAAATTTTACAGTTGTCCTCTGAAGGACTGTATTACTGACGGCAATTCTAGAGACTGATCGAGCCGATAGTTCAAGGGTGGCGCCAGAATACCTTGGCGCCCATGCTCGATCCATGTCGTGCTGTGGGGCTGATGAGTTAATGTTGTCTTGCCGGCCTCATCTAAGACTTTTATAACTTTTTCACAATGAATATACTTGAACAGGCAGACTGACGCAACAGAGGATTTCTATCGCCCCTCCTGAACGTACACAGGAGAAGAACAGCAGAAAATGTCTTTCATTCTACGACAACTGAACCAAACTTCAAATTAATGAACACTTTTGTGTGGTAATATTGTAAGACACTTACTAAGAACATTTATAAAAGAGATGGATATTGCGATCTAGTACTGATCTTGTATTAGGTCGAGCAGGTCGTTTTGGAAAAAAAGGGGGATGGGGGGGGGGGGGGCGGGGTGGGAGGGAGGGGGGGGGGGGCGGGTGTAGGAGGTGGTGGTGTAGGCCGTTTGACATCGGAGCGCACAACCTTTTGCCAAACATCTCCGCAAAGACAGACTTTTCTGTACCACTTTAACAACACGCATCAATTAGTGCCAACTGGCCTAGTATGGATTTTTTTTTAAAATACTGAACTCCTATGATCTGTCGATTTTTCTCTACAGTCGTAAATACATTGGTGTAAAAACGAGAACAAAGCCGGCCAAGACCCTAAATAGATTGATTGTACATTGCTTAACGTCCCGACAGCAACAAGGCTTTCTCAGGACGTGCCTGCACTGCTTGTAAAAAAAACAACAACTAAACAGAACATTGAATGTATGTCGCCAACCGGTCAAATACGTTAAATAAACCTAACACATGGGGCCTAAATAAAGCTAAGACCATCTAGCAACACACATCCAATATCAAGAGCTACAGGCAGTGCAGACAGTAGGGAGAGTTTTAAAAAGGCAAATACAGGTGAATGGACAAAGGGTAGACAGAAACACATGCCCCAGAATAGAGAGAAAAACCCACCCTGTGGGGCTGACCAGGGTGACCCTGGGAACTAAAAAATACCTAACCCCACCCAAGTCCCCCAGGGCAGACCCGGGTGGGGTACCCTAAATAGAGCCCCGGCAGATTTCAATATCGTGGTCAAGCATACAGACTGCATGTTATGCCTGAGCTGTTTAGGGTTTGAAAACTTGGCCAATTCACGTGAAAATGGATCTTTCTTATACGTAGCTGATTACATCTGGGGCACATGTAGGCCTAGGGATGTAAAATCAGTCATTTAATGAAAAAAATACAAACTTTTACGACAGTACAGCAAAACTGACACATTGTTCGAGCTTCTTAAAAGTAAATCGTATTAGGTCATCTGTCACTGAATGATATTTGTTCTAAGAGTGGTATAGAAAAGTGTTGAGTCTTTGGCGGAGATATTTGAGACAAACGTAGTGCGCTCCAGCAGGGCCAGATGGCATCCCAGCGGAGTCTCTGAAAGCAGACCTAGAGACAACAGTTGAGATGCTGTACCCACTGTTTGGAAAGATCTGGGAAGAGGAGGTGATGCCAGCTGACTGGAAGGAGGGGTACCTAATCAAGCTTCCCAAGAAAGGCGACCTCAGCAAGTGTTCCAACTACAGAGGAATCACCTTGCTGTCAGTACCAGGAAAGGTCTTCAACAGGATCATCCTAGAGAGAATGAAGAGCTCCGTTGACCCCCAGCTGAGAGACCAGCAAGCAGGATTCAGGAAGAACCGATCATGTACAGACCAGATCGCCA
This sequence comes from Semisulcospira habei, assembly GCA_036245525.1. Taxonomy (NCBI): domain Eukaryota; kingdom Metazoa; phylum Mollusca; class Gastropoda; family Semisulcospiridae; genus Semisulcospira; species Semisulcospira habei. Next base: position 235,481,819 of record BTPG01000002.1, read on the forward strand.
CTCTCCGCACCATCGTGGAACAGTCTCTGGAGTGGAGCTCCCCGCTGTACGTCAACTTTGTGGATTATGAGAAAGCATTTGACAGCGTGGACCGAGAGACTCTGTGGAAACTCCTACGACACTACGGTGTACCCACAAAGCTCGTCCGCCTGATCAAGAGCAGCTATGATGGCATGACATGTCGCGTGATCCACGAAGGGCAGTTCACCAGAGAGCTCCAGGTCAGAACTGGTGTCAGGCAGGGGTGTCTGCTGTCTCCGTTCCTCTTCCTACTGGCCATAGACTGGGTCATGAAGATGACCACAGAGCACAGACGAAGTGGAATACAGTGGACACTGTGGACACAGCTTGACGACCTCGATTTTGCAGACGACTTGGCATTACTGTCCCACACTCATCAACAAATGCAGGACAAGACCACGAGGCTTGCTGACATCTCGTCCCAAGTGGGCCTCACCATTCACAAACAGAAAACAAAGACAATGAGGCTGAACGCAACCAGGGAAGAACCAGTCTTGCTTGCTGGCACCCCGTTGGAGGAGGTGGAGTCCTTCACCTATCTCGGGAGCATCATAGACAAAAGAGGCGGCACTGATGCAGATGTCAGAGCACGAATCGGTAAAGCCAGAGCAGCCTTTCTCCAGTTGAAAAAAGTGTGGAGTTCCAGAGAGCTGTCACAACACACCAAAGTCCGGATTTTCAACTCCAATGTAAAAGCAGTTCTCCTATATGGAGCAGAGACATGGAGATTGACAAAAACCACAGTCAACAGAGTACAGACCTTCATGAACAGTTGCCTTAGAAGAATTTTGAAAATCCACTGGCCAGAGAAGATCAGCAACGTCAGACTCTGGGAGAGAACAGAGCAGATAACAGCAGAGAATGAAATTGGGCGAAGAAGATGGGGATGGATCGGTCACAGTCTGAGAAAGCCAGCTTCCAGTATCACTAGGCAGGCATTGTCATGGAACCCCCAGGGAAAGAGGAAAAGAGGTAGGCCGAGAAACTCCTGGCGTCGAGACCTCCAAGCAGACATCAAGAGACTGGGAACCACCTGGAGTAGAATCGAAGGAGAAGCACAGGACAGGAGTTGCTGGAGGTCTCTCGTCGACGGCCTATACCCGGGTAGGGGTGACAGGCGTAAGTAAGTAAGTAAGTAAGTAGTGCGCTCCGATGTCAAACAACCTATAGCTAATTTAGGAACGCGGCACAAGTGAATTAAAAGATAATCCTACTGTTTCTGTTTGTGTTCATTCCGAAGGAATCGAATGGAAGAGCTGTCCAGAGCAAGGGAACCCCTTGTCGGACAGCAAACCGTTTGTACATGGTAAGTCCTTCACAGTATTAGTCCCGATGCACTACACTGAGCAGGAGATGGATCCGGCGACTTTGATAATTCAAGGGTAGTGCTAGATTAGCTTGGCGCCAAGCTAATCCAGCACTACCCTTGAATTACCGTTGTCGATCCGTCTCCTACAACTGGTACACAGGCATTGGCTGACTCCCAAATCAGTTCAGTCAGGGGTTGGGAAATGCGTGGCTCGGGGTCAAGTTCATTCAACGTCGGAGGGCCCCAACCACCTTGGAACATGGATACACATTAATTTCAGCAATATAGGCATAGATCAGCATGAACCCCGGCAATTGAGAAGGGGGAGCATACACCACCGAGTGAGATGTGAATGAAGACGCTTAGACAGATCGGCGTACATGCGGCAATTTGACGCTGCACGTGACTGAGAGCCGCAATGTCGCGCGCGCGCGCATGTGTGTGTGTGTGTGTGTGTGTGTCATTAGGCCCAAGCCATGCATACAGGAAGGCTATTGGTTAGTTCAGCCAGCGGCATTGAAGGCCGAGGCGTCACCACGCATCCTGGAACTGTCCAAGCCTAAAAAGGACCCTTTAGCCGCCATCAATAAGCCAAAGTGACCGTCATATACACGAACTCCAACCACAAACTAGCCTAAGGCGAGGTAAGGATTGTTATATGTTCCTCATTTGAGAGAAATGCGTGCTAAGGCCGAGTGTGTGTGTGTGGTAAGTGGGTGAGGGGGGGGGGGGATAGGAGGTAGCCCCCAAAATCGTGATGCTGGGCCTTATCATAGTTAAATTTTCGTGATTTGTGACTGCATCTTTTTCATCTTTGTGATCCGCGAAGAAAGCGGTATTCGTCGTGAAGGCGTGAAAGCCTAACTTGAACAAGAGCTGCGTGATTCGTGAAATTTACTCATTCTCCTATGAAGACTAATTTAGATTAGATAAATCAATTGTTTTAGTTCAATGATGGTGCCAGAATAGCATGGCGCCTGAGGCGCCAAGCTATTTCTGGCACCACCCTTGAACTATCAGTAAATTTATTTCACGCAATGGATGTATCAGGATAAAAAGGGTTAGCACGGACGCAACGACCCTCCCATACCCGTAGTGATCCTCATCACGGCTGAGTCAAGAGAAATTGAGTGTGTATGTTAGGGATGTGTTGTCAGTAGGATGCAAGGTGTATGTATGTTAGTATGTCATTTGTACGGCGCCTAGTTATTTTTTTAAAATAAAAAGTATAGGCGCCTTAAAAAATACATTATTATTGTTATTATTATTAACCCTTTTAGCCCCGGGACCCTGCAACTAAGATGGATTGATCATGCCGATAACTCAAGGGTAGTGCCATAGAGCTTGGCGCCTGAAGGCGCCAAGCGAGTCTGGCACTACCCTTGAATTATCATGATCAACTCATCTCCTACAACTGGTACAATCGTTAGGGAGCACCTCCAAAATCTCAAAGTGAGAAATGGGACCTTGGGGCTAAAAGGGTTAAAGTGCCATTGTTGGTTTCAGTTGTGCGCGCTGTTGGGAAGATCACCGGACCACTCAGTACAGCGAGGTGAACTTGAAAACATCAGTCATATCATCCGTCTGCCAAGGAGGGACACAGCCCGAAGAATTTCAGTGCATGTGTTGATTGAAATCCTGCGCACCATAAAGCAAGGTCACGCTCCCGGATCACACACCGCGCGGGAGCACCGTCCTTGCTTAGTGGCGCCGCACGCGCGATTTCAGTAACTGAAGTCACTTATCCAACTTGCCCCAGCCATGAGTTCTGCGACATGGGAACTCAGCACTGAATAAACATTTTCTACCGGCTTTCCCTACCAGAGCCGATCGTACTAGAAGTAAATCGCGGGAGGATCGGTTGTGGACCTTCATCGGCTCTCCGTCTGACTGACGCCAAATCAGTCAGTTGACCCGGTGTCAGTAAATTTGGCCACAGGGCGGGGAGACTAAAACTGATGCGGTATGGCAGCTAGTTTCATGTCCCCTACTCGGAGCGTCAATACTTGAAACTGATTAACGGAGTAGGAGGAACGAAATTCTTGCCATAACTGCCATAACTTCGTGTTATTCACCCAGCATGTGGCATGACGTACTGGGCGCAGAGTTGACTGTGACTGACTATCTGAGTCAGTACATGTAGCCTGACTCGAATAGAATGACACCCGCGGAAGCTGAGTTCAATTGCACGAATGAGCTTACAATACATGGCCATAATGCAAGGCCGGTTCATAACGGCCCGGGCACTACCTTGCTTAATGCGTTGCCGCGCATGAGTTAAAGCGAACTGCTCCAGGCAGTAAGGGTAGACCGCAATATCTCCTTTATAAATATTCTTAGAATGTCTTACAACCATGATGGACAAAAAGACCAGTGTGAAGTTTGAACAATGTCGTAAAATGAAAGACTCATTGTCTGCGGACCCTTCTTCTTCTCAGTTCAAACACGGGAGACTGATTTTGGCCCTCCATTTCACTCAAAAAGCACTGGAAAACCTCTGCCGAGTACGAGTGCCTACCCCGGCACATGGATTGTGAAAACTTGGGTAGATCGTTCTTAGCTGAGGCAAGTACACTATTAGTAACCGGCAGTAGCGGCGAATCGTAGTTTAGCAATCAGTGCCTGCTTTCGAGCATATGGCTTTAGAACACATTCTGCCCGCGACGCACCGTCCACAGCAAGATATGGCTTGACCATGATAGTTGACGGGTGGAGGCAATAGCGGCTTGGCGCCTATGAGGCGCCAATCTATTCTGCCACCACCCTTGAACTATCAAGGTCGATTTGTCTCCTGAATTGTAATGCAGTCCTCGGAGGATAACTCCAAAATGTGGGTATTTTGTACCTCGGGCACAATGAGTTAAGTTCGCTCATGCAATTGAGGCCACTGAGGTGAATATGGCGTTAGGGTCCGATCAATCTGGAATCAGAGTTACACCGGTCGGCTAAATGTAAACTGTAGGCTTCAATGTCCATTCCAGACTCTGCGTGCCCGTGGTGTTTACCCTAGTATATCAAAAGCTACAGTACGGCAGCCGCCAACTTGAACAGGAATAAATACTGATGCAAATGACAAATTCCAAGTGTGATAGAGTTACGTGTTGTGCTATTTAGCCCCAGCGCATTGCAGTAGGAAATGGATCGACCATGATAATTTTTTTTGTTGGGGTGGGGGGTGGGGGGGAGGGGGCCGGCAGAACATTCAGTTCTTGAGTAGAAATTTGTGCCAAACCCCCAGACTTTTCACGTTTCACGAAATAACCAACCGGGACGTTTTTACGACCGATCACGAACATCGTATTGGGGATTTCAAGTATCATGACGAACCCGTCTTTCGCTGATCCCCAGGAATGGAAAAAAAAAAAAAAAAAAAAAAAAAAAAAATCACGACTGAATCATGACTAACCCAGAACTTGAAACGCCAATTACGCATCACGATTTCAAGTTACGGCATAACCCCTTCCCCCACCCGGCCCCCCCCCCCTCCCCACCCCCCTCCCCCCTCCCCACCCCCCTCTTCTAAAGGATCGAGGTAGCCGCTTTCTGACAACAATCATGACATGCCTATCACAGTGTTTTACCCCCTGCTCTCATGGGACTTCCTGGCGTGCACTAACTAACTGACAGAAATACATAGAAAAATATCGGTCATAGAGTCGCGACTGACCACTACTGATGTTGTCGGCTCCATGGTCCATACAGCGGTAGACTAGGACTGAAGATCATAGTATTATTTTGTTGGGGGAGGGGGAGCACGACCGCACACACATATACTAACAGGCGAGCATTAACACACCGTGTGGGCATACACACGTATGACTTTAACCATAAGTCTATTACTACAATACAGTATTAGGACCATCGCCAAGGGGAGGGGGAGGGTTGTGGTAGGTCAGGTGGGTGAGGGTCACGGCCCCATCAGCCCCAGCGCTGCCTCACGGTGTTTGTTTTTGTTAAGCCGTTACCGGCGCTCCTCTCTTCATTTTAGCTGGTAACAGTGTCTAATAGCTAAGTCAGACCAGTACAACTGCAGTTGACATAGATCACTTTGAACCCCCAGATATTTAATAGGCTCATGGGAATCTGTGCATTTTGCAGACTCACTTTACAGCCTTATTAGATCCCTCTGATGAGTAAGCCACTGAGGACTTATTTGCGTATCCAGGGCCTTCCATCCACAAGAAATCCAGACCACAAAAGTGACTGCCAAGCGTGTAAAATGCAAAGAAGTACCCAACGGAGAATGAAAAACGCTTAGAAAAGACGGTTACAACACAATTTATTAATATTTCGGGTAAATACCCTTTGTCAAAATAGACAAACAAACAGAGATCGATCGCTACTTATCTTCATTCACAGAAGGAATGTGGCAACTCTGTAGCGTGTTTCTTTCTCCGTTGGGTACTTCTTTGCATCCACAAGAAGCATAGATCTTCATGAGCCCAATCATGTTGTAAAGGCTGCTGCCGAATCAAAGTGCTCTTTTTGAATTTTTACATAGATTGGCCTCGTTTGCATCCTAAAGTTGAGGGTGTTATTATTGATTCAGTAAAGCGATTGGATTCAGTAATTTCAAGCGGCTCAGCCATACAATATAATTACGATATCGATCACAATTAAAAAGGATAAAATAGCCAACGAAGTTCAAAATCAAGTAAAAAAAAAACTTAATTTAGGGGTAGGTAATTTAGGTAAAACTTAATTTAAGGGGTAATTTCAGTCTGGACGGGAGCATATATATATATATATATATATATATATATCAAGTAAAGTGAAAAAAAAATGGACAAGACGGACATACACACAGGCACCAATGCACGCCAAATTTAGAAACTATACTAATACTGACATCTATACTAATACTGACAACTATACTAATACTGACAACTATCACATAAACCTTACAAGAACAAACTGGCACCTTCCATCCCCCTCATGATCGATTACAGATCTCACAGCTGAATATATTTAATATTGTAATTTATTAAAGTTGCACGCACACGTAAATAATGAGGAGGGAAACAGTTATTGTACTCTGGCCACTTAACAACATCAGATATTGCATGTTATTGCCAAAGTAGTGACTCGGTCGTGACGTTTGATCGAATCACCATATCAATCATCTCATGTTTTAATATCCAAATTGAAGAGAACAAACGGCTGTTCTGGCATGAAATGTACAGAACATAACATGAAAATACGCTGTTGTGAACGGAAAAAGTAGTAAAAACAAACAAAAAACAGAAACATGAAATACGCTAGAAAATATAACTATATAACTGAACGGCCTCCCCGTTAAAACGCCACCCCACCCCTCCTCCTTCCCGGCCCGCGCCTAAACTTCTCCTCGCCACTCTCAAGGAATATGGGCCACTGGATACTGAGTTGAACACCACATAGTCACTCAGTCAGTGTAACTTTATGAAAACAATGTTTGTGTCAATTGATAGAAAAGGCAGAATGAATGTCTTTAGCAGGAAGAAAAACAAGATATAAACAGTTACTTAGTAAAACGGCGAGTTACTAGAAGTAGAACACAACTATAACAGACTGAACAATTCGTTGATCAACTATCCACCTAACTAAATATCTAGCAGATGTCAATGATCCATTGCTAAGACGCACAGGAATACCACCGCGAAAACATGTTCGTCTTCGCTTTACAGCACAGAAATAGTACATTTATAATTTGGTTTCATGTATGTAGTAGTGGCAATGTCTTGGGCAATTGTGTGAACTGCTAAATGAATAAGATACTAATGTGTAACTGAATTTGAAAACAATGCATTGGAATCAATGTCAGTTGTGTAAACTGACACAGTTCTAACATGGGTCATATTTACTTCAGTCTCTGACTCAAGATGCGACAGTCGGCACGATTGAACGGATTGTCTATAACCGCTGTCCATGTTCCAGCGCAGAAAGGGCACAGACTGACATTTTTGCCATACGTTCGGGGTCACAGCCGGCATCACTCATATCAATATACACATTTTCAAAGTAAAACCAAACACACACTGAACAGGAAACAACGGAATTAAACAAACAAAATAAAATATGGAAATGTTTAACGCTAATGTATATTAATGTACATGGCGAATACACACACTTACACTAGTTCACACATATTGAGTTGTGTTCGGCAGTGTTTGTCTACAGCGGACTTCACTACTTTGTTGTTCTTAAGCCCGCCATTAGGCTTAGCACACGTCACTGCACTGTCATTTAAGTGTGTATATTTCAGATCGTAATATTACAGTTAATGTGTGCTACATCCAATCACTGTAGCAATATCCTGCTAGACTGAAATGTGAGTTCCCATGCCGAAACGGCGAATTCTGATTCCACTGAAATGCGCTCGTGTTACGTAGATACAATGTTGCTGTTGTTTGTTTTTTTCTTTCACATGAACATGCGCCTGTACACTATGAGTAATAATATTTTAAAACAAACAAAAAAAAAAAAACCCAAAAAACAAAAAACAAACACGTATCATTCTATTAGTAGGACCCAAACGCCCATGTGTGAACCACTCTCTCTGGAATGAGGGTTAGAGGATGAACTCTGCACTGGTTTGGTCAACTTGGCAAGGGTCTGGAAGGCTTGTTGTCACGAGCATGACTTATTGAAATTACTGTGCCTTTTTGTGGAAATCCTGCCTCGGCGGTCGTAACTGGCGTCCCTGAAAAAAAAGGTACAAATAATAATTACATTCAGTGAAAGTCGAATGGATGAAAATGTCAATGGGCCTAAATTCTGTTGCTATCTTGAGGCATGTGTTTGTGTGATTGGGCAGAAATAATACAGCCGACATACTTTACAGACAAACAGGCAAACAGAAAGATGTGTACTAACAGTAACTGGCTTCATTCAATTAATTCATTGGTTCTGTAAGTGAAGGAGAACTAAGTTTTTAATGTATTTAGTACATTGACTGGCAAGGCTGGAGAGGGTCATACCGGCGATAATGGCGGCTGCATGTCTTCGTCACTACTGTGTGCCAGAGGTCTTTGTTTTCTGAAAAAATTGAAAAGAAATCATTTTTGTACTATTTATATTTTGAAATGTGAACGAAAAAAAAAAAATTTTTTTTTATCTAAATACCCAAAATTTGTCGTTATGAACACATCTCAAAACGGATAAATGTAAAAGATAACGATAAACTGTATACAAAAGATACTACACGCATGCACGCAAGAATGATTACCTAGGTGTGGATGTTAGTCGTGGCCCTTTTTTTCATCTGGCAGGGGTGTTCGTGTGTGTCCTCGGCCTTTTTCGTGACTGCGCAATCCTAGCTGCCAGCTCTTCTGTTGGAATGTTTAGCAACGTGTCCAGGTCGCTGGCATGACTTTCAGGGCCGAAGTTGTACTTGACGTTGCTACCGTCTTTCACGAAAAACACTGATATTTCATGAAATCAGGCAGCTTTGCAGCATGATCGCCTGCTGTAAACAGATATTCTATCTGTAGATTTACAAGCTGTCCAAGGTGCCGCAAAGCTGACTCCGGCGGCATCCAGAGTTGTGGGTTTCGTACAGTAGCCTCTCCAGGTGGCTTGATGGATAGCTGTCGCACTTCTTCCAAAGTCAGTTTGTCGGGATCGTTGTTCTTGGGGCAGTACAAATATTTTATTAGTCGTAGGTATGCTTCCAGGTACAACTGACCAGACGTGACTAGTTCACTTCCTTCTCAAAACAAACCAAGCTGTTGAACAGATTCCTCTTGACGATTGTGTCGAGCATTGTCTGATGGGTAATGCCTGAGAATTTCGGCAAGAAGTCGTTGCCGCCCATGCAACGAGCGATGGCTAGACGGAGGGGGGCGTAGCGTCCAAGGGCTTTCTCGATAACCCGAGCAATACCAGTGATGTTGTATGCATCGCTTTTCAGTCCCACCAGGTTTTTGCAGTTCCACATAAACTGGATGTCTGAACTCTCCGGTTGTGATGTCTCTCTGCCACATGTTGCCGATAACCAGTAGATGTATGGGAAGAGCATCGATGTCACCTGATGTGACCACAGAAATTATGGATGAATTTATGTCTCCAAGCTCTTCCTGAAGTGCAACAACCCAGTCTGCCTGAGACATTTCGGTTTCACCTTTGCGTTGCAGCTCTGATTTCAAAGGGAAAACAACCCTCCGGTTTTCTGCATTGACAGCTGACCTGATAGGCACACTGAAAGCTTCCTTGCAATCACACTTTTCGCTCTTGCATGTACACCCATTTTCTACTATGTATTGGCTGTCAAAGTCAACTGTTGCGTTGGACGTGATGCTGAGAGTCGCTGCATGTTTCGCGATGAAACTGCCAACTTCTTGCTTCCCCACCTCTGTCGATGTAACAGCAGTTCTCAGTGTCATATCGCTCAAGATTTATCATCTCTGATGCGTCTTTAAGGTGCACCACGGATTTGCGAGACGTTGCTGTCTCTGCGCGGCTGTTCCGGGTAGCCGCAGCTTTTAAAACATCAGGGGTGAATTCATATTTTTCTTCTATGAGAACTAGATGTTTAACGTTTCTGTAAATATTGTTTGCTTTTCCGATAATGTTTTCTTGGATGTGGTTGAGGTACTGCTGCCCTGAGGAAGCAAAAGTCTTAAATTTAACTCCCGACATTTCATAGATGACCACATGAGCAGAAAGGGCAATATCTTCAGGAAACTTGTCATGTGAGATGTCGCTGAACAGTAAGCCAGCATCCTCCAGACGCTTTACGTCTCTCAGCATCTGCTGTGTTTTGTTAGGAGCAGCTGGAAGAGGAGGAATCTCATCTATGGTTTCAAGACATTCTGCAAGCAGAGACACCAGTGCTTTCTTCATGCCTTGCGCCTTCTGCACTTTCGGCTTTGAACAGTCTGGTGCAACAATTGCTTGGCAAGTATTCATCTTAGAGAAGAGGCGGCAGCTCTTTGCTACATGTCGTTTGAACTTCAACGATCTGGCTTTCTCTGCACGTTCCTCTGCCGACAGTGTAGTTGTCTTGCAGCTAATTCTTTTCACTGTCGTCGACTTTCCTGACCGTAGTTTTGCTAGCAGTTCTATGGGGACTATTGCGTCATCTAAAGATGGAATATCTTCTTCTGTTGTACCCATCAGTCTCTGCTGACACACATAGCGACGGATCAAAAATTCTACTGCGCCGGCTGTTCTGGAGTCCAGACACGACGATGGTAGTGGAGTGGGTTCAATGTTGCCGTCGTGTATGTTAAATGGAGTAAATCGTGCTTCACTTGGGACAGACTCAATTTGGCGCAGGATCATTTTGGCAGTTGGAAATATGAACTCTATATCCCTGTCTGATACGGACCAAGACATGCTGTCAGGCTCTTCATCGACAGCTTTTGGTTCTTGTTCCCGGTCGTGTCTTGCCGCCGCAACTTCTTGAAATCTGTCGACTAGCGCCATTCGAGGTAAAACAGAAGACACACTGGCCCTTGGGCGGAAACCTTTGAGCGCTGCACGATGGTCAATTTTTCTCTGTGTGTCGAGGGCAAAGTTACGTTTGCTGTTGCCATGCCGAGTGGTGAAAAGCGTCTCCTTCATGTTCTGATGAAATTTACCGGCACTGCGGTGAACAATTAAGAGGTTGGTACAGAACGCCGCGTATGACGCGGCTCCGTTTAAGAACGCAAATGGCAAGCTTTTTTTCACGGCTGCCAAGAGCAGGTCGTACCCCTTTTTGCCTCCTATCCTTTCGGCAAGGGCGATGGCCAGTATCTCCTCACAATGACGTAGGAGGTCGAAATGAAGTGCAAACGTAGCACTGGCTTCCTGCCCTTCGCGTAGAAAGGCGTTTAACAGCACGGTCCAGTCGTCCGACAGTGGTTTCGTTGGAACTGCTGTCATATGCAGCAGAAGCTCCTTTGCCGTTTCTGATCGCACGAGATAGCCCAAGAATTTGATGAAGAACACGATGTGTAGAGCGATTGCAAGACGGCGAATCGAATTCGTAACTCTTTCTATGTTCGGCAGCCGGTCCCACCACTTTGCTGAGGTCTTCGTCGTCGACACCCTCTGAGGATGCTGCCTTTTTCGTGTCGGCACAAACTCACGTGACAAGGGGCACATACAAAGTTAAAGTCTTCCTTCCCTTCGCCAATCGCCTCCACAATGCTCTCGTTAATGACTTTTGGTAGATGTTGGCACCGACCGACGAGAACTAGGACGCCATCTAAGTAAGCAGCTGCTGCCTGTCGGCGTGTGTCACGTCGGACAACTTCTTGAAGAGATTTCTGCAGCGCAGGCTGCGATTTATTAATTGCCGATACGCAGTTTAAAAAAACCCCACCATTTTCTGTTACACAGTTCTTCGTAACTAAGCTGGGTGTGATCTTCAAAATTATGATGAAAATGTAGTTCAAAATCCTTTATTCTTTCCCACTCAATACGAGAAAAATGCTCTTTGTATTCTGTATGCAGAGTGTGAAGATCCGAATTATCAATGTCTCGAGTTAAGAGAAGGCTTTCAACTTCATCATGGTGGAGTGGTTGTTTGGATATTTCTTGATAGAGTTTCAAAACAGATTTGTCAACAGATGCACCACCGTCATACAACTCTCCCTTTTTATGACCAGTTTCAACACAGTTTTGTGAAAACTTCAGCAGCCACTTGTTTGCAGAAAGTAGACTTTTGGGAATTTTCAAAAGCAAAATTTGATGACTGACCACAAGTTCACAAGTAGCTTTCCTCGTTCGCACGAACGACTGGCTCCTGTCAGTTTCTTGAAATAAATAACCACATTTTCCTTTCTCGGTACATCAGGGTCAGAGGGTAGTTTCCTTTGTTTCAGAGTTTCATAAAAATGATCAAGCTGTATCCAGAAAGTTTCGTCTTCTGCTAAGACACCGAGATGTTTCAGTGATGGAATTAGAATCGCAGGCAGCATCTACAAAGAAAACATCAGTCCTGCATAAGTAAGCGCCGGCATTGTTTAATCATCGTCATTGCTTGGAATATTGTGTTTTATGTGCTTTCTTATAATTTTAAGGTTGATATAAGTTGCGGAAAGGACGGTAAATGCAGGTCAGATCGATCAGGCGTTTCAATCGAGGCATATAACATGGACACACTTGACATTCCATTGAAATGTAAGCGTAGTTGCGTGTGTGCTGAGTGCTGTTAAATTTTGGGGTTAACGAGGAGCGGTCCACTAAAGCCATATCCCGATGGGTGGACTGTCTTCTTGAACTAACTGATATTTTTCAGGATATTAATGCACAAGTGCATGTTTTCAACCATGTTTTCGTTATATTTGTAACAACAGTTACACAGTGAAAAATATCACGGCAGCCTGCCGCCGCGGCTGAAGTGAACGAAATGCGGAAGAAAAATAGTAATAAAATGTCTCTTACCTTTGGTCGGATAATGCCGACATCTTCGCTGAGTTCAAGTTGACGACGGCCGCAAATTTGGAGACCATCTAAGTCTTGTTAAGCGATATATCCGAATACGACACACAATATCACCCCAAAAAACACAAAGAAAATTCCAGCTGATAAAATTATATCTCCAGCAACTGCAGAAATGAAACGTGCACCGCATACACATCAGAATTATATACTGACGTCCACACATCTTAACCGGAGGATGAACACAGGGTCGATCTCTGCTAGAAGCTGTATGATCATCAACAACCTTTTACATATGAAAATCTATGCCTCTTGTAGACGGAGGGCCCTTGATATGTGAATACGACCACAAGAATTCACTCATTTAGGGGAGCTAATGTAGATGTAAATAGGGCCGCAAAACGCACAGATTCTCGTGAGATGATTCAGCCTGTGAATGTGCATGGGGACCTATGTCAAGTGTAGTTGAAATAATCTGACAGGGGAACATTTTCGCGAGTGACATGAACATAAACACGAGCGCTCACATCGGCTTGATGAGGTTTCCGACCTCACCCCGGGGTCAGGGCGTATCGGATTTCACTGAAATTTCAGGGACTCCGGTGGCGTTGGTCTTACGACTGAATAGTAATAGGTTTATGCATACTCACGCATTGTATCAAGGGAGGTAATCATGTCAAAACAATGATAAGCCCGCGGCGGCCGAATCGGCCGGCTCAGTGCGGCGTCATGGGTCAGCCAGCGATTGGCTGTACACTAATGTAAATAGTGACAAGGTGTTAGCATGATAAGCTTGATTTGAGTTTTCAAAATCATAACATAATATACAAGCGGGCACTTGGCCAGACCACATGAGCGGCCGTCTGCCAGACTGACGTGACGTTGCTTGACGACGCCGTTGCTACGTGACGCTCGCGGTGTGGCGAGAGTGACGTCCCGTGGCAAAGACCGTCCAACTTGGGTGAAACACTGTGTGATTTTACTTTACCGTGGTTGTGACGGCGGGCAGCCAGTTCGGCTTTAGGGACTAGAAGGCAGACTATTACACTGCCACCATGACTGCCGGAGAAACGAAGACGAGCAACAGTGAGTACAGAAAGTTTTCATTCACAGGAACCCTACGCACTACTGTTTTTCATGTCTCGGCGTTTCCATACTTTTTTGGACGGGACGGTGGCAATTCGAACCCTTTGGCTGTCAGCAGCGGGTTTTGTCGCGATGATTCCTATTGGAAAAACCGCTACAGACAGCCAAAGAGTTAAAGACATCGTGTCAGCGTCACGACGTATGGTAGAGACGAGTGAGTAAGCGTCTGTGTCAGTGATAGAATGCGTAAGACGTGTCAAGGAAGTACAGGTTAGCCTCTATATTACGTGCATCAGAATATCGCGAAAACGGATGTAACGCGATCAGGCCATTTGTCTCCAGAGTCGATACCCAATGAGTAAACAGGCATCTGGCCTACATCAGCTGCAACTGACTGGCATGTGCACAAACATGCAGGGCGCTATCACGCAGGGTAGCTAAAGCTGATGTCAGCCAGTGGACTTTTTTCTTACATGGCTGTTTAAAAAAAAAAAAGCCTAAGTAAATTTAGCATCACATTTAATGCATGCTTTACATCGATAACAATAACCCGTGTGACTTATGGCGCCTGTGTATCACGATACGCTGAGGATGACCTGTACATAGTGTATTGATGCTCATAAAAGAGGCTATACCCACAAGGTGGCTGCAAACACATTAAACAAAGTGCTAATTCAGCTTGCAGGTGAATCCAATTTTTCTGCCTTCCATGAATCCCATCCTGGCAAACATCCCCTCAGTCAGGATCCTGAGCCTTTTGTCATTAATAATTAGTGAGATGTTAGCAGTGTTTTTGTAAGTAAAGTGTTCATTGCAGGCTAACTTTAACTATGTACAGGGCTGAGTACATTACAAGCTGTTTTGAGCAAATAACTTTTTAAAAGAAAAAAGTGGCCTTAACCCATTTAGCCCCGAGTCCCTACAACAGGAGATTGATTGACCATGATAATTCAAGGGTAGTGCCAGATTAGCATGGCGCCTTCAGGCGCCAAGCTAATCTGGCACTACCCTTGAATTATGGTCAATCCATCTCCTGCAACTGGAACACAGTCATTAGGTAACACCTCCAAAATTTGACAAATGGGACCTTGGGGCTAAAAGGGTTAAAAGACAGGTGATTGTTCAAGAGAAGTCTTGAAAAGCAAAGGGACTCAACTGTGTCACGAAGCCATTACATCCTGAGACTTGACTTTTTGCAAATTTGTTCTTATTGTTCTATGAAGGCTACACTGCAGATTACAAGATAGATAAACCGTTTTAGTTTAAGGTTGGTGCCAGGCCAAGCTATTCTGGAACCACCCTTGAACTATCCTAGTGAAATTTATTTCAAGCAGTAGTGTATCAGGATGAAAAGGGTTAAAGATCATCATTTAGGTGGCTACAGCCATAGTCACAGTTACATCCACCTAAATGATGGTTTTGAATGACAGGTGATCTCTCATGGGGGTTGTTGCTGAAAACAGGTTCTGTTATGTTGACAATGCAGTTAACCCTTTTCATTCTGATACACTACTGCTTGAAATTAATTTGACTATGGTAGTTGAAGGGTGGTGCCAGAATAGCTTGGCGCCTGAGGCGCCAAGCTGTTCTCGCACCACCGTTCAACTAAAATGGTTGAGCTAGCTCCTAATCTTTATTGTAGCCTTCATAGGACAATAAACAAAATTTAAAAAATCAGGCTCGGGATGTTATAGTACAGGCTGTGGCACGTGCCAGTCATGTGAAAGTTACAAGATTTATCAATATAAACTTGACCCTGAGACCGTTGTTGGTATGTTGTTGCTGCCATTGTTGATGTTCATTTGTATAGCACCTGTATCCATCCTATGGTAGAATGCTCATTTCGCTTTGGTGGGGAGAGTTTTTGTACAGAAGGGGAGAGGTTTTGTACAGAAGAGGAGGTTTTGTACAAAAAACGTTTTTGTACAGGAGATGTGTCACTCAGCTTGCTACACATGTGTAGTGTAGTAGGTATGCTGATGGTGGTGATCTGTGTGATTGCTAGATGTTGACGTATGTAGGCTGTGTGGTCCACAGGCGAGTTTGGGGAATATGACGACGTTGACGAACGCGGTGCAACATACCAGGATGGTAAAGAGAACAAGAAGCCGGGTGTGTGTGGGTGTGTTGTGCCACTAATAACACCTTCCTAAGTAATGCCAACTGTGTGTTAGTGTGACAATTTTGCTGCACATAGTTACTTCAGGAAAAGCATTCAGATTTTATTTTCTTATCTGTGTGTAAGTGTGTATGTGCATGCTCCCTTGTCAGCTCTTACCCTTGATGTCTTTAGACCTGTATGTACTGCCTCATTGTTGGCTAGGCCTCTTGTCTAGTGTACCCTTACAATGTCTGCCTATCCACACATTTTAACCTCTTCACTGCCAAGAGACTTGAAAACTACCAAACTGCAAGATGTATAGATCCTCATGAGCCCCCACATTGCTAAAACCATTTTTTAATCCATGTTCCTTAGAAGTCTGGAGCTCTTTGGCGTTGGATTTACAGTGATTTCAAAAACACATTCAGTGTCCACTGGCATTGAAGTGGTTAAAATTTGCTCCAAAATGCACACAGTGAAATAAGGTACCAAGCACAGAATAATGTACTGAGGAATACATATGAGCTAGTTATCCTTGAATGTGTGCATATCAGAAACCAGTACCCGCTGAGTGGTGTATGACTGTGGTTTTGACTGACACATCAGTAACTTAAAGTGCCAACGCACGATGAATTTTATGGAAAACTGAACTCAAAATAACCCCATACCCTCCCTGTTTCCACAGGGGACAAAAGCACATGACTGGGATTGTCCAGATTATTGAGTTGCCATGGTGGTTCTTGTTTATATGCAGCAGGAAAGGAAGGGTTGGTTTATATGCGGTGGGAAAGGAAGGGTCGGTATATATATGCAGTGGGAAAGGAAGGGTCAGTTTCATTGAAAGTTCAATTGCAGGTAAAATGTATAGCATATTTGACTACTCTGTGCATCAGCACTGGTAAGGTTTTCAGCAACAGTGGCTGCATGTACAAGGGGTTAATGTGTGTAGTTTTATTGAGTGTCCAGTGGTGCATTTGACAGTGTGTTATATATATTCGATAGGTTGTAATTTGATCTGCATGCATGTATGATCTTATCTAATTGTGTAACGTGTCAATGAAGCATGCAGTGTCCTTGTCAGTAAGTATGTGGATTCTAACTCCGTCTCCAGTGCCCGTTAACCGTTTGGCTGTCAGTAGCACTTTTTGTCTCGATGATTCCTCTAGGAATCAGCGCGACAAAAAGCATTACGGACAGACAAAGGGTGTTTGTGTAGTTGAAGTTGTGCTTCAGTCATACATTGTGAAGTTCACACATATGTGTAATACTGGCTTACAGACCACAGTTATTTAACCCACTTAGCCCCGAGTTCCTACAGCGGGAGATTGATTGACCATGATAATTCAAGGGTAGTGTCAGATTAGCTTGGTGCCAGTCTAGTCTGGCACTACCATTAAATTATCATGGTCAATCCATCTCCTGCAACTAGTACATAGTTGTTAGGCAACACCTCCACAATTTGAGAAATGGGACCTTAGGGCTAAAAGGGTTAAAAAAAAGTTTTGTGTGTTGTGCATAATCCACAATGATAGCATTGTCTTGGATTTAAGGTGGGGGAAATGAGAGGCCGATTTATATGCACGTGTACATAATTATCCTGTTAAACCCATGGCTGCATTTCCCAAATTTTGGAAATGTCACCCAACATTTGGTGCATGAGATGGGTTGACCATGATAATTCAAGGGTAGTGCCAGATTAGCTTCACGCTTTATGGCCTTGGATAAATTTTGTTTGGCACGCTTGCTTCACTTACATATACATGTATTCAAAATAGCAAGCACATACTTGTATATTACATATACCAGTACATACGTGGTCATTTTTTAAAAATATATACATTTTAAATTTTATTATTATTATTTTGAGACTGAGGTTAATGCTTTCAAATTATCTTTTCTCCCTAGTTAAGATATTTGGAAAGTGTGCGGCAATAACTTCCACTTAAAAACAGAAAAAAAAGAAGTGAACCCCACCACCTCCTCCCCCCCCCCCCATTCCCCCCCCCCCAAAAAAAAAAATAAATAAATAAATAAAAAAAAATAAAAAATAAAATAAATAAATAAATAAAATAAATAAATAAATAAAATAAATAAATAAAAATAAATAAAAAATAAATAAATAATTTAAAAAAATTAAATGAATAAATAAAATAACTACAAAAAATACAAAATAAAAATAAATAAAATAAATGAAATAAAATAAATCAATCAATCAATCAATAATCAAACAAGTCACACATTCCAGGTGCACATGTACATGTAATACTAACTAGCAGAGCACAGTTGTTTTTTTTAATTGAATGGTTTGTGTGGTGTGCATAATCCCCAATGATATGCATTGTTTTGGATTTGAAGTGGGGTGAATGGGAGGCCGATTTGTATGCACTTGTATCTAATTATTATATTTAACCACAAGCTGCAATTTCCCACAGTTTGAAGGTGTCACTATGTACCAGTTGCAGGAGATGGGTCTACCATGATAATTCAAGGGTAGTGCCAGATTAACTTGGCACCTACCCTTTAATGCTGTGTAACTGTGTAACCTGTCTGTGGCGACAACTTTCTTACAATCCCTTTGGATATTCACCTTACACAGGTTTAACTGTATAAGAAGACAGAAAATGGAATGCTTTGGCCATGAAGTAAAAACAATTCAGGGAATATGCAGCACATGAACAACTGTGTCGTGCTTCTTATTGCTTTGTGACCATAGAATTACTGTACAGACTACAGCTGTGACCTGCAGCTGCTGTTTTGGATGAGATAAAACATTGATTTGGAAAATATAGTATTGGTCAACCCTAGGGTTTATTTCACTTTTTTTTTCTTTTTTTTCTTTTTTCTTTTTTTTTTTTTTTTTTTTTGGGGGGGGGGGGTAAGGGGGTGGGGAGGGATGGGGGGGGGGGGGGTCATGTGTTTACAGCGTGTCACTTCAACCACTTGGCTGTCAGTAGAGCGTTTTGGGTTGCAATGATTCGTGCACGAATCATCATGATAAAAAGTGCTACCCACAGCCACAGGGTTAATGGTTAATGTAATTTTTCTTTACTTACTTACTTACGCCTGTCACCCCTCCCAGGGTATAGGCCGTCGACGAGAGACCTCCAGCGACTCCTGTCCTGTGCTTCTCCTTCGATTTTACTCCAGGTGGTTCCCAGTCTCTTGATGTCTGCTTGGAGGTCTCGACGCCAGGTGTTTCTCGGCCTGCCTCTTTTCCTCTTTCCCTGGGGGTTCCATGACAATGCCTGCCTAGTGATACTGGAAGCTGGCTTTCTCAGACTGACCAAACCATCCCCATCTTCTTCGCCCAATTTCATTCTCTGCTGTTATCTGCTCTGTTCTCTCCCAGAGTCTGACGTTGCTGATCTTCTCTGGCCAGTGGATTTTCAAAATTCTTCTAAGGCAACTGTTTATGAGTGTGAAGATCTGTACTCTGTTGACTGTGGTTTTTGTCAATCTCAAGTCTAAGTCTCTGCTCCATTTAGGAGAACTGCTTTTACGTTGGAGTTGAAAATCCGGACTTTGGTGTGTTGTGACAGCTCTTTGGAACTCCACACTTTTTTTCAACTGGAGAAAGGCTGCTCTGGCTTTACCGATTCGTGCTCTGACATCTGCATCAGTGCCGCCTTTTTTGTCTATGATGCTCCCGAGATAGGTGAAGGACTCCACCTCCTCCAACGAGGTGCCAGCAAACAAGACTGGTTCTTCCCTGGTTGCGTTCAGCCTGATTGTCTTTGTTTTCCGTTTGTGGATGGTGAGACCCAGTTGGGACGAGATGTCAGCAAGCCTCGTGGTCTTGTCCTGCATTTGTTGATGAGTGTGGGACATTAAAACCAAGTCGTCTGCAAAATCGAGGTCGTCAAGCTGTGTCCACAGTGTCCACTGTATTCCACTTCGTCTGTGCTCTGTGGTCCTGTTCATGACCCAGTCTATGGCGGGTAGGAAGAGGAACGGAGACAGCAAACACCCCTGCCTGACACCGGTTCTGACCTGGAGCTCTCTGGTAAACTGCCCTTCGTGGATCACGCGACATGTCATGCCATCGTAGCTGCTCTTGATCAGGTGGACGAGCTTTGTGGGTACACCGTAGTGTCGTAGGAGTTTCCACAGAGTCTCTCGGTCCACGCTGTCAAATGCTTTCTCGTAATCCATAAAGTTGACGTACAGCGGGGAGCTCCACTCCAGAGACTGTTCCACGATGATGTGGAGAGTGGCGATCTGGTCTGTACATGATCGTTTTTTTTTCTGAATCCTGCTTGCTGGTCTCTCAGCTGGGGGTCGACGGAGATCGGTCTCTCCAGGATGATCCTGTTGAAGACCTTTCCTGATACTGACAGCAAGGTGATTCCTCTGTAGTTGGAACACTTGCTGAGGTCGCCTTTCTTGGGAAGCTTGATTAGGTACCCCTCCTTCCAGTCAGCCGGCATCACCTCCTCTTCCCAGATCTTTCCAAACAGTGGGTACAGCATCTCTACTGTTGTCTCTAGGTCTGCTTTCAGAGACTCCGCTGGGATGCCATCTGGCCCTGCTGCTTTGCCGTTCTTCAAAAATGCCACTGCTCTTCTGATCTCTTCCCGGCTGGGTCTGTCACAGCAGATGGGTAGGTCGGTCTCTGCCGCTGGCTAAATGTCTGTGAGGTCGGGTGGGTGGTCTATTCAGTAACTCTTCAAAATATTCGGCCCATCTGTCGAGTTGGTCTGCTCTGTCTGCAATAGGCTTGCCTTCTTTGTCTTTTACTGGTCTTTCTGTATGGCCATACTTGCCAGACAATCTTCTGGTAATGTCGTAGAGCTGTTTCATGTTGACGCTGCCTGCTGCCTTTTCTGCATCTGTGTAGGCCCTCTTGTTTGCCCTGATACTCCTCTTCACCTCGCGGTTGGCTTCCGAGTATTATAATAATAATAATTATATAATAACGGTATTATTATTATTAGTATCCTCCTGTGCCCTTGCTTTGGCTGCTGTCGTATGATTGTTGTTGACAACTGCTTTCTTCTGCTTCCTCACTTCTATCTTCTTCAAGGTCTGTGCCAACAGCCAGTCCGGTGATGTTGTTTCCTGAACCCTACAGTGTCTTTGCAGGTTGAGTTCAGCGCTTCTCTAACTGCCTTCCACTGCTGCTCTGTGTTGACCGCCTCCTCTTTATTTACTAGCTCCTGTAGTGCTTGAAACCAGTTGGACAGCACCAGTTTGAACTCTTCTCTCACTCCAGTCTCTCTCAGGAGGCCTACATTATAGCGCTGTCTTCTTGTTGTCTATGTGCGGCTTTTCTTTAACTTGAGCTTTATTCTTAAGGTAAGCAGATGGTGGTCTGAGGCGACATCTGCTCCCCTCCTCACTCGAACATCTTGAAGGGATCTTCTAAATTTCTTGCTAATGCAGATATGGTCTATTTGGTTCTCTATGGTCAGGTGAGACCCAAGTTGCTTTGTGTATTCTTATGTGTGGGAAGATGCTGCCTCCAATGACAAGTCTGTTTAGAGCACAAAAGTCTACAAACCTCTCCCCGTTCTCACTCAACTACCCTAGTCCCTGTCTCCCCATCACCTCTTCATATCCGATGTTGTCCTCCCCTATTTTGGCATTAAAATCGCCCATGACGATGGTGATGTCTCGCTCCGCACATTTATCCACATCACTCTGGAGTCGGTCGTAGAACTCTTGTTTCTCTTCCTCGTCACTGTCATTAGTGGGCGCATAACACTGGATGACGTTCAGCTTGAACTTTTTCTTGGTTCTAAAGGCTGCTGTGATAATTCTTGGCTCAAGAGGTTCCCAGCCCATCAGCGCTATCTGTGCCACTGGTGACAGCATGAATGCTATTCCTTCTGTATGGGGGGCATTCTCCTCAGTCCATGTCCTGAATACAGAATCATCTCCCCACTTAACAGCCTTTTCTGGCCAGACTGCGTCCATCTGGCTTCACTGATACCTAGCAGGGAAAGGTTGTACTTTTGCATTTCCTCAGTCTGCTATCTGGGCGGCCTTGCCGCTCTGGTACATGGTCTTGACATTCCATGTGACATGGTTGTGTCCCTGGATAGAGAGAGGCGGCTCGGTCCTGTGGCTTCCGAAGACTTCCGGCTTTCACCACATGACGTCATAAATCTTCTGGTAGAAGAACCTTCCTCCTCCACGAAAGGAATTACTGTTTGTCTTTTCGTCAGCGTTTTTGTAGCTATTTCTTTTTTTGCATGGTGGGGAAGCTACCCACACGCCCAACCCCCTTACTAGGAGGACCAGGGGTTTTCTGTCGGGGTCACCTTCCTTTAGACCATGTTGGTTCACGGCACCTTATTTCATTCGGTGCACCCCTCTCGCGAGGGACCCCCTATCCACCACCCAGGGGACGCGCCTCAACGCCATATGGTCCCAGCGCGAGGAATTTTTCTTTAGATGAGTAAAAATACAATTTTCAATGTGACTTCAGCTAGGATCGATGGAAGCTGAAATATATTTTGTTAAGCCAGTGGGTGGCTTATATGTACACTGCTTATGTAGTGGTAATATTTCAATCTTGGTCTGTTTTTTACGAGATTTTGTATACATTTCAGGAGAATATGAGCGGATACGAGAAAGAGCCCGGTGAGTGGATTACTTTTTTTCATCATTTAGTGCTAGCATATATAAGGGTGCTTGGTTTTTGTTCCAGAGAAAAGGTTTTTATAGGTGCCACACAGAAAAATGTCATGGTCAGCAAGCAACTGAGATGCACTATGGTGCACTGTTGTTCAACACTTGGTGTGTTCACCATCGTTCCCTGTTGTTGCTTTTTTTTTTTGTTTTATTATGCATGACGGCTTGACTGAAACGGTCAGTTAAGTCAAATTAAAAGTTTTGGCATACTGCATAGATGACAGTGGGAAAAAATTGAAATGACTGAAAACGGTCCATGGACTAACTATGTCCCATAATCCACTGCCAGTAGGAGACAAATTATCATCAGCCCTTGCAGATGCAGGGGCTCATGATAATTTATGCCTATTGCAGGTGGAACAGGCTGTCTGAATGGCTGTTCTGTCGGAACAAAAAGACTGAAACTCAGTTTCTTGGGATTTCTTGGGATTTTGAATCACCTTCAAGGCGGACTGAGGATTGTCACCTATGCTACTAACAGTATGCAAGAATATAGGAATAGAGACTAAATGATTCCAGACGAGACATGACAAAATTAACCTCCTGACTCGGAACCAACTTTGTAATTTTGGAGAACAAAGTTTTTAATCTTGGTGCCTAGAATATTAGTTTTTTTCTTTCAGTAGGCACAAACTTCTAATTTAGACAGAACTGACTAACAGCAGCTGATCTAGAACTTCTTATCTAAACCGAACCAAGGTTTTGAGTTGACCTTTATGCATTGGAAGCCTGGTTTTGAGGACTGATATTGTTATGTTGGCAAACTGTGACATGAAGTGAGGGATGGTCAGTGAACAATTCCGCATCACTTTATGTGGGGGATGGTCAGTGGAGATCCGCAGCCCACCTTCCTTTTCTCTGCATGTTTGCTTCACCTATCACCTATTTCTTTTGTGTGATTGTTTTTTGCTCAGCCACCCTGTCTTGTTTTGTGTTTTTTTTTGTTTTTTTTTTTTTTTTTGGGGGGGGGGGGGGCGGGAAGGAGTGGTGGTGGGGGTGGGGGGGGGGGGAGGTGAATTGAAGGTGGGGCATTGTTGTTGTTCTTTAGAACAGTGTGTACCTGTCTAGAGACATGGCGGAATTGTTGTGTTGTTGTGTTCTGTTTGGAGAAAACCTGTTTAAAAACAACAACAACAAAAACACTCATAAAATATGAAATCAAACAAAATAAGTGTTAATACAGGTGATTTTGTGTTTTTTTCCCCCACCCAGTGTTTTGGCGATATTTAATTTCACTCATGTTCTCTTCTTTGATATTTTCTCTTTGATGTTTACATCTAGAACGTCTGCTTTTAAAATTATGTTAATACATGCTGTGTTGTCTCTTTCTTCATTTGTCAGGTTGATAAAAGTATCATTCTGTGTTTTCGTTCATAAACATGTATTTGTTTTAGTTCTGTATTTGCCCGGCGTAAAATGTGCTGTTGACAGATCTGTTTGTTGCAAAATATCCTTACTAGTAATTGTTGTTAAAGTTGAGTACATATTTATTTTTTCCCATGGGTGCTTGGCTGAACTAGAGAATTTTTTTTATCAGCTATTAAGTGCATATTACTTGTTGTTTTTATCCCTACATCACACGACCAATCCCTTTAGCGCAAACTGTACCACATGACCAAGCTACAAAAACCCTTGTAGCGACTAATGGCGGATTTTTCGTAGCCCTCTTTCTGACGCGTCTTGGATGCCAGTTTTGTTCTGTAAAGATCACCAAAACGTTCTAAAGTACGAAGTTACATAGTGTTGTTCGAAACAACAGGCACACTACTGGAGACGGCAACGCGGTCATGAAAGATTTTAAATTACGTCATAACTTGAGTCTACTATGTACAAATAAAGTCTGGCGTGATCCAGGTCAGAAGATTTCTTCTTGATTTCTTTTACGAAAATAGTGGAGGAATGAAAACAAATAGGCTATTGGTAGCAGGGGCTTGCTGCATGGACCCTTCAGTGTAGGCCTGAGGGAGGTCAAAGGAACCATTGTACCCCTCAGGCCTTCGGGATACAATGGTTCCTTTGACCTCCCTCAGACCTACAAGGGTCTGTGTAGCCGCAAACCCCCGCGACCAATAACTTATATAGCAATGTCCATAAATTATGTTTGAACTGCCTGTCAGATCATTGCATATATATGCCGGTTAGGATTACCTCGAAGAGTCTATAGAGTGCTGGGCGATTTTCATGCACCGCTTGTGTAATCCATTCATAATACACTCAATATATTTCACGGCCTCAGTCAGAGGAACACCAATGTAAATATAACTGGCATCAGCATGAGGCATATATCCTCATGAGCCCCTGCAAATGCGGGGGTTAATGAGGATCTGTGCCTCTTGCGGCTGGATGGTATTTCTAAACAAGTGTACGTTCAACCTGTTGAATCAACAGTGGAACCGATTGAGACAGGTATTTTTCCGGGTAGTTATCCGGTTGCCTACACTCAGCCGTGCCTTGTGTCCTGCCCACGCACTAATCTTTTAAGCCCATAATACAGCCCAGCTCCAGCCTAAACACTGCCTGGGCAAATACCATTGTTGCTTACCTCAGTCAACCCCGACAAATTATTTGTAACAGTGACCAGTGATTTGCTTGATTGGGTCGACATAAGCCAGCTCAGTCTGGGCAAATGCTTATCCTGTTGGGACAAAACGTATTAAATTAGCCATGAAGCACAGTGGATACAGCCAGCTTGCAAACGCCTGTGCACAGTTCGGGCTTTGGCTGGCACCACCAGCCCAATGCTTGCTGGAAATTTGAAGAAAACAAACTTTGCACTGAACCTTTGAAAAGCTTTAGTCACTCCCCAAGAAAACGGCACCCAACTGTAAGAAGTCAAAATCTTCTTAGGCTTCAGCAACACGTGGAGCTCATGAGGATCTCTGCCTGTGTCTGGCCTTATTTGCATGAATGTTTTGCAGTGGGTCATTTTTTTGTTTGTTGTGTAACCCTGTGTCGGTAGCGCTGTTTGTCACAATGATTCCTGTTGGGACAAAAAGTGCAACTGACAGCCAAACGGTTAAAACCCAAGGACATTCACTTTTGTAGGCTGCGTGGCAGGCACGAATCCAATTAAGATAGGTGCGTTCAAGTGACAAAAGTATTTCCTCTCCAGTCCAATGCAGTTGTATTTCAGAACTTGATAAGTTCTACCCCCTAGTGGGCTGGATTTGAAAAGTGAAATTAACAGGCCTATTTATCCTGATCAGGGAGACTGGTTTGTACTTCAGTCTGTTCTCTCCTACTTCCTTCAAGCACTCAGATAACACATTATTAAATCATTGATTATAACATAAGTTACAGTCCCTGGTGTAAGAGCTGCATTGGTTGCATAGAAACAGTTGATTAGTTGCAGTAGGTCAGGGTGCCCGACCATTTTACTCATAAACCTTTGGCTTTCAGTAACGGTTTTGTTGTTGAGGATATTCCTGCAAAAATCACTTTGACAAAAAGCGCCCATGACAGCCAAAGGATTAATTTTGCAGTTGTAACTCTTTGGCTGCCAGTAGTGCTTTTTGTCAAGGTGATTCCTGTTAATGTACACAGCGCCATGCCTTGAATAATTTGACAATTTTTTTCATTCCTTACATTCAACACATTACTGACTTTAACTTGTTTCTAACAGAATTCCATCTGACATGTTATTGTCTACTTGGCTGTTCGTAGCGCTTTTTGTCAAGGTGATTTTTGGAGAAATCACCGTTAACTGTTTGCCTGCCAAGTCAAGTCAAGTAGATTTAATTCATCTTGCTTATTGGGACAATTTTCTATAACAGCACATCTAATAAAATCAATCGTAATAATGATGATAAAGTCAACATAAAGTTATATGCATGCACACACAAGTAAGTGTGCTCACATAAATGTTCTAACCAGTAATGTTCTAAGACAATAATGTAAGAAGGAAAATAAATAACCTCATTATTGTATGGCATAAAAGTGAATAAAAAAAAGGATCATAATATTACTGAAGTACGTCTATATGACAACTCTAAGAAGCAAGGGGGGTGGGGGGGGGGGGGGGTGGAACTACTGATTTTTTCAAGGGCATGCCTATCAGTACATACTTTTTTTTAACTCGTTCACGGCCAGCCACATCCAGATGCAAGGCTTATGCTGCGCATCCAGGTGCGGCTGGACATGAATGAGTCAAAAATCACAAACTTACGCAACATATGTAGGAAACTACAGACCAGTAAGTTTAACGTGTATAGTATGTAAAGTTTTAGAATCTATAGTCCGAGACGAGATCGTTAATCATTTTATTGTGAATAATATGTACACTGAATGCCGACATGGTTTCAGAAAGAAACGATCATGTGTTACTCAATTACTACAGGTTATGGATGATATAACTTCCTTACTTGACTGACTTGACAAAAAAAAAAAAAAAAAAAAAAAAAAAAAAGGTTGACATCATATACTTAGACTTTAGAAAAACATTTGACACTGTTCCTCATGAAAGGCTTCTTCAGAAGCTAGAGGCCTATAGTGTATGTTTAAACATTTCCAACTGGATAAGAAGTTTCTTGCATGAAAGAGAACAAGTGGTAAAGGTTGGAAACGCAAAAACAGACGAAATAATTGTGCTGAGCGATATACCTCAAGAAAACATCCTGGGGCCTATATTATTTAATATATTTATAAATGACTTGCCAGACTGTTAATAGCATGTGCAAAATATTCGCAGATGATACTAAAATCTATAATGAATCGAGCAATAAAGACATGTTGCAGTATGATTTGGATCACTTGCAAGAGTGGTCCGACACATGGGATTTGCATTTTACTGTAGAGAAATGCAAGGTCTTGCATGCTGAAGGAACAATCCTGAACATGATTACTTGATGAAAGTTAACAGTGACATTAAAAAAGTGGTATCTTATGAGGAGGAAAGAGACTTAGGTGTTGTTTTTTATAAAGGTCTATCTTTTGACCCCATATTCAGAACTGTATCAATGAGGCCAACAAAATGTTGGAGTTGTTAAGAGAGCCTTTCATTATTTGGATAAGGACATTTTTAGTAAACTGTATAAATCACTAGTCAGACCACATTTAGAATATGCAAACACTGTATGGTACCCAGGATTAAAGAGACAATCAGTTGCACTCGACCGGTACAGAGACGAGCAACAAAGCTGGTTAAAGAATGTAGAAATATGACTTACTTAGACAGACTCAAATACTTTGGACTACACTCCTTACGTGGACGTAGAATACGTGGGGACTTAATCCAAGTTTTTAAAATTTATAATGGCATCGACGACCTAAATTGGAACAACTTTTTTGCAGCTCTGTTTTGTGACAGAACCCGAAACATTAACCTGCAGAAGTTTTGTTTTTCTAACAGAGTTGCCATTGTTTGGAATGAGTTACCAGTTTCATTAAAAAAAGCACCTAATATAAATTCTTTTAAAAACCAGCTGGACGAATTACCTAAATTTAAAGAGATTTCCTATTGCTATGATGAATGATTTATAGAAAAATTTGCATGCAAAACAGACCCATAAAGTAATTAAAGAAAGAAAGGACATTTGCAAAGGCCTCACGGCCTATTTTGTCATCACACATACTACTACTACATATGCGCGACCTGAAATATCACATACACACACACACACACAAGTAACGTTTCTGTATTATGTACTCTGCCACAAGGTAATTTTGTTAGTTCATTTCTGGATCCGGTGTGCATGCCAAGCAACAGCTTGTAACAACACATTCAGTGCTAAAAATAGCACATGCACTGCAAGAGAACCTTGGGGTGGATCTTGCCGTTGATAATGTTCTAGGGGAAGTAATGCTGCAATGGCTGAAGTTAACATCAGTAGGCAAAGATGGTTTTTTTTCCCAAAAAGCACTACAGACAGCTGGAGGGTTATTGGAATCACTTGTCACTTGGACCTCTATGGTTTATATATGCATGTGAATATTTTCTTCTTGTATTTTTCAGGGAGCGACTGAAGGAACTGGCTAAACCCCGACAGCCATTTATAGAAAGTCACACATGTGTGGGGTACGTGGATTATTTGTCAGGCAATATGAAACATTCCAATGCACAAAAGACCAATGGGCCGACATTGGCCCCCGTGCACAGTCATGCACGGGCCAAAAGGGGCTGATGTCTGCCTGATGGCCTTTGCGCACTAGGATGTCATGCAGACGTCCCTCAACAAAGGTCAAAACAGTACAATGGTTTTGTGCTGAATCTCTGTTTCACATCCATTGCCAAGTCCAATACTACACCACAATTCTAAGACAATGCCAGCATGCAAAAGGGGGTTTTAATACCATAGTTATTAACCCATTTAGCCCTGAGTCCCTACAGTAGGAGATAGATTGACCATGATAATTCAAGGATAGTGCCAGCTTAGCTTGATGCCTGAAGGCGCCAAGCTAATCTGACGATACCCTTGAATTATCATGGCCAGTCCATCTCCTGCAATTAGTACATAGTCATTAGGCAACACCTCCAAAATTTGAGAAATCAGACCTTGGGGCTCAAAGGGTTAACCCTTTGGCTGGCTTTGTGCTTTTTGTCAAGGTGATTCCTGCAGGAGGACATGAGATATCCATAAAGAACCAGACCAGTATTGGCACGATATCAAAAGGAACCCTCTGGGCAGACTTGTGACGGGTGAGGTGAAGCGCGTATGGGCCTTTCCCAGCACAGAGATCCCAACTTGACCGAACTGAACAGGTTACATATGTACCTACTGCGGTTTTGTGCTTGTTTTCCAAAGCCCTTCTCTTCCTTTGCCGGTTATTTTATATCATGTTGCACGACAGTCATCCCTTTGGTTTGAAGTAAGTAAGGATGGCTAGATTGACTGTTGCAGGCCCAAGGTGATGTGGGGCACGCAGGAGATGCTATGGCCCATTTCCCCACGTGCCAAGCACGGCCATGCGTCACCCCGCGTCCAGTACTTAGCCACACCCAAAAAGAATTTTCAGGATGGGACAATACACGCTGGCAGGTGAGTTCTTGTTTAGACTAGTACAGGTCAGCCTCATTATATCACAATACCTGCAAACCATAAACATGGGTTACAGTGCAAAAAATTGAAATGACTGAAACCAGTCCACGGCTAACTATGCCCTATGTTTTATGCGACCAGCAAAAGACATACATTCTCATGAGCCCGAAAAATCATCATGAATAAATGGTGGTTTTTCCATTCTCGTGATTGGAGTGCAAAATTTGTATTCTAGTGATTCGTGAAAGAAATGGTTGTTGTCAAACAAGAAAGCCCAAATAAGGTTTTCGTCATCTGTGAAAACGTCATGGTTATTTCGTAAAACAAAGAAGTCTGTTGCCAGACTGTAAATTCCATTGAGAACATCTCCCCCCACCCCCAACTGCTTGTTAGAGTTTTTCGGCCAGTGACTAGAGGTTATGGCAGCGGTCACTTATCTCATCATTCTTTCCATCGTGAAACATGAATGCTATTTTGGGGGATTCACGTTTTGTGAATCGCAACATAAACTGTTGTGCATTTGTGGTGGTAACCCTCCACCCCCTTGACTAATGGCACAGAAGGGTTGGGTGTCTCATAATGGAAGTCCTCGTGTGTGTGTGTATGTGTGTGTGTGTGTGTGTGTGTGTGTGTGTGTGTGTGTGTGTGTGTGTGTGTGTGTGCAGGCCCCTGTTTTTTTACAGTGCCGGCCGTGCCTCTGTCATCTGGTCTGTCAGTGAGGGCGCCCAACACGGTTCAGCTACGGAACGCGTGGAGTTTCTAGCCAGACACAAACAGTTTCACTCTGACTGGCAGGCAGACAAGTGAGCAGCAACACATGCACAGTGTGACACACCACATGTAGTCAATTTGCACTCCTGTATCATTTCTTGTCTATGTTAGCAGGCTCCCCCCATTTTACACGTTTAGCCCCAATGCCCTACAGCAGGAGGTGTATCGACCATAATTCAACATCAGGCGCCAAGCTAATCTGGCACTACCCTCGAATTATCATCGTCAGTCCATATCCTTCAACTGACACGGTTGTATAGTGACACCTCCAAAATGCATACTTTGTGCCAACTGGGTAAAAAAAAAAAAAAAAGAAGCAAAACACACAATGAAAAGCAGGTTTATGAATCACATTTCTGGGGCCAGTGAACCCTTTGGCTGTTGGTAGCGCTTTTTGTCATGATGATCCCAGTAAAAGGTTAACCTCCTTGTGCCTGTTGCCACTGGTAGTGTACACAGTACAGTGCAGTGAAGCAGCCAGCCATGTCATGCAGTCACATTTCTTCTCCGGCAGGCCACAGTTTTTCTACAGCTGTGGTAGAGAAAGCCCCGTATGGACTGTAGGGGTAGGCTCAAAGCAGTGTGAAGAGAGGCCACGTACAACCGCACTGGCCGAGCACCGGCGCCCTCATCCCGAGTTCCAGGGAGAGCGCCCTATTCAGAGCATCGTTACTGATGCAGCGAAGAGCGCCAAGTGCAGCGAGCATGTCGCCTATCTGGCCAATCCCAAGAAACGCCAGGAAGGCCCATTCCGGCCCCCACAGTGGCCGGTAAGTGGGATGAGGACTCGCTAGAATCTTGACTTCTTCACTGACAAGAAAAAGAAAACGCAAATCCTACTGCAAGAGACATAGATCCTTATAGCCATCACTGTTGCAGGGACTCATTAGGATCTGTGCCTCTTGCTGAGAACGATTTGTATATATCCAGGTTCCTTGGACAGTTGGGGTTGTTTGGAGCAGTATTTACAAAGATTTCAGAAACACAGCCTGCGTCCACTTGCTGTGAAGGGGTTAATCCCTCACATTGTTTTTGGCTCACATGTGATAGCAAAAGTGAGTCTATTTACTGGGCCATCCGTCATCTGTCTGTCGTCCAGGATCAGCTTTAACGTTGGCATTTTCTCGGAGACTTTTCAAGCCATAGTGACTTAGTCTTCAAACTTTGCCCAAAGATACTTTTTCACAAGACCTTTCTAAACATACCAATTTCAGAAAAACACAATCTGAATCCAATGACACTGAGTAGAGGGGAAAGTATTTTGTGCGGTGATGTTATAAACGTCTTGATGTGTTGCAGGTGCCTGACCAGGCCAAGAGCTCAGTGGCCTCGACACGATGTGTAGAGCTGGCGCGAGCCAAGCCGCTGGCCGAGGGCTTCCAACATGCGCGGGAGGTGGAATGGCCAATCAGCAAAGCGGCCAAGCGTGCTCAGGCCTCAGGACGGGTCATTGAGCTGGCCACACCCATCACCCGTGCTCCCATGGACCACGTGCAGTTCAACCCGGATGCCTTCATCGTGAAGGAGTCTGCACTGAAGGGTGTTATACCGCGACGCATCGCTGACCTGGCCGGGCCAAGCAACAGATAACTCCCTTCCCAGTGAGCAAAAGGCCATCAGGTCAATGTTGGTCATGGCTGGCTATGTACAGGTCAACATTGCCCTGATGATCTTTGAGTACAGGGCTTTAAGGGAAAACTGTCAATGACATGCAAATACGAAGGTTGGAATTGGGAACGGTGAAAGCAGACTGAAGAAACACAGAAACTGACGGGCTCTGGAAAGCACGCTTGATGATGCTGCATACGAGGAAAATGGGGTGGGGGCTGAACATCATCAGACACATGCAAGTGCTTTCATGTACCTCGTTATGCCACTTCTACAGTCATGCGCTTTAAAAATGCAACAAAACCAAATGTAATTAATCCACAGAATCCCAGCCCATCAAATAAACACTATACAAAATAAAGCAAGCAAGAGGGATAGAACCTCATTATCACCCTGCTCAAGGGGACTCAAGAGGTTCTTTGCCTCTTGCAGTTGAATGGTTCTGGCTGTGTCCCAGCAGGGAAACAACTTTTAAAAATAATTATGTATACGGTGGCAGATATGGCTGATCAAAGCTGTGGCGTTTTTAAAGTGCATAATTGTACATAAGTAATGCTCTTGGCTACAACAGACAGTGGGCATGGGAATCAAAATGCTGTTATTTATTGGGAACAAATTGGCTGTTCTATACTGGGGAGCAAAAGAAATGCAACATTTTTTTAATCATCTGCAACACACAAGTGTTTCTGATGATTCCAAAAATGTTGCATTTCTTTTGCTTCTCAGTATATGTCAAAACCCAGTATGTCCATTTTTGAGAAAAGCTAAATTTTCATTGTTATACAGTGAAAATCTTGCTTTTCTCAAAACAATGGATTTACTGGCTGTTCATTTGTGTACAAGGGTGATTTTTGTTTAAGCTCCTCTCAGTAAGCAAATGGTAACAGGGCCAATGCTGGCCACAGCTGATGTCAGCCCAGTCATCTTTTGCTTATTAATTGGACAATCCACACCATTGTGCTGCTGTCATTACCTGAGCAGCTGCTAGTCAAACAGCTGTCTTTGTGTTTCTGTACAAAGGAGACAAGAAACTGATCTAACCCCAAGGCCGCATTTCCCAAATTTTGGAGGTGTCACCTAACTACCATGTACCAGTTACAGTAGATGGATCGACTATGATAATCCAAGGGTAGTGCCATATTAGCTTGGCGCCTTATGGCAACAGGCTGATCTGGTGAATTACCCTTGAATTGTGGTCAATTCCTCTCCTGATGTAGGGTGTCTGAGCTAAATGAGTTAATCCTTTGGCTGTCAGTAGCACTTTTTGTTGTAGTGAATTCTGCAAGAATGATCCATGACAAAACGTGTGACCAACAGCCAAAGGGTTAAAAACCAAAATCCGTGCAGAGAAAGACAATTACATTTCAATTCTCAGATGTGTGGTTTTTACACACCATGCAGTATTCTTAGTAGTAAAAATGATGATCGGATTCGCATTTTCGTTGTTCTGTGCTCGACTTGCTCGGGGCGCAATATCACAATGATGCCTGTGTGATCTTGACAGCGACAGTAAAATCATGTAAACATCCAGAATTATCCCTTTGGGCGAATTAACCCAAGAGATAACTCTTTGGGTGTTGGTAGTGGTTTTAGTCATGATATCGCGACTAAAACCTATGCCGACACAGAAAGGGTTAGCGTGCAGGTGTAAAGGATCAAGTGGCCAAACTGTTATTTATACATTTTTTGTTTGTGCTTCTAGTGCATTAATTTATTTATTTGCATATTTATATGTATGACACAGCTTTTGCTTGCTTTAATTATCATGGTTGTTCTTTTCATTTACTATTTACATGACAATGAGAAACTGATTTTTTTCAACACATTGAGCTCTAGGGTTGAAATAGGTAAATTTGTGAGTTGTCCTATGAAGACCACGTACCAGCTCAGGATCGATTGACCATGGTATTTCATGGGTTGTGCCCTTGAACTTTCATGGTGATTTCTTCTCCTGCTGCAGTACACGAGAGCTGAGCAGGTGAAGACTGAAGGCTTCATGCATTTCAGGTAGGCTAGACATGGGAACTCGTGCACCATTACAGCCTGTGATTCATGTCTGGTCTGTTAACTCATTCAAGGCGCTTCACATCAATAATTGCAGAAG
The DNA here is from genome assembly GCA_036245525.1 of Semisulcospira habei. Taxonomy (NCBI): domain Eukaryota; kingdom Metazoa; phylum Mollusca; class Gastropoda; family Semisulcospiridae; genus Semisulcospira; species Semisulcospira habei. The sequence goes on from BTPG01000002.1 coordinate 235,515,781, forward strand.
TGCAATATAGCGTTGGCAACGCTATATGTATGACACCTCCGCAGCTATTGATGCGGGTGCCTTGCGTGACTTAAGTTTACAGTGAGCCTTGGTATTACGTACATCAAAATTGGCTATTATGTGGCTCCCACGTAGATGCCTGATCAGCAAAAAAGTGCTTAGGCAGACTCCAGCCCTAGCTGATCCACACACGGGACAACTAAGGCTAGAGTCAGCTGAAAGACTATTTGCTTACTGTTTTTTTCTTCAAATGTATACATCAGTTTAGCACCACATTAACCCTTTTAGCCTCAGATCCCTACAGCAGGAGATGGCTTGACCATGATAATTAAAGGGGCAGTGCCAGATTAGCTTGGCACCTGAAGGCGCCAAGCTAATCTGGCACTACCCTTTTAGAGTCCAAAATAGCTCAGGCGGTTAAATGTCAGAGCAGGAGAGTGAAGGGAGTCGCCGGGTCGTGGGTTCGAATCCCGTCCCGGTCCCTGGACTCACAATCCAGGGGGAAAACACGGATTTGTTCAATAGCATGTCCGTTGAAAGGTCCTGGTAAATCAAAGTGGCGCAGTTGGAGTGCGTCTGAGTTGATCAGTGTTCAGGTCATACTCCATAGGCAATAGATTTCCCTGTTCTCCCATAACCCGTCCGTCAGGGCCGTCCATGATCACCTCGGTGCTGTGGACGTTAAACCCGAACTAACCAACCAACTACCCTTTAATTTTCATGTCACGCCATCTCCTGCAACTGGTACAGTCATTAGGCAACACCTAAAAAATTTAAAAAATGGGACCTTGGGGCTAAAAGGATCAACACGAACACCAGTAATGTGGTCTGACTTCATGTCTCCCAGGTATTGCGATATGAGGCTGGCCTGTATTTTATCGAGTGATGCAAGTTTTATTTTCCTTGTGTATGTCAATGTCTTATTGCCAGGACTTGAGTATTGTGCATGTATCTTTGCTTTGTGCAATGTGTGAGGTGTGCTGTTGCATGTATTTTAGCTTTGACTAGTATTTTATATTGTGCCCATATCATTTACAGTCACTCAGACCTGTGAAAAGCGACCATCCAAGGGGCCGTCAACAAGTGGTCACCTCAGACGTGGTGTCCTTACACAAGGTCACCAGGACGAAATCCATGGGACCAATATAGGGTGACCTGCTTAGACAGGTTTGACTGTATTACATGAAATTGCAACATTGCTTTCAGTCTGATGTGAACTGTGGAAACGCCTCGCAATTTGCTCTCTGGGTGTTGACCCAGTCTTCGAGGTTGTTTTCTAATTCAGGCCATCTGCACTTCTTCCCTCTAAAGGCCTTTGTCGTCTTCTTGCAACAAGACAGTTCTCCGCGCTGCTTGCTCCAACATCTTATCATCGATTCCTTTATTCCAATCTCCTGTGCAGTGGCGCGATTGCCTTTTTCAATGGCCAGGTCGATTGCCTTCAACTTGAAAGCTGCATTGTAGGCATTACATCTCGTTTTCGGCATGAGGGTGTGTGCTTGAGCAAATGATCTGAATGCTTCAGTTGTATGCGACTTTGATTTTAAAATGTGAACAGTTAACGCTGTAACAACATGAACAGTTAACACTTTAACATGGAGCTCATCGAAAAATTAGTGAACAGTAAACACGATATTTTGAGTTACAGAGAAGCTAAGAATAGACGAGGGTGTGATGCTCCTGGAATCTGAAAAGTCTGCAAACAAGCCGTATCGCTGTTCAAGCCGCAGGGTTTAAAGCTGGGGAAAAAAGTCGCGGCTTATAATCTGAAATTTATTTACGGCACTGCATCATATTCACTAGTGTACAGACGTTTTGTGTGTGAGAAAAACTTCCCCACTGAATCAGTACTACTTATATCAAGGTTTTGACCACAAGTGAAATGTGTGTACTTTCCATTGTAGCATTTACATTTCCAACACTCTTCGAGTCCAGGTACTGGCTTCTCCACAAACAAATAGAATTAATCCCTTCACTGCCAGCGAATGCAGAATTATGTCTGAAAGCAGCTGCAGGGCAAATTCAACATTGAATAACCCCATCAATTCAGGCAGCTGTGACATGATGAGGGTCCGCATGAGCCCTCACATCTCTGGGGGTTCATGAGGTTTTTTGCTTCTTGCAGTATTGTTTGCAGTGAAGGAGTTAGTGGCGATTTTCTATTAGGGTGATGTAGCAAATGTGTAGCCAATTCTTGCTTTATCAAACCCTGTTTTCAGTCAGTATTAAAGACACAACGAAGCTGTGTTGACATTTCATGCTTCCAGATGTGAGGATTTTATGATTTGTTCACTTGTTGCTTCAAGCCCGAGCCTATAACTTGTATAACACTTTTTACCTGACAGTATTGAAACGTCTACTGTTGTGACTTTGCATGCATTGGCTTTACAGAGTGCATGTACAAACCCCTTCACTGCCAAGGAAAACCGAACAACACCCTGCAGTTGCGAAGGCACATGATTGATTGATTGTACATTGCTTAATGTCCCGACAGCAACAAGGCTTTCTCAGGACGTGCCTGCACTGCTTGTGAAAAAAAATAAACAGAACATTGAATGTATGTCGCCAGCCGGTCAAATACATTAAATAAACCTAACACATGGGGCCTAAATAAAGCTAAGACCATTTAGCAACACACATCCAATATCAAGAGCTACAGGCAGTGCAGACAGTAGGGAGAGTTTTTAAAAGGCAAATACAGGTGAATGGACAAAGGGTAGACAGAAACACATGCCCCAGAACAGAGAGAAAAACCCACCCTGTGGGGCTGACCAGGGTGACCCTGGGAACTAAAAAATACCTAACCCCACCCAAGTCCCCCAGGGCAGACCCGGGTGGGGTAAGCGAAGGCACATGAGGATCTATGCCTCTTGCTGAATCAAATTGTATCCATGTTACTGTGACTTTTGGGGATCTTTGACGTTAAATTCACGATGATTTTTAAAATGTAAAAAACGCAATCTGCGTCCACTGGCAGTGAAGGGGTCCACCCTCGTTTGCATGGAGGTGTGGGAACTGTTTACAGTCCAGTGCCTTCATGCACAGGGGGTTGAGGAACTATTTCACTTCCAGCAGTGACTGAGAGACAGCTTGATTACAACAACTCGGGGGTAGTGTGAATCAGGCACTGCCATGGGGCCAATATGGTGAACCCATATGCTGCTGTGTGTGTGGGGTGCCCCACAGCTGTCATAATGTAAACTACCGTTTCTGGAAGTGAAAGGGTTTAGTATTTTATCACATTTATTCCACTTTCGATCCACATTGGTAACACTTTTACCTGACAGTATTTGAATCCTTTGTCTGTCCATAGCACTTTTTGTAGAGGTGATTCCTGTAGGAATCACCTTGACAAAAATTGCTGTGGACAGCCAAAGGGTGAACACCTTAGACATGTGACTTTTGCATGTATTGGTTTTACAAAGTGCATGTATCGCATACACAAAATCAGTATTATGTATGGTGTTGCTGTTTTTAATGCCATGCCTTGTTTTGAGCTGTATAAAATCAGTCATAATACCTAACGCATTCTGTGTCTGTAGATGTTTGTATAGGGAATCAGTAGCCTGTGTGTTCACGTATGGTGTGGCATAATCAAAGAGTGCATCTGTGCAGAGACAAGAGCATGGACATGGATTGGTGTGCTAAAGCATGCTGTTATGTGTGCATGCACTGTTCTCTGTCCCCCCCCCCCCCCCCCCCCCCTCCCCAATCTAACACACACTCGCACACACAAACACGCACAGAGCTGACATGACAATAGACATTTCCGGAAGTAGGTAAAATAACTGCTTGTCTTACTATGCAAACAATGGATGAATGCGAACACTGAACAGCATGTGATACTGCATGTTTGTCTGGGCTTTGAACCCTTTTAGCCCCGGGACCCTGCAGCAGGAGATGGACTGATCATGATAAATCAAGGGTAGTGCCAGATGAGCTTGGCGCCAAGCTCATCTGGCACTACCCTTGAATTATCATGATCAATCCATCTCCTACAACTGGTACATAGTCGTTAGGCAACACCTCCAAAATTTGAGAAATGGGACCTTGGGGCTAAAAGGGTTAAACAACTATTTTTATTGCACCATGCACTTTTGACCTACTTCTGACTTCCAAACATCAAGTGTCATGTTAATCGAAACTATGAAATAAACTACAACTCAAATTTTACGTTGAAAGATGGGCCGTTCATTTCAAACACACCTTTTGCATACACAAACAACTTTTACAGTATTCAAGACCAAAAGAGTAACAGAGTCTTTCTCTTTAATTTTACACTTTTTAACATCTACATGTATTTACACCCGACATACTCTGAAATTGTGTCCAGTATGCACAACAAATTGCAATTCACAGCAATGGCCAGACTAAAAAAAAAACTATCAATACTAATGAAAAAAACACAACCCTTGTGTCCAACTTTGAAAAGAAGCAAATTGGCTCTTGTAATGATGATCAAAGCCTGTCTCTCAATCACAGCTCACACTGACAGCAGACGACAGGCGAATCACCATAGCTCAAGGGTTATGTTTCATTAGCTTGGTATCTGAAGAAAGTACTTCATATCAGATACAGTGCAGTTTGCTCTGCATGAAACAAAGTCGACCTATTTAGCCCTGATGCACAACAGGAGATGGATTGACCATGATTCAAGGTAGTGCCAGATTAGCTTGGCGCTTATGGCACCAAGCTTAACTGGCACTACCCTTGAATTATCATGGTCGATCCATCTTTCACTGTGGTGTGTCGGGGCTAAATGGGTTAACTCACTGGAGACATGCCGCATTCGGATACGTGGCATTAAGTAGCGTATCCTGATGCGGCCACGTCTCCATTGAGTTAATCAGCTAGTCGTCATCCAAGTGAACAAAAGGCCATCGGGCCAAAGTCTGCTGCAGCTGACCAACGCAAACACAAAGACCTTTAGCTTCCTGGGATTATCATCTCTTTGCATAACTACACTTCTCACCATGAAAACATGCCTCCAGTCACAATGCTACGACTGAGATTGCTTGCGTGGCATTTCTTTCACATGACAGCTGACATCTTATTCTATTTGTACCCTCCATGTCAGGATGACACTTGACCACCGCAAGAAGCCAGGTATGCATTGTACTGCTCTGGTATACTGCGGAAAAGGCATATTTTTCGGCCAATCTGTTTGGGCGTGTCTTGGAAGTAGTTGAGTTCATCCCGTGACATTGCCTGCGACACCAATACAGAAATAAAAGATAGTGCCACAGCACAAACAAGTAGAAACAAGAAAACTTACAAAAAGGCACCAGACAATTTCACGTAAATCAGAAGTTGGTTAAAAAAAACAAAAACAAACACAGTGCATCCTAAGCAAACAGTGGATTAAAAGCCTGTACAGACATGTGATGTCACATTTGTCCTGGCTTTGAACCCACTCTTGTAATTTTCACCTGCATTTCTGCAATGTCTATTTTTGGCAATGTCCAAACAAACAAAAACACGTAACAAAGACAATAGAAAACAATGTAGCTATTTAAAAAAGCTTGGAAGGTGACCAAATTCAAGTATAAGCCACATGTCACCTTGCTTGCCATCAAGGATAAGCCACAGGGAGATGCCCTGCTTTGCCTACCAAGGATAAGCCACATGTAGACACCTTCCTTTGCCTAGCATTAGTATCAGGATAAGCCACACGTAGACACCTTGCTTTGCCTGTCAAGGAGAAGCCACATGTAAACACCTTGCTTTGCCTATCAAGGATAAGCCACATATAGACACCTTGCTTTGCCTATCAAGGATAAGCCACACAGGCACCTTGCTTTGCCTGTCAAGAAGCCACATGTAAACACCTTGCTTTGCCTATCAAGGATAAGCCACATATAGACACCTTGCTTTGCCTATCAAGGATAAGCCACATATAGACACCTTGCTTAGCCTATCAAGGATAAGCCACATATAGACACCTTGCTTTGCCTATCAAGGATAAGCCACATATAGACACCTTGCTTTGCCTATCAAGGATACGCCACATACAGACACCTCACTTTGCCTAGCAAGGATAAGCAATATACAGATGCCTCACTTTGCCTATCAAGGATAAGCACATATAGACACCTTGCTTTGCCTTTCTGTATTTTTCCTTTTAGTTTTGTAAACAGTTGCCATTTTGTTTTACAGGGTGCATCTTGTACTCTGTGCAATTTTAGTTTACCATGATAGTTCAAACTTGTTTGCCACTGATAAAACTGAAATAAAACTAACGAATCATTCATTCCTACTATGTTAAACCCTTAACAGCTGGGGGACAGTGACTTCCACCCAGCTGCTAGAGGCAGCTCAGTACACTGACTCACTGTTGCTGCAACACGTCAGCCAGGAAGTACTGGATTCAGAGTGTGAAAATAAAAAAGCCTACCTTGTAATCATCACCATACTTTTCAATCATGGAGATACAAAAGGCAACATCCGGCTCAGACATTCTCATTCGTCGTTCCTGGGGTGCATTGGCCTCTTCTTCCAGTTCTGGTGTCGGACAAAGCAAGATCTATAAAAAGGCATCAACTCTGCATCATAATCTCAAGTTTGTATCTTAACCCATTTAACCCTATGGCTGCATTTCTCACTTTACTTTATGACTCAGACTGTGTATTATTAGAAGGAGATGGCTTGACCATGATACTTCAAGGGTAGTGCCAGATTAGCTTGGTGCCATCAGGTGCCAAGCTAATCTGGCACTACCCCTGAATTATCATGGTAAAGCCATCTCCTACTGTAGGGCATAAGGGCTAACCATTTGGTTGTCAACAGTGCATTTTGTCCTATAGGAATCACCTCAACAAATGGTTCTACCGAAAGCTAAAGGATAACATGTTTTCTACTGGGCTACACATGGCATCAGCCTGTAGATCTATTTCTAACAGGGTAAACTACCTGTACTGGCACAGTGTATTGGCTTCCAAAAGTTAGTCAGTTAACCCATTACATCCTGATGATGAAATTATCCATTTTTAAGGCATCCTTTTTGAGGTCTGCATCACAATTCTAGAGAAACTTTGACAATGATAAAATTCAAGGGTGGTGTCAGAATAGCTTGGTGCCTACAGGCAACTAGCAATTTTGACACCACCCTTGAACTATTATGGTTGATCCACATCATGTGGTAGCATGTCAGGGCTTTATGGGTTAGATGAGATCAGACTTGAAAAATTCCTCTTGTAATTCTTGTCTATTAAAAGACAGCAAAGAGTTTTGATTTGATCTGAGTTTTCAAATTTTAGAAATCACATTGATAGACAGTAAGATAGCTTGATGTTGCAAGATGGTTTCTTACCTTCTACAACACGATGTTTCCTTCGCTTCTGAGTGTGTCCAGCCTCTGCCCTGGCATCTGATGTCTGTGGTCCAAGCAAGTCCTGTTTCACAATTCGTGATAAATGAAAACACCATGATGTATTATTATCAAAACATAATACAGTTTACTTCACTAATAACAAAAATGGGACATAAAAACACTTTTCCATGTTCTTCACTTACAATAAACTTTGGACATAATGACAAGAACATCTGAGTCCTTAGGCGATTTGCTATTATTAACTTGACTTATAACAAGGTTGGATATAAAAAGGACAGAGTCAGTCATAACACTTGCAGCCATTAACCCTTTTAGCCCCAAGGTCCCATTTCTCAACAACTATGTACTAGTTGTAGGAAATGGATTAATCATGATAATTCAAGGGTAGTGCCAGAGGAGCTTTGCACCTTCAGGTGCCACGCTCATCTGGCACTACCCTTGAATTATCATGATCAATCCATCTCCTGCTGCTGGGTCCTGGGGCTAAAAGGGTTAACGTTCATGAGAACCAACTCTCAACAGGAAGAAGAAGATAACAATGTTTTTTCAGAGGTCCCCATGACTACACCTTTTCCTGCAAAGTACTTCACTTATAACAAACTTCAGATATGACAACAAAAATGTGTCAGTCTCAAGGCACTTTGTTACATCCAAAGTTTATTTGTACTTCTACAAAATGCACACTATCACTATGTCTTTTTTCTTGAGACAAAGCTTTCATACAGAATACAACTTTCACTACTACCAGCATATAGGATGCTCATCGGTCATCGGTCATTGACGCATACAAATTTGAAATGACGCATTGCTCTGTCAGTGAGCCGGTCATATGACTTATTCATTTTTTAAACAGTCACTGAGACCCGCGCCGAGTTGGTTGGCGTGTACGAGAGAGAGAGAGACAGAGATGAGAGAGGGCTATGGCCAGCTAGCTGATGCTCTAGTGCACTGTACACAGTCAGTCCTCAATGAACAGAGTGCATCCTAAAAATTATGGAGGCGGGAGGCCAGCTGACAGTGATTTGTGACACTTGCCCCCTCTCTCGAGCAAATGTAAACAATACTGCAAGCATGCACGAGAGCAGCCAAAGTAAGGGCACAGGGGGAATACTCGGAAGCCAACCGCGAGGTGAAGAGGAGTATCAGGGCAGACAAGAGGGCCTACACAGACAGCCTGGCAGCAGAGGCAGAAAAGGCAGCAGGCAGCGGCAACATGAAACAGCTCTACGACATTACCAGAAGATTGTCGGGTAAGTATGGCCATACAGAAAGACCAGTAAAAGACAAAGAAGGCAAGCCTATTGCAGACAGAGCAGACCAACTCGACAGATGGGCAGAGTATTTTGAAGAGTTACTGAACAGACCTAGCCCACCCGACCCCCCCGACATCCAGCCGGCAGAGACCGACCTACCCATCAGCTGTGACGGACCCAGCCGGGAAGAGATCAGAAAAGCAGTGGCATTTTTGAAGAATCTCCAATGTAAAAGCAGTTCTCCTATATGGAGCAGAGACATGGAGATTGACAAAAACCACAGTCAACAGAGTACAGACCTTCATGAACAGTTGCCTTAGAAGAATTTTGAAAATCCACTGGCCAGAGAAGATCAGCAATGTCAGACTCTGGGAGAGAACAGAGCAGATAACAGCAGAGAATGAAATTGGGCGAAGAAGATGGGGATGGATCGGTCACAGTCTGAGAAAGCCAGCTTCCAGTATCACTAGGCAGGCATTGTCATGGAACCCCCAGGGAAAGAGGAAAAGAGGTAGGCCGAGAAACTCCTGGCGTCGAGACCTCCAAGCAGACATCAAGAGACTGGGAACCACCTGGAGTAGAATCGAAGGAGAAGCACAGGACAGGAGTTGCTGGAGGTCTCTCGTCGACGGCCTATACCCGGGTAGGGGTGACAGGCATAAGTAAGTAAGTAATTTTTGAAGAATGGCAAAGCAGCAGGGCCAGATGGCATCCCAGCAGAGTCTCTGAAAGCAGACCTAGAGACAACAGTTGAGATGCTGTACCCACTGTTTGGAAAGATCTGGGAAGAGGAGGTGATGCCAGCTGACTGGAAGGAGGGGTACCTAATCAAGCTTCCCAAGAAAGGTGACCTCAGCAAGTGTTCCAACTACAGAGGAATCACCTTGCTGTCAGTACCAGGAAAGGTCTTCAACAGGATCATCCTAGAGAGAATGAAGAGCTCCGTTGACCCCCAGCTGAGAGACCAGCAAGCAGGATTCACGAAGAACCGATCATGTACAGACCAGATCGCCACTCTCCGCATCATCGTGGAACAGTCTCTGGAGTGGAGCTCCCCGCTGTACGTCAACTTTGTGGATTATGAGAAAGCATTTGACAGCGTGGACCGAGAGACTCTGCGGAAACTCCTACAACACTACGGTGTACCCACAAAGCTCGTCCGCCTGATCAAGAGCAGCTATGATGGCATGACATGTCGCGTGATCCACGAAGGGCAGTTCACCAGAGAGCTCCAGGTCAGAACTGGTGTCAGGCAGGGGTGTCTGCTGTCTCCGTTCCTCTTCCTACTGGCCATAGACTGGATCATGAAGATGACCACAGAGCACAGACGAAGTGGAATACAGTGGACACTGTGGACACAGCTTGATGACCTCGATTTTGCAGACGACTTGGCATTACTGTCCCACACTCATCAACAAATGCAGGACAAGACCACGAGGCTTGCTGACATCTCATCCCAAGTGGGCCTCACCATTCACAAACAGAAAACAAAGACAATGAGGCTGAACGCAACCAGGGAAGAACCAGTCTTGCTTGCTGGCACCCCGTTGGAGGAGGTGGAGTCCTTCACCTATCTCGGGAGCATCATAGACAAAAAAGGCGGCACTGATGCAGATGTCAGAGCACGAATCGGTAAAGCCAGAGCAGCCTTTCTCCAGTTGAAAAAAGTGTGGAGTTCCAGAGAGCTGTCACAACACACCAAAGTCCGGATTTTCAACTCCAATGTAAAAGCAGTTCTCCTATATGGAACAGAGACATGGAGATTGACAAAAACCACAGTCAACAGAGTACAGACCTTCATGAACAGTTGCCTTAGAAGAATTTTGAAAATCCACTGGCCAGAGAAGATCAGCAACGTCAGACTCTGGGAGAGAACAGAGCAGATAACAGCAGAGAATGAAATTGGGCGAAGAAGATGGGGATGGATTGGTCACAGTCTGAGAAAGCCAGCTTCCAGTATCACTAGGCAGGCATTGTCATGGAACCCCCAGGGAAAGAGGAAAAGAGGTAGGCCGAGAAACTCCTGGCGTCGAGACCTCCAAGCAGACATCAAGAGACTGGGAACCACCTGGAGTAGAATCGAAGGAGAAGCACAGGACAGGAGTTGCTGGAGGTCTCTCGTCGACGGCCTATACCCGGGTAGGGGTGACAGGCGTAAGTAAGTAAGTACTGCAAGCATGGGCCCTGACTAGGTACACGGTCCAACATGATACAAAACGCCTTCCGCCTGTAAGAGGCACACATCTTTATCAGTCCCCACGGCTGCATTAACTCTAGTCTAAGTCAATTGCTGGTCTCATTGACGCTGATTTTGATCCTCTGAGGCAGTATGAGGGTGCCGCAGCGCACTGGGTCTAGATGTCTGTAGCAAGTTTTTTTTTTTTTTTTCACGCAGTTCACGTGTTCATAATAGATGTCTAGAAGCAAAGAAAATGGCTTAACTGTTGTCAGTGCTACCGGTTCGTAATTTTTGCAGAGATATGCGTATTTTTACATGATGTCCAAAATGTTGTAATGTAAGATGTTGTAATTGATGTACCAGTGGTCTCTCGTGCTCACACATATAACCTTCGTTCTTATTTCATGGTTACACAATCAGTAACTCAATCTTGCTTTGTTCGCGTCTTGTAGTTGAAGTCCACATCATGTAATTAGTTGTACACTGATAGTCCATAAGCTAGCAGGATCTACCGTGCACCCCCCCCCCCCACCCCCCCCCCCCCCCCCAGTACTCAATAAGATGGGTTTCAAAGTGTACATTATTAGTATGTCATCCTGAGATGTTTAAGCCATGTTCCCCAAAAATCCTTAGGAACACACCAGAGATATAGCCGATGGCGCAAGGGTACCCCCATTCACACTCTTCACGGATGCTAAAATGAGGTTGAGAAACATTTTCCTCTAAATAAATCAGTTCATTCCAGAAGCCCAAATCAGACACTATTATGTTAAGGCACACCTTCTGCGTCCTCTGCAAAAAAAAAGAGAATGAAAAAATATTGAATCTCTGGCTCACAGTGAAGGTATTTATGCACCCAGTAAACGGCCATTTTGGCAAAATCGCAAAAAAGACAAAAATAATGTGTCGGATGCTTCAGACATTTTCTATAGCACTAGCAGTCCATTTTCAGGCTTACATCATTAAAACAGGATGTCACAATTATTATAAACTTGACTAGGTGATTCTATGATCACTGTGAGTGCCACAGTGGTTGATTTTGTATCCCTACCCCCAAGTTGTAAAGATAAACAAAATTAATTAGAAAAAATTACTAAATTTATTCCATTTCATTTTGACTTCTCCTTACCTATTAAGTTTCAATAATATGAGCATAAAGTGCAAGAAAATAAGGAAAGTCGGCATCCTTTACGGTAAATTCATGGTGAATGATAGCTTTTTCCCATTTAAAATTGCTGAATTGGGAAACATACGTTGTTTCCGATGCCATCAAAAATTCTGTAGACAACTGATAGGTCTTTTTTTAGGTTTTATTGGTTAGGATAGAGTACCACAGTTACTCCCAACCTGATTTTGTGATGCATTTAGGGGCCACAGTGGCTAAATCTGCTGCCCTACCCCCATTTTACCAGTACACAAAAGAACGCAAAATGACCATAACAATTGCTTATGTCATACTTCTCTGTTTAAATATTTTTGTTGCCAGTTTTCATACAAATTATGCATATTTAGCTAACAATTTGTGATCATTTCATTAATTTCAATGTGACCCATCAATTTAATTGTAACTATTTTTAAGTGGCTGGTCTTTTAGGTGATATTTTACCTAGCGTAAGGCTGGTCTAGTAAGGTCTCACCTTTTCATTTATTTTCGTCTAGAAATGTGTAAATATGAATATGCATAATAAAGTTTCATGGTTCCTAACAGCCTAAATAATGTTATCAAAATACTTAGTTTCCACATGTCCACCACGAGATCATCACTTCCACCCCCATTTTTTGCCTTCTTTTTCTGCAACGTTCAATTACTTAATGGCCGTCTTTAAATCTTATATTTTTCTGGCTACCAATGAGTGAGCTGTCAAGGGGTCGGCAGCAGGAAAATGTTTCTCAACCTCATTTTAGCATCCACGAAGAGCGTGAATGGGGTACCCTTGCGCCATTGGCTATATATCTGGTGTGTTCCTAAGGATTTTCAGGGAACATGGCTTAAACATCTCAGGACATACTAAGGTACACTTTGAAACCCATCTTATTGAGTACTGGGGAGGAAGGAAGGGGGGGGGGGGGTGCACGGTAGATCCTGCTAGCTTATGAACTATGACAACCACAATGTTTCTTGCTTTGTTTGTCGTTTTCTAGGAGAGGGCGGAGGGTGGGGGTGTCTATCTATGACAATTTGACAAAAATGTGTCGTGGTTGGTGTCCTGGACACTAAAGCTTGAATCAGTACTGCCGGGAAAACTGGTTCTTGTTGCTGAAAACCATTGTGCTCTTCACTGTAGCACAGTAATTCAGTGCTTGCACACGTTTACTGGAAAAAAGCATATTATATGTAATGGAAGTCATTGAAACGCAAACCTGATTACATTAGATTGCAAAATAGCAAAAAGTAAATAAAAATCCGAAATTGCCATTATATGCGTGATGAATGTAACCAGTTCAAGAGTGAGTTTCTAAAGTCTGCAAGAGGCATAGACGTTCAAAAGTCCTCACCACCTAAGGGTCGTTATGAGAATCTATGCATATTGCTTGAGATTTTATCTGATAGTATTGCTCAAACTGAGGAAGTAGATGCGGACTAAGTAACGATTATAATCCACATCTGCAAGAGGCACAGATCCTCATGAGTCGCCTCTGCCCGTGGGTTCATGAAAATGTACGCCTCTGATTGGTGCCATTCATGCTCATGTTTCTCAAATTGAGTATTACTGAAAACAGCCATGACTGTAACTAAATGGCAGACAAGCACCGCGAAAACGTAAACAGTGAGAGTCTGGGGGCCAAGTTACCAAGATGTGTTGACAAGTTTGACAACTGAGCAGACTACTAGACCATGCCCACAAACAGCACACTTGATTGAGGTAGAACTTTACATCGCAGTTGATAACTTGACAGTAGCCCATTCAGTAGACACAGCGGCTGCGATCAATTTCAACCTTTTTTCGATTATGATTGTTGGCTCGCAAAGCCGCTGACATTTCAAAATCGAAAATGCCGAAAAAGTGATTTTTTGTGTGTGTTGACTTATGGATTTTCAAAATGACCTATTGATTTTATGTTCCTCCGGTCATATGACTTATTGACTGCAAAACTCAACCTAATCACTGTACTACTAGTCATTCGGATTCACACTTATTCATGTACGTGCCATTATGATATCATAAAACAAACAAAAAAAAAAAAACCTTAATAAAAGTTAGTATTACCAATACTCTACCTTAAAGAATATGTCATGTACTGGTCAATACCTATAAATAGGGCTTAATTTGGTTCACCTTTGCTCGTGGGATTTGTAGTGTGATATTTGGGTCGGCAGACAGTCCCATTTCCTTCATGTTTGTGTACAGGCTTTTCTTGTCATCCCACGCTTCACGAATCTGCTTGCTGCACATGTGCAAGCATAACACAAAGTTTACACCTTGATCAAGGCAACAGTGTGATTGTGAACGTTGATAAACTGTCAATCTACAAGTTTGGACGATTACATTTTCAACAGTACAAACAAATGAAATCACGCAGCTAACTTACATAACTTCAGTGTTTCGATGATACAACGAACCAACATATGTTCATAAGAAGATTATCATATAGTATAATTAGCGTAGTATATGACGAAAAGCTACCAATGCCACATGATGCTTGCAGACAGACATCATTAATTGTGGCTTGCACATGCAGACATTAGTTTGCGTACAAGATGATACATGACTAATGCAATAAATTTATTCAGACTTCATTTTACCAATGAATCGTTGGCGTTTTCTTCGATTTTTGCCATGCCCTTCTCCTATCTCTTTGGTAATTAAAAGATTTTTTGGTCTTTTTAGGCTTCCCCATGTTCAGTATTTAGAAACGTGACCGGAAGTTGTGGTTTGATACATACAAAGCTACTATCATATTTTTCACAATAAATGCGTATATAAAAGAAGATATTAGTGACTCATTGTGAGGACAAACAAACAATAATAAAGAAGGATCAAACAAAGAGCTGAATTAATATATATTTGTGTAGTATGCGTCGTACAGAAAACGCGAGGTGTTGTCTTATTTGTACGAAAGTAGAGCTGTCGTCTGCAAGGCCTTGACTTCATTTCATAATGGCGGTGCCTTCAGGGTCAGAAAAGACGATGGCAAACGAAGAGTTTTCTTATCTCCCACCTCCACGGGAAATGCAATATCGCGAGGAAGGAGTGAAGGAGAAGTTCATCAGGAAAACAAAGGAGAATCCATTGGTCCCAATTGGTAAATTTCATTTATGTGGCGTTTTGCTTTGCTT
Organism: Semisulcospira habei; assembly: GCA_036245525.1. Taxonomy (NCBI): domain Eukaryota; kingdom Metazoa; phylum Mollusca; class Gastropoda; family Semisulcospiridae; genus Semisulcospira; species Semisulcospira habei. The sequence continues at coordinate 235,530,822 of BTPG01000002.1, forward strand.
CGAAAGAAAATGAAAGTTCTCCGTCAGATGCCTTTGATACAAGAAACAAGATGGGATGAACCATAATCCACAAAGTCCTTTATAATATGAGAGCTGTCCTCGCTGTCAATGGTTTCTACCTTTTGTCTTTGACCTGATTCTGATTTTGAATTATCTCCTATTGAAAAAGTCTCGCAGATCTGCCAATGCGTCAGTGCGTTCTATAAGGGGTGCAGGACATACGCATCATTGATTTGTCAAACGTCAGTTGTCATGACCTAAGTTTTAGTTTTTACGTAATTTTATATTTTACGTGATATGAGTTTCACTTTCACTTCATAGGCTTGAGAAAATGGTGACAAAACTAGAACTTCACAGTACAATTTCAGTCTTGCTATAATTTGTGTGAAAGCAGCCAGGTACATGATATATACACGGGTCACCTGCATGCTCTTCTGAAAGCGGGTTGATGTGTTTGTGCGTGTTAGTACCTGCATGCGCGCGCGCTCCAAACATCTCCAAGAGGCATAGACCCTCATGCGCCTGGAGGGCGCATGAGGACCTATTCCTCCTGGAGATGCGTGCATGTTTGTGTGAGAAAGAGAGAGCCTGTGAGAGAGAATGACATCATATTTAGAGTATTATGTCAGTGTCTGCATAGAGTTGCCTCTTTTACATCACCACTGTCAGACTTTCTCTAGAAGTAAAGTTTTTTTTTAGTGTTTTAATTATTTCCTGAAAAGAATTAATTTTTACTAAAGAAGTTGAAAGGATACAAAGCTGGCTAACGAACTCATCCAATGTCTTTCTCCAAACTATATGCAAAAGTTTTTCATGTAAATATGACAAAAATTATGGACTCTAATCTGGGTCAACCGACTTCCTATTAACGGTTGTTTATGTCTTCAATGAGACATTCAATTACAATATGCTCGGAGGCTCAAGAGAGGGGGGTTGTGGGTGTTTTTGGACAATTTATATCGATTCCAAATTTCCACGATTTTTGGACCACATATTACCACGCCTTCGCGCCGCCCGTTTTTCTAGGTTTCTCCTTATTTTTTCAGTAAAATAAAGGTTTCCAAAATCAATGTCATTAAAATTAATATTTTTTATTATAAAATGAATCAAGACGAATTACTTCTTCTAAACGATATTAATGCTGTAGAAAACAAAGACTTAGACTCAAAAAAACAGCGCCTTCTTTCTGTAGTTATGTCAGGCAAATCAAAGACTTATCTCGGAAAACAATACATGACAGAGGATATTGAATCTCTCACCGCTGACGAGCTAATCAAGCTTCATTCTAAATATGAAAACCACATCGCTTCACTAATGACACGTGATTTAAGTCGATCTCTTGTATGCCTATACACAAAAGCAGTGAGTCACTTTCTACCTGTGGATAGTGACAGTCTTTCACACGACCTTGAAAGCAATCCTATTGTTTCAAGTTCAATAGGCAAATTAGCATGCCTTATGTTTTACAAGTTTGGCAATTACCTTGCACCTGTGGTAACCTTACTTGTTACTGGTAGCCATATTGATTTTTCAAAATTAAATTTTACTGCAGAAGAAAATGGACGAGACCCAGACGACTCTACAACCGAATCCCAGTCCGGTCTTGACGCAGGTTCAAACTGTGACTAAGACTAAAAGTCCAGGAAGGGTAGAGGCAGGAAAAAGATTAGCCGAATATAACAGACAAAAAAAATTACAGCTTCAAGCACAAACAGAAAAGGCTCATGTAACTGACCCGTCGTCAACACCATCAGGACCTGTGTCACTACTATCACACCCTCATCAAAGTGAGAGACAAACAACTAAGTCTGACCCTGACCCCGGCCCTCAAACAACAAAATATATAGTTGCCGGATTTGTTGTCGGATTTGGTTACGTAGGTTATCAATTATACAAAAAATACAAACCACAGACTCGTACAGTGTCCAAAAAATCAGACACTCCAAAAACAAAACCAGAAGTCGCCACATTACCAGTAACACCCAAAGCCGTTGACCCATTTTATATGCAGTAAATAAAAATATTATTTTAATTTTTCTTGCCTAAGAAATGAATGACACAAAGAACATAATGAACCTTGTGTATCACTCTGCCGTAATCAGTGGATTAGCAGTAGCTTATTCTATGCTAGGAAAAAGTCTACTCAAAATGAAATCAGCAGACCTGAGTAGATTAGATTTTGAAGACAGCGCTAAGCTAATTGTAGTTGTTACAGCGTCAATTGCAACAAAAGATTTTCTCGTTAAGCAAGGAATTATTCCCGAAAATGTTTCTATGTAAATAAAAATAATATGGCGACGATAGCTATTATGATTGGGGGAGCGATGGTTAACGCATTGGCTTTCAGTGGCTCTAATTATCTCTTTTCTAAAATGGGTAGAGAGGAATCTGCAGAAGAAATGAAACGTCACAATGAAGCGTCTGAGAAATTAGCACAGGCAGAACAGGTGTATGAAAAACAAAGAATTGAGAAACTTGATTTCATCAATGAAAAACTGAGGCTAGAAGGTCACGCACAGCATACGTTTTCAAATACAGACGAAGCAATCAGGGAATATTTTCTTGTCACAGGTGAAGACATGTCTATCCCGAAACCAAAACTAAGTGACTATTACAAACCAAGCACACAACAAAGAAATGGAGAGATAATTTTTGTTCTAGTGGGAATGACATTTGTTTATTTTACTGGAGTTTTCATTGCTAGAAAAAATGGCAGCCAAAAATAAACTATCAAAAATATATTACTCTCCATCAGGCTATTGGAAAGGGCAAACAGCTATTCAGAAATTACATGCCGCTGTGGGCGGAGATATATCACTCAATCAGGTCAAGCAATGGTTACAGAGACAGGCAATTTGGCAGATATATCTCCCTGCTCCAAGAAAAATAACAAGACCCCATTTTCAAAACACTACCCCCAATGACACACACCAAATGGACCTCCTGTTCCTACCACATGATACAATAAGAAAGAAACGATACAAGTATGCATTAACTGTTGTAGACATTGCTTCAAGATATAAAGATGCTGAACCCATATCTGACAAAACAGCCAGTACAGTTGCTACAGCATTAACAAAAATATATGGTCGAGGTCCTTTAAGATACCCCAGACTAGTGCAAGTTGATGATGGATCTGAATTTAAAGGTGCAGTTAATCAGTTATTTGCTAAGCATGGTGTACTGGTTAGACGAGGCATTCCAGGTGTACACAGATCACAGGCAATTGTAGAGAACTTTAACAAACAATTATCAGAGAGACTTTTCAGCTATCAATATTCTAAGGAACTCATGCATGACACCCGTAACACTGAGTGGGTTAAGAGATTACCACATGTGATAAAAGCAATGAACAATGAAGGACACCCAAAACCTGCTGATGCTATTAAATTGAAAACAATTACAGAGCCAAAAACAGGTCCAACCCCAGCACCAGACACAAGTTTATTTACTAAACAGGTGAGATATCTATATCAACCAGGAGAGGCCGAGAACGACGTGAAGCGCAGGGCAACAGACCCCATCTGGTCAACGTCTGTACACAATATAAAAAAAATAGTCCCCAGTCTTGACGCAACAATATATTACCTGTACGACCCTGCGCCCCAGAGGGCATTTGTCAGAGAAGAATTACAGATTATTCCCCCAGACACCGTTACTCATTTCAGTAACTAACTCATCGATTAATTCATCAACCAGTTCATCAGCTATGTCTTCAGATAACTTGAGCCTGTAATGACCAGGAGCATAAGCTTTTTCCTTGGTGTGAAACATGCGTTTCGTGTCTCCAACTGCAAGTGATTTCTTATGTGTTTGAATCATTTCAAGATTATGTTTGTTTGATCTCAGTGACTTGTTTGGATAATCAGGCATTAATGCACCATCTAACACTTGCTTGTAATGTTCATGACGTATGTCTTTATTTTTTATTGCTGTTTTTTTAATTCCTTTGGCTTTCGACTGACTACCTTTCTGGTGCAGTATAGAATACATTTTTGATCTCAGTCCAACATACTCAACTATTGGTACACCATTTAGTTCATCCTTAAACTTACCAGGTACTTTTTTGTTTTGTGTGCTAAACAGTGGATGGTCTTTAGGGTAGTCAGATGTGTCATACATGTGTAGTTCTGTTTTCATGTCTTCATAAAAGTCTTCAGTACACACGTCTATGATCATAGAGTCAGTGTCAGTGTATAGCAGACGACAGTCAGGATACTTTGGTTTGAAGTAATCATAATAAAATTCAAGCATCAACAGTTTTGATAACTCGAGTATTGCCATACCAATGAATACTGGCTTGTCCAGTTTAACAATCTTTTTTTTGAGTGACACTGCATACAATGATGAATGAAACTCTTTGTACCCCGTGTACTGTGGCTTACCTGTAAGTTTAATTGCGCCCAATTCAGTTGTGACCAGTCTCACATCTTTGCGGTGATGAGGATTTTCCATTGTCTTGCCAAAACAGGCATTGTTCATAAGCTTAAAGAAGTCTTTGTCAAATGCAGTGTTGCCGTCTCTGGCACGAAGGGTTGTGTTCTTCATTATGTAATCTTTCATGAAAGCACTTTGATCAAATTGAATTCCTCTGTGAACTTTCTTTAGTACTAACCCGTGTCTGATGTAAAACTGCAACAAGCGGTAGTGACAAACGTAATTGAATTTGTCATTTAGATTTGGTACAAGTTTGGTGTCTTCTTTTTTCCCTGTCATACTCATTTTCTCAACTGCCAACGGATAATCATTATGGTAATCGTGTAGGTGGTGTGGATACTCCAGGTCGACTTCAAAGATCCAACCCTTCACGTCGTTTCGGTCATGATTCATAATATTGTTAGTTAACCCTGTTACATCATACTGTGACAAATCATACAGACAAAAGTTTTTCAAGGGCAATAACTCACACATCGCGAATCCGTAAAGGTTATTAGCGTCAAGGTATGTAATGAATGACCTTGACCTTGAGGGGTCAAAACCCTGGTCAAGGTCATCAAGATATTTATTGTTGGCTCTGGCGTAGTTATTTGCTGCAATACTTATCCCACCCCTCAATCCACGTTCCACCATTTCACCCATCGTACGATCAGACAACAGGTCTATAGATATCTTACTGGATTTCAAAAATGCATCCCATGTCATGCCAGGACTAGTTATGTAACAAGCTGGGTCAAGACTGTAGTGCAACAAACCCTTTTCACGATAACTTTCAAATACATCTGCTAGCAAGCAAACGTCAGCTTTCAAGTACTGGTCATGGTAGTCACCAATCGTTTGACACCCTAACTTCCCCCACGCATCAAGTGCGTGCTGGTAATCAGAGTCAGAAATACCTTTTCCATTAAGTGTAGAATAAAATTTCTCTTTTGGTGGCAGTCTTGTTTCCTCAAACACAACCCACTCACTGATGTACTCATACGGATAGACACCTTTCTTAATCAAGTCTGGTTCAAAATATTTTACTCGTTATTGGATACTCAGTCAGTCCTTCTGCCAGACTAGCAAGACCTAAAGACAAATGTTGCATGGAGTCATAAAATGCTACCCCACCCGGGTCTGCCCTGGGGGACTTGGGTGGGGTTAGGTATTTTTTAGTTCCCAGGGTCACCCTGGTCAGCCCCACAGGGTGGGTTTTTCTCTCTATTCTGGGGCATGTGTTTCTGTCTACCCTTTGTTCATTCACCTGTATTTGCCTTTTTAAAACTCTCCCTACTGTCTGCACTGCCTGTAGCTCTTGATATTGGATGTGTGTTGCTAGATGGTCTTAGCTTTATTTAGGCCCCATGTGTTAGGTTTATTTAACGTATTTGACCGGTTGGCGACATACATTCAATGTTCTGTTTAGTTGTTTTTTTTTACAAGCAGTGCAGGCACGTCCTGAGAAAGCCTTGTTGCTGTCGGGGACGTTAAGCAATGTACAATCAATCAATCAATCATAAAATGCTAATTTGTCTAACCTAAAAGTCAAGTACTTTTCAGTTGTCTGCGCAATACAATTAATGTTTTTGAAAGACTCATCTACAGCCTGCATGATAATGTGTGAATCATAACCTTTGAGATTGTGGAAAAAGATTGGTAACTTATATGTCTTAGGATCTATTTTTAATAACAAGTTACAATTGTTATGTGCAGCACCTCTGTAACATCCAGTTATGTGATCATGGTCACGAACTTTATCACATCCCAGAGGTTGTTCGCAAATCCAACACGTCTCAGCTGTATCAAATTTTAGTTTGTCTTCTTCTGTCATCACCAAAGGCATCTGACTTGTTGTGAGATATTGTACTACCTGACTATACAGATGTCTCATTTCTGTTAAAAACAGACATGCTGCATTTTCACCTCTGTAGATAACAGGTTCTGAATGAAGACCATCTGACCTAACAATAATGTATCCAAAAGAACACACCACTTGGTCACTCAACTTTACAGTCTTTGGTAATGACTCTGGAACAGGACCATCGTATGGAACAACCAGTGATTCGAAATCAGCATACACTACAAACGGCAACTTTTGCTGATTCCCATAGTTCTTAAAATACACTTGACTACCAGGATCTGGGTACTTAAGTACAGTCTGTATATCATCAGGTGACCTGCAGTGTAAAACATGTTTGTGCGCTACTGAAATAGAGGAGAATCTTTGTAAACATCTTTTACAAACTTCTTGTTTACCATTGTGTTTTGTTGTATGTCCATGAATTAGACGTGACATATTTCTGATAATTGTGTAGTGAAAGTTATCACCGGCAGGGCCTATTAGCAACATGTCAACATTTCTATCTTCTGACTGCCCATAGGTTGGGGCAATTGGGGACACTCTAATTGGCTGTAACTTATCAACAGACTCATTATCCCACACATACACATTTACAGATATACCAGGATTTAGTTTTTCAAACAAGTCTATGTCCTCTATTTTAACAGGAAACTCAATGCCACTAAAATCGAGTTCATTTACAAATTTAGTGTAGTTAGATACACGTTCAGGTTTTGATTTTACAAAGTGTAGTTTAGCAAGCACACACCACATGAAACAATAGTTGTCATTGACTGTGCTTCATGCCATGCCAGTACTAAAGTTCTGAAATTTGCAGATGACACCACAGTGGAAGGGTGCATTACAAACTCAGACGAATCCGCTTACCGTAGTCAGGTTGAGACTCTAATTAGTTGGTGTAATAACAACAACCTTGAACTGAACTCTGGCAAAACAAAAGAAATGATTGTGGACTTTAGAAAGAAACAGTCCCCTCCCCCTCCCCCTCTTGTGATCAATAGTGAAATCATTGAAACAGTCCAGAACTTTAAGTTTCTTGGCACTACCCTGTCATGTGACCTGAAGTGGGAGGAAAACACTCGCCTTATCGTCCAAAAAGCACAGCAGCGCTTGTTCTTCCTGCGACGTCTGAAAAGTTTCGGTCTCGGTGCCCACATGTTGATGCAATTCTACCGAGCTGTGATTGAGAGCGTGCTCACCTTTTCGATCACGGTTTGGTATGGTTCCATCACGGCCAAAGAGAAAATCAGACTGAGTAGGGTGGTCAAGACCGCTTCAAAAATCATAGGCAGAGATCTTCCTAGCCTGGACTCACTGTACCAGCAGCGTCTCTTACGTAGAGCACGTCTTATCTCCAGTGATTCCACCCACCCCGGCAATGAGCTTTTTCAAATTTTACCATCAGGGCGCAGGTACAGGTCCATCAGTACCAGGACCAGCAGATTCCGCAACAGTTTTTTCCCTCTTGCTGTTCACGCTCTCTCTGATCAACCGGACTAATTGGAGAGAGCGCGAGTGGCGAGTGAGAATGATTGTGTACAGTCAGTTTTTAACTGTATCAGATCTCTCTCTCTCTCTCTCTCTCTCTCTCTCTCTCTCTCTCTCTCTCTCTCTCTCTCTCTCTCTCTCTCTCTCTCTCTCTCTCTCTCTGTGTGTGTGTGTGTGTGTGTGTGTGTGTGTGTGTGTTTAGTCTTAGTAACTGACATCAAGACAAATTCCAATGTTTTTATTGTTTTGTACATGGAAACATATGGCAATAAACCATCTTATCTTATCTTATCTTATCATTGTTCTGTATGTTGACGACAGCCTTTTTGTTTGCAACCTCTGTTGGCAGTATCAACCATGCTTTACCTAATATAGGATGATACCTTGGCTGCTTTAATTGTAGTTCATGTACATGTCCTTCGTGCCAGCCAGACCCCTTCATTTTTGCACTGTCAATTGCCTGTAGAAAGTCTGGTAATAGTCTGTCTCTAAACACGTTCTCTAATTCTCTTCTTGTGTTAACTGTGTGTTGTCTTGTTGATATATACGATACAATCACTTCACCGTCTACTCTAGTAAATTCTATTTTAGCAACAATCTGAATCTTCACACTGCCTGTAAGAAGATTATCTTGTATGACAGAAAAAGAGTTTTCTATTGATTCATAAACATTATTAGTATTAGATATAGGCAAGTCTGTTGTGTGAAACACATTACGTAGGCCTGATGGGCCAGGGTTTGATGGGCCAGGGTTTTGAACATTGTCCGTCATTTTTATTTGTCGGACAAAATAATAAATGAAAAAAATTACCGCTGACACACCATATGTAATACTGTATTATCTGTAGTTATGATAAACAAGTCAACTACTTCCCCGGTGTTTGTCCTGCAGGTGTAATATCACTTTATTAAATGTAACACTTTCAATGTAACAATGTAGTTTTCTTAATTGAACAAATATGTCTTCACACAGTACCTCAAACCAATGCAAGTGGCCACTGTTAGCATTATAAACTTTAAAAGCATTTGTCTTAAGATCAACAGTCACAAAATCATAATGTGGTAATCCATCTGAATATTCCAAAGTAACATTATATGTCGTGTATATTCTTATTGTCGGTGTTGAGAGTTTAAAGCTGGGTCCAAACACACGTGATTTTAAGTCAGTAAAGTGCATAACATCTTTGAAGCATTCTGTAACATCAAACACTTGGGTTTGTCCGTCTGTCATTTTTTATTGGACAAACAAAAGAATAAATTAATTTACTAACCCATACCCTGTGGGCTGATCTGTCTTTAAAATGAGCTTTAGATGCTTAGTTGATTTCAGATTATTTTTTACATCATCCCGTTCATGCTTATTTGGTATGACATCATTCTCTCTGAGACAGTCTTCAAAGCTGTCACGATCCTTACAGTAAAACAAACAGATAAACTTTAACTGTTCTCGAAAATCTTTCAGTACAGCATTATATTTCTGAGTGAGAATCCATACACTAACATTTGCGTGTCTGCCACTGAAAGCAAGTTCTGCTAAAGTGTTTCTCTTCTTGACAATGTCTTTCTCTGCAGAACAGTCATCAACAATAAACAACGTTGACTGTCCTTCAAATTGCTTGTAAAAATATTGTAGGTAGTCATTCAGTTTCTTTTCAGGGTCAGCTAAGTATATGTTGCTGTCAGTCCAAATGAATAAACGATTGTGATAAGCTTTATTGTGTTTGATTGTAGGACAAAATATTACAATGTTTTCAAAGTGGTGTATGTATCTTGTTTGTAATAAGTCAAGTACGAATTCAGTTTTCCCACACCCTGTGGCGCCACAAAACAATCCACAGTGTGGGTCAAGGGTCATCAAGCTCCGGTTCATTTTAATACACAATATAATTTTAATATATGTGGCCACTTAGTCTACTGTCTTGTATATTGAGTTGTGCGTCATATATCAGGTACAAATATATATTTATGGCTTCGGCTTTTTCAACCTTCTTTTGTATCTGAATTGTAATCCCATCACTACCATTCTCAACAGTTCGACCTGACCCATGCAGGTAGTCATCATCTGTACTACGAAGGTCTAACCAAAGTGCATACTTATTTATCAGGTATTGACCAATCCTTACGTCGTACAGATGTAGATCTTTACACACAATGTTTGCTGGTTTATCTCTAATTCTTCCTCCTGCAAAATACTTTGTGATCTCATCGTAGTGTTGATAAGGTAACATACCAGATGCGTACACTTGATTAGGACGGCCTTCAATTGTGCAAGACAAATGTGTAATCTTAGGATTGTAGAATTTTTCTGAATCCCTTTTGTATGGACTCACAGGTTCAACAAACAACATAAGAATACCTTTCAGTGACCTGGCAGGCATGTTCAAGTTTATGTTCCACATTGGGTCACTCTTGTCTTTGGGTATTAAACTATGTCTAATCACACGGTCATAATAAATTGGAAGTCTTGACTGGTATTGATTTTGAATGAGTCTGGCTAGTTCAATATGTGTGACAATTTCATATTCCAAGGAAATGTTAGAGATCTTATATGTTGCATCTGTGGCAGATGATTTTATAACTTTGGAGTAGTCATTGAAAGTTAGTTCAAAGCTCAGACGGTCATTCAGTGCCCCTTGATAATAAGGCAAATGTGCAGTTAGGATTTCAAACTCAAGTGAAATGTAAAATCTGGTTCCATATGTTTCTGCTATAATAACGTCCTGGGCTGCTGACGTTGATTTATCTCCAGCATTGATTCGAAGTTTACCAACATTATCAGATTGTATGCCTTGATAAATACGGTCTTCTCGTTCTTCTCTTGTGAGCCAAAGGTCTTTGTAACAGTAGAACACATCTGAGTCGTCAAGACTAAACACTTCCTGTCCTTCAAGTTTTACTTTAATAGTTCTAACAATTGTTCTGCCAAGATTGTCAACTAGTGTTCTGTTCACATCTGCGTCTGATGAAAGTTCAATATTAAATGCTAGGCGTGCAGTGCCAGGAACAATAACGTCACTGGGACCTAGGTTTGGAAACTTGACTGTAAGAGTTTGGTTCTGGTCTATGGTACTTGGATTGTTTGTGATGACTATCGATTGTCTTATGCCCTTAACACCCAGAGGCTCACGTAGTTTTCTGTATGGGTCTAACTTTGATCCATAAGACTGTCATTTTTATTATGCACAATAAAAAATAATAAATTAATAAAACAATGGCAGCAGGAGGATTTAATCATGAAGATTTTGAAATGGATGACACGTATGATTTTGGTAATACAACAGATATGACAGATATGGCAGATATGACTGGTACAAGAAATATTTACAGTTTACGTCATGAACTTTTAGAAACCAAAGTGAACTCGTTTTATGATCATGTTGGTAATCGCCCAGACAAAATAGACCCTAACCAGTTTGAACTTGATGGCAAGGGTCATTTATATTTAAATACTGTTGACAAAGGAAAAGTACTATTGACTAACAAAAAAGACCCTAGTAGGTTTAGGGCTTTAAGTACAATAAAAAATGAAGGTGGTGTTAGTGCCTTGCGTCAACTTGGTATTGGTGGGTCTCCTGTCACGCCAAGACTGGCTAGTGTGCTTCACAACACGCAAACAAAGTTGCCAACAGGGCAACAAATTGAAATGGCACCAGTAACAAGCCTACCAGAAATAGCAAACACTGTAATACAAGAAACCTCATTTACTGAAGGACAATTAAATGACGCTATGAAAACAATAGATGATCCACCTTTGTCAATGAGAGAGATTATGGGCTTGGATAAATCATTGCAGACAATAAGAGGTGAGATGGTTAATAATGTTGCCAAACTGGGAGAGCTTGATAAACACATAGAACGTGAAAAAGAGAAACTGGCTACAGCAGACAATGGGAATCTTGACACAGAAATGAAAGAAAGAATCCAACTCAGATTAAATGATTTGCAGATAGAAAGATCTGGACGATTAGAAGTGATTAGTATTGGGAGGGAAAAACTAAAATCACAGGTCAACAGAATTAGAGAAACTATTCAGAAAATACTTCACGAAGACACTACTCTGGCTGAGAGACTGAAAACACTTTTCAGAGAACAGGGTATTACTATTGCCAAGAAGTACCCAACGGAGAAAGAAACACGCTTAGAAAAAACGGTACAACACAATTTATTAATATTTCGGGTAAATACCCTTTGTCAAAATAGACAAACAAACAGAGACATTAGCCGCTACGTATCTTCAGATGCAGAAGGAATGTGCAATTATTACTATTACTATTGCCAGTTTAATTACTGCTCTTGGATTTATTATTAGTACTGTTGTGTTGGCTGTCTCCGGTGCTGGTGGGGGTGCACCCCCGGCCCCAGCACCACCAAACCCAGGCCCACCAACCCCGGCTCCAACAGACCCAAAAGATTTACAGTCATGGGTAAAGAAACAACTGTCTCACATATCAGACTTGCTTAAAAAATTGGCTGTGAAAGCAATGGATGCTTTGCCTGGTATAATTGGCACTGTTGTCAGTTGGCTGATTAGTACAGCGGCAAAGGCAGTAGGGTTTATGGCAGAGCATGTGTGGATCTTTCTGGTTACAGTAGGAGGGTTGATGGTGGGTTATTTAATGAAACAGATAAAGAAGTAAAACCCCTAACCCTGTTAGACCTATTACCAATGCAGTTCTTTCTGACTCATGTGTGTCAGGGGTTGACTGTACTGGTTGTATGAGTGCCGGTGTTGGGGCCGGGGACGGGGCCGGGGGTGTTACCGTCTGTAATGATTTTAATGACTGAACATGTGTGGTTGTGGCTCCTAAGTTTACAGATTGATTGAGACCGAGTTTTTGACCAACACCTGCAACAATGATTTCATTATTATAATTTGTTATTGTCCCCATTTGGAGTTGAAGATCAGATGGTAACATGTATAACCCGATGCCAACTACAAAGTCAACTTTTGATCTGGCATATCTGAGTACGTCTTGGTAGCGTTGTATGCTTGATGGGAGATCTACTGTTGAATTAATTGAATCTTCCAGGTTAACGAGAAATTGTTTTTGTGCTTCAAATTTACCACTTCCATTCAAAATATTTGATTTTGTTAATGATTGTGCTCCTAGTATACACCAGACATATGTTCTGATAGACTCATTTACGCGCTCGACTCCTGCTTGAGTAAACCCGTCAGTTTTATCTAAAATAAATGTGGTCCAGGCGTTAGACTGTTTCTGCTCTATTGATCCTAACCAGACTTGTGATTTTGATGAGAATGAAGTGTAACCAGGGTAATAATCTTGTGGGTATTGTCTGTGACTCAAAGCATAATATAATGTACCCATACCATTGTGATCATCAAGTTTTTGTGTAAAGTCATACTTGGGGCTGATGTTAAATTCATTACAAATGCGTTCAAACGCTTTCATATCCATGGGGTTGTTATACCTGTTGAAACTGGATTCAGTGGGTAGAGGTGTATGCAGTTCTGACAGTATACGTCTAAGCTGGTAATAAACATGAAGACGATAGACAGACTTAATCAGTTTGTTTGAGTGATTCAAGTGGTCTGTAAAAGAAACCCCACAGCCAGTAGTTGAACACAGTATGGCAAAGTTAAGTTGGTTTTGAAACATCTGTAGTGGACTTGAAGACCACTTTCTTGCAGTAGAGTCATCTGTTATTGGAGGGTTTAGGTAATGGTCGAACGGATTTGGTACTTTGACTTGGAATAGATCTTGTTCAGACACAGCTATGTCAAGCTGGTTTAGCTGAATTATTTTCTGTTCATAAGTAGGTGCAACATTGTACTTGGCATTCACATTAAATTGAAATGCGTTTGTAGTGGTAATGGTTGGTGATTTAAATTCCATCCTTTTTTATATGAGATAATAAAAATGTTTATCACTTTAACAAACCTCGACACAAGCAAACCAGTGTGTTTAACTAATGGGATTGATAATCGTGATGGTAGCAAGGCTGTAGCTATCCATGAATTGTTCTACACAGTAAAATGGTTTAATGTAGAGGATGATATATATAATAAAGTAAATTTAGATGGTAAGACTGAAGCTATACCACCTGGGTATTATGACTTTTGTACTATAGCTGAATGGTTTCAAAGTAAATTTAAAATTAAAGCAACTTTAAATCCAGCTAACCTACTTGTTACATTAGAATTTCCGACACAAAATTGGTTAAAAATTTCAGACAGATTTGCATATTTACTTGGATTTTATATTGACGAAGATTGGTATAGAACAGATGATTTAGATGAAGCTATGTTTGGTATTATAACAATGAAGACAAAAAAACTTAAAATAACTAGAAAACGTCCTGTCAATTTGTCAGTACACACAGTGCTAAATGTTTATTTGAAAGAACTAAACACATCTGAGAATGTTCACAATGGAAAGCCTTCAACTTTGTTGAGATGCTTACCTACTGGAACTGCTCCGTATTGTGAAAGTGTAGTTGTTAGATTTCCTAATTTGCAGTTTAAGAAATTAGGTTCCAGTTTCTTTGAGTCACTGAGTATATCTGTAACTAATCAGGATGACAAACCAGTTCTTATGCATGATTTTAGTGTAGTGTTAGAAGTTAAATAATTTTATTTTTGTTTATAAAAATGAGTGGTCTTGGTCCAAAGCGAACAATCATACCAGTTGCGTGTCCAGTAACAGAGTTGAAAGATTTGGCAGACGTCTAGGATTTTGAGAAGGAAGGGGATGTTGGAGAAATATATGGTTTTGAACTTGATTCAAATGGCATGTACAAGAGGAAAGTAATTGTTGACATGAAAGACGGTGAAAAACAGATTCCTAAACTTGGTCAGCTACGTGATGTTACTGTACCTACTCCACCTGTAAATAATGTGCCCTACAACTTAATACATGTGGGTAGTAAATGGGTGGTTTCACCTGTGCCGGCACCAGCACCAACAATTGACTGGGACATAAAGATTGAATTTATTAGTCCTTATGTATACACTGATGATGAAGGCGCCTTAGTGTTTAGGAAGGTTGTTAATTCTGGGCCGCTGATTGTAAGTCTTGTTCCAAGTTTTGCTTCAGATGACAATAGCAGAGAAAAATTGAAAGTTGAAAATTATGAGAGACGGAAATATCTTCTTACGCACAGGAAGGGTAGGTCTGATGCGAAGGTCGTATTTGCACCAATAAACTTTCCCATCGCAAGAGAAGCGACAATAGTATTTGAAATTATCATGAGATCAGTAACTACTGCTAAAGAGGCTCAAATTGCACAAGGAATTAAACTTACATGGAATGAAACAGTAACAGAATCATCAAAGGTCTTTATTGCCATTACAAAAAATAATGATGTTATTAATGTTTCGAGCAGTATTCCCGCTGTCAAGGTGGTGGTTGACAAAACAACTTTTGTTCGTCTAACTTACATAAACCTTGAACACATTGATCTTGTTTCGTTTTATTATGCTAGCAAATTGTATACTTTTGAAGAATTGCAAAATGTAATTGCTGATTAAATAAAAAATATTTGTCAATTAAAAAAAAATGGTAAACTTCTATCCGCAACTACCGACGCTTGAGCCGACTGAAACAAATGTGATGACTAAAACAACGCTTGCGCCTGATCCGCATGTGACAGCTGTGCCAATTGCTTCAGATAAAACATTACAGGCAGATGCATTCAGATTAAATAATATTACAGAAGCTTTGAAATATTTGGAAAGTGAAGAGGCTAAGTACTCACGGTGCAAAAGGAGGTATAAGTCAGTATTTAATTCTGTTCAAAACACTTCTATGGCTATTGGTGCAGTTTCAGCTTCATGTTCTGTAGGGGGTATTGTTCTGTTTGCCACGGGAATTGGAAGTTTGGCTGGAATAGCAGTTGAGGGTGTTAGCGTTGCTACATGCCTGACTTGTTTTGGTTTGGAAGCCTTAAACAAAAGGTTTCACACAAAATTACAGAAACATGAAGCATTGAGTACGCTTGCTGGTGCAAAGCTGAGCAGTATGAAACTTATTATCAGTAAGGCATTGAATGATAATTTTATTAATGACGAAGAATTTAAGCGAGTCCAGGATGATTTAAATAATTACAAAAAACAGAAATCTGAAATACAAAATAAGATGCGTAGTCAATCTCCTGTGAATGTTGAAGAACTGAAGGCTAGTTTTTTAGAGATGGGGAAACAGATGGGTGTTCAGGAAACCACAGAAAAACTACACAATCTTTTAAACAAATAAAAATCAGATTTGGTAATCTTTTAATAATGTCATACACTTCGCAGAGAGATGACACGTCATTTACATCACTTGAGCCTGATTGTTTAGCCCCATCTGCACCACCGCCAGAGTACTACTGAGAAAAAAAAGTTTTTTTATTGTCCTTGTATCTTGTCAAATCTGACCGAGTAAGTTGTGACTTAAGTCAAGTTGTTGTAAGAACTTATAAGAACTTACAGTAAGTAATTAATAAGTTCTTATGATAAGTAATTAATAAGTTCTTATGTCAACTCACTTAAAGGTTACCTCTGCAGGTTCTTAAAAGTTAGTTGTAACTTGTTAGTAACGTATAAAGTTTTACTTGAGAAAATCGTGTTTCTCAGAAATCGACTCTGACAGGGGTGTGTGTAAAAGACATTAGTCTATTACAGAGCACTATCAGGATTTTGGTTTGATTTGAGAAAAACGAAAGTGTGTACGTTAATGACCGTAATTAGTAATTAATTAAGGTCAACTTAAGACAATGGGTAATTGGGTCATTATTTTACTTGTCAATACAGATGATGATTCTCATGAAACAGTGTTTCAAAATATGGTTTTGATGGCAGTGATGTGGAAATTATTATAGCGTTGAGGGAGTAGTGAGTGTATGTGATTAAAAATAGATAGTTTTAGAGCATCAGTTTGGCTCCTGAGAATTTGGTGGTTAAGTAAAGTACTTCTTTCTTTCTCTGCTCAGTCTTAGCCACCCACTTAAGAAAGTATTTTGCCAAGTTTCAAGCTTGTGTGTACAGAAATATCAGAGATTCTCTTGTTTACATACATACGCACACAGATTCCCTACGCACATACGGCGCTTCGCGCCAAATGTACGTTCAGCAGTGAGGTTAGTGTAACTAGACATGATGTAATTTTTATCTTGTTACTTCAATTGTTAGAGGTTTAGCATGCCCACCTTTGACATGATGGACATGCTAAAACAAATTTGAAGACCCATCTTTTCCAGGTAGCATATCAAGATTAGCTTAGTCTGGATGTGCTGCCTGGAAATGTTGGTTGTTTCCCCATGTAGATAGGCTGTGTGTGTGTGTGTGTGTGTGTATGTGTGTGTGTGTGTTTCGTGTTAGGAATGCGCCTACATGGTGCGAGCAGATGTTTATTTAAAGAGAGTGCGTTCTAATTTTTTCTCCTTTTTAATTTTTATTTTTTATTTTTTTATGTGCTGTAAAGCGCTCCGAGCTTGCTGTTCGTGGGGAATGGCGCTATATAAAAACTATGTATTATTATTATTATTATTATTATGCTATTAAATTTGCCCCACCGCGACCCATCCTAAAAATGAGATCAGGCAAACAGCTGTGAATGTGAGGTGTAGTAGTTCTTTTTTAATGTTACACTTCAATATTATAACTATTCTTTGACCATTACTAGTTTGATACAAATATTTTTTGTGCTTTCCCTCGTTTAACTAGTGTGTATGCAACATACAATTACAATGTTTTTGTTGCATACACACTAGTTGTAGCTGTACCCACACTGTTGCCAATAGAAATTAATCTAAAGACTGTTAATGTTAGGAGTGATCATGATGATTATTTTGTAGAACTTTTATATGCATTGCTTCTCAAACAGCTGTTGGCTTTGTGTAAAGAGTACATAAAATGAAACAGGTTGAAACTGGGTGGGAACTGAATGAATGTGTGAATGGGGAAGGGTGCAACTGCATGTGGGACTGTGGGAAAATGAGAAACTCATTTTTTAAAAATATGTATCTCAGATCAAAAGAAAGATTTCCCTCATCAGCTTGGCATGTCTGAATCTGAATCTAAAAGTAGGGGGCAATATACTAACAGATCAACTTTAATTTGTTTCTGTCCCAGCTTGCACCATAAACATAGCACTCCAAACATCCTCAAGAGGCATAGATCCTCATGAGCCCTACTGGCTCATGAGGGTCTGTGCTTCTTTGAGATGTTTGGAGGCTGGGCTCATGAGGATCTTTGCCTCTTGGAGATGTCTGGGGTGCCATCTATGCTGGTTATCCCCCGTGATATGGCTCTCATTCGTTGTTGGGAGTCGTTTGTTGCAAATGAAACTTCACTATTATATGATACTAATGGGATACAAACAAAACAGCAAATGTGTGTTTGTTGCAGGTGTGGCAGTGACAACATTTGCTTTGACATTTGGACTGATACAGATGAAGTCGGGTAACAAACGCATGTCCCAGAAGATGATGCGTCTGAGAATCTTCGGTCAGGGCTTCACAGTCTTGGCTGTCTTGATGGGAGTGGCCTATGGGACTAAAGCAAAAAAGACCTAAGCAGGCAGTTGTAGACAACCCACAGTTTTGTACATAATATAAATAAAATGCAGTCACTGTAAGGTATGAAACAAAGCTGTTGCTTTGTTTGACTCGGGAGCTGTGTGCGTTGGGTAGTTTACATTGTATTAGTTTTATGCAAGGCATACAACATGCCTTTCATGTTTTATGTGTTTATAGTTGTGGCCACACAGATAAAAATTGAAAGTGACCAGCAAGAGAAAACAAAACATAGGAATCACTATTTTGACAATAGATGATTAACCCATTTAGCACAAAGTCCCTACAGCAGGAGATGGATTGACCATGATAATTCAAGGGTTAGCCAAGCTAATCTGGCACTACCCTTGAATTATAATGATCAACTAATCTGGCACTACCCTCGAATTATCATTGGTCAATCCATCTCCTCCAACTGGTACATAGTCATTAGGCAACACCTAAAAAATTTGCGAATTGGAACCTTGGGGCTAAAAGGGTTAACTTAACGTAAAGCAGAAGCAGGTGAAAATTGTACCTTTTTGTGCAAACAGTGATTTAAAAGCTAGCACAGACATGCGATCTCAAGTTTGTTGGGGCTTTTAATCCACAGTTTTTGCTGAAACACATTCAGATCTGACTTGCTTCTGATATCTAAATATCTGTTTGTGATTCAACCCGATCAACATCAAGTTTGACAGACTTCACTTAAGGGAAGTAATTGACAGAGATAACCATTTTCTCCCTATCCTTTTAGGAGAAACTGCGGTGTCAGGATCATGCGTAATGATGCTGAGATGCCTATCCTGTTTCTCGATTAAATATAATACATAAACAACTATGGCAGCAGCCATTCTGCTACAAATGGGGACTTTTAATAGTATTGGATAAGACAGTAGTGCGTGTTAATCTTCTTGTGCAATGTCTAACTCTAAGTGCTCAAGTGTCAATTTATATTTAAAAAGCACAGTTTGTCTTTTCTGTGCCCTTTAAAAATAGACACTATGGGCACTTTGTGTATGTGAGTGTGTGTGTGAGAGAGGAAAGAGAGATAGAGCTGCAGCATTTTGTGAAAAATTAACAGTTTGTCATTTGTTTGTGTGTTGGTAAAAATTGGTCCTACATATGCATTTTAAATGCATTTACTTATTGTTTGCATTTGCAAACATTGTTATCAGTAGTGTGAAATGTGCTGTCTTACACTTTGGTTTGATGTTTTCAGTGTGTGTTGTGATCTGATGGTACATGTGCAGTCATTTGAAATTCCACCTTTTCTACTTGTTGAATTTTAGAGAAGTTTGCTTGTCTGTTCCAGAAGTGGTGTTTTAACCATTTAGCCACGATGCACTACAGCAGGAGATGGATCGACCATGATACTTCAAGGGTAGTGCCAGATTAGTTTGATGCCTGATGGCGCCAAGCTTATCAGCCACTACCCTGGAATTATCGTGGTCGATCCATTTCGTGCAACTGGTACAGTTGTTAGGTGTCACCTCCTGAATTGGCCTTGGGGCTAAATGGGTTAACCAACTTCTGCAACTTTCTGTTTGAATCTGATGCTGTATGACTGTATGTATTGAGTGAATCTTTTATTGGATACAAGATTTGTGATGAGTGTTCTGTTGGACTGATATGAGTTGTATTTTTATAACACAACATTTTAGACATGACACTTCGGTGTCTGCCAAGAATTATGACCATAATAATACGATGTCATGCTGACATTGAGCGATTGATTAAAGTTTGGCATGGAAATGCTGTTGTGATTTGATAGTGTTGAATCACATACTGGCATTAAATCGTCCTGACTGTTTTATTTTCTCTTGTGTTGATTTTGGAATGCTTGTGTGCACATAATGAATTCAGAATGTAAATGCTTTGTTTTTTTGGGGTTTTTTTGCAGTTAAGACGTACATTTAATTAACAAATCACCTGGGGACCCAAATGTTCTTCTCATTACAATAATAATAATGATAATGATGGATACTTTATATAGCCTAAACAGAGCTTTAGGCACTTTACAATCATTAATGTATACACACAATACACAAATAAATATAATGGGTAGTGTTACCCTACCGCAGCCACACGCAAGGTGTTGTAGATGGAAGACGCAGCCAGACAAGAGTGTTTCCAGAAGAGTCTTTTATTTCTTGGTCATCGTGGGTCTAATAGGTTGGGCACAACCAACCTACTAGCATGGCATACTAAAATGGCGAAAATACCGGAGCTCGGTCTCTCGCTTCTCAGCTCCCTCTATCTACCTCTCTCTCTCTCTTCGCTGTGTACTCTCTATCTATCTCTTCATTGTGCGAGCTCCCTCTCTATCTCGTTCCCTTCGTTGTGAGCTCTCTCTCTATCTCGTTCCCTTCGTTGTGAGCTCTGTCTCTATCTCCTTCCCTTCGTTGTGAGCCCCTCCCGTTCTGGTGTTTCCCCCCCACTATATATCCCCGTTCTGGAGGGCATCGTCCCTTTGTCTCAATCAGTCAAAGGGGCTATTACTGTCACCCATAATTATTCCTCATCTATTATGGTGGTCAGCGTCCTCTGATCTTAGCTATCAAAGGAACCCATTACTGTCTCTCATAATTATTCCGCCCCACCCGGGTCTGCCTTGGGGGACTTGGGTGGGGTTAGGTATTTTTTAGTTCCCAGGGTCACCCTGGTCAGCCCCACAGGGTGGGTTTTTTCTCTCTATTCTGGGGCATGTGTTTCTGTCTACCCTTTGTCCATTCACCTGTATTTGCCTTTTTAAAACTCTCCCTACTGTCTGCACTGCCTGTAGCTCTTGATATTGGATGTGTGTTGCTAAATGGTCTTAGCTTTATTTAGGCCCCATGTTGTAGGTTTATTTAACGTATTTGGCCGGCTGGCGACATACATTCAATTTTCTGTTTAGATTTTTTTCACAAGCAGTGCAGGCACGTCCTGAGAAAGCCTTGTTGCTGTCGGGACGTTAAGCAATGTACAATCAATCAATCAATCATAATTATTCCTCATCTATTATGGTGGTCAGCGTCCTCTGATCCTAGCTATCAAAGGAACCCATTACTGTCTCTCATAATTATTCCACATCTATTATGGTGGCCAGCGTCCTCTGATCTTAGCTGACCAGGGACCCATTACTGTCTCTCCTAATTATCCCACATCTATTATGGTGGTCAGCGTCCTCTGATCCTAGCTGACCAGGGACCTATTACTGTCTCTCCTAATTATCCCACATCTATTATGGTGGCCAGCGTCCTCTGATCTTAGCTGACCAGTAATCTATTACTGACTCTCATAATTATTCCTTGTCAGCAGGAGTCTGTGTTCCTCACTACTAACGAGGGCTCATTATTTATTCATTAGGCCCAGCTTAGTAGGGCCGGCCACTTGTCAACTCCACGTGAGCCCGTGGTAGCCAAAGTGGACCGTGTCATAACCCTCTCCGTGCTCTGCCCGTGGTACTAATTATATTCTCGTTATTTTCATATCAAGGGAAATTATAACATTACCCGACCGTGATATTGGTCGTATACACTTATAGTGTAACAATTCCTCCCAAACCTACCCGAAAAAAAAAAAGGAATCTTAATTCACAAGATTCGTTTTTTTTTTCATTACACAATATTCAGACCACAAAATCATTTCAAACAATTAAACATGTTATCCACAAAATACATCATTTTCGGAATGACCGCTTATTAAAAATTATTATTGTCCGGCGTAATCACGCCAATAAATGTTCACATCAAAATCGTCGACTCAGTTATGTCTTTGCACATGTGTTCGTTATTCTTCACGATCCTTCCTGGATCGCAACAGCGTTGATCCTTGGTTACCCCAACGACGGGTAAAACTTTACATCGTTCGAGGCGGGGAGTAACTGCACTCCTCCCTCCATCATCGGCGTAGAGTCCTTCGCTCTTGCGACGTCATTCACGTCTGCTGATTGCACAGCCGCCGAAATCAACGTAGGCACAGTGACCTCACGTTCACCCTTCCTGAGTCGTGATAGCATGGAGCCAAACCATGCGCTAGTTTTCTTGTTATATCGTTTACACCCTACCCCAATTATGATCACTACAACTGTCCCTACGATAGAACCAATGATGATCTGTTTCCATATCCCCCATTCTTGTTTTGGCTTAACGAATCGCATGCTCTGAAGTCGAGCAATTAGATGATCCATTGGCATTTCCTTAATTTCATCTGAACTTTGGGCAAAGAGATGGGATCGTAGTCTGGTAAAGCGCTATGAAATGGTTTCCATAACGTTATATTGGAAAATGCATAGTTTTCCATCCATCCTATCAATTTGTCTTCCACCTGATACTGGCTTTCTTGTTGGTTTAACATCAATCTATCACTAATAGCCGTACATGATTCATTGAGGCGGATTAGCGATAATGGTGGGTTGATTTGTTGGTACGTGACCCCTTTACCGTGACAACTAATACTCATCTCTAGTGGACTATGATTACTAATGACCCATAGCCCATCCATTATATACCGTGCCATAGGTAACACTGTACCCAACTTGACCTTTGTTAGGCAGTGTGTTGCAATTACGTCTGAATTGTTTAAAAAAAACAGCGCCGTAACACAAAATTGATTAATGTTCATAGGATATATTGCACTTCGAATCGCACAGAATCCTATCAAGGGTTTGGGACAAGTTTCAAGTTCAGCTTCCGTAAGGAACGCGAACCGCGTACGTTGCGCGTCTACTGCTATTGTTGTGGATTCTAAGTCATACTGAGCCGTCATTGATTCTGGCGCAGGCCGACCTGAATCTCCAGTTACTAGTGGTAACTTCATCAAGTTTTTGAAATACGACATTGTGATTAATATTTAAACCCTGCGCTAGCCCCAATACTATCAGACTCAAAAAAAAAACTTCATCTTGTTGTTGTCTGCAGTACGAGATATCACCAGAGACTTACACCACTGTCTCTGACAAAACTCATATCATGCTTCATGATTTACACATTACAATAGTCCTCTCTCAGATACCGTCTGAGAGTCGCATTTCTAATTTGAAGCCTTCTTTGGCAGAAGAGTCAGTATCGCTTCAAGAATTTCCCTAACCCCATTAGACTGTAAACTAGGCTGAATCGAACGATTGTCGTCGATCTCCCCATCATCAGAACTGTCTGATGTGCCCTTGCTACAACTAACGTTTACTGCTGAGAGAGATCTTTTCTCTCTTGTCTTTAGGCGCTTTCTTAACTCCATTAAAACGGAACGTCCTCCTCGGATGAAGAATTCTCACGCTCTTTTCGCACCCCCCTAGTCAGTCTGTCTCGTGCGTTCTCTTGCCCTACTGCATCGTCACTGTATCGGATGATTCTGGAGCTACAACCTGTGTGGCTTTACGTAATGTTCTCCCCCTGGCTTTTGGAATAGGCCACTCGCTAATTTTGGCTATCCGCAAGTGTTCAGCATGTGAACTGACCTCAGTGCCATCTAGTTGATGTCGTACCCTGAATGTGACAGGCGACAATTGTTCCACCACTCTATAGTGCGACCTCCACTTACTGTCTAACTTATTGTGTCTACGGTGATTACGAAGGTACACTGGATCACCGACCTTAATTTCGACAGGCTGTACACCTCTATTAGCATACTTAGCCCCCTTCTTCTGTCGCTTTCTTAATTCGCCGATACACCTGGGTGAAGGCCTTGTGTTGCTGCTCAAGCGCTATCTTGTGAAAATCTTCACCAGCGTATTTTCTTCGGGGTCTAAGGATGTTATCTAACGGTAGCACTGGATCGCGACCGTACAGTAAGATGAGATTCCTGCGTAGTTTCCGAAACACAAACCCTATAAGCTGCTCATCATCTTGGCTGGACTTCGCGAACGAAGATTTTATAGGAGTTGCCCACGACGTCTGCAGGCTTGTTCGTGGCTGCGGAGGCCAATCCGGGACAGGCAGGTTCGACCGCAGTGGCTGCAGGGGAAGGTATGGCCAGAGTTCTGAGTTGCGGCATCTCTGTTTTTTCTCCTGAGCCGCTTGTCCTTAAGGCTAGCTCTGCGAGAGTCCTCAAAGGAGACAGCTGCCTTGTAAATAGTGGAGCGCCAGGTGTCACGGTCCACAGCAAGCGAAGACCACTGGTGGTGGTCGATTTGGCAGGCACTAAGTGACTTCTTGAGACAGTCTTTGTATCTCTTCTTTGGTGCCCCTCTGTCACGGTGTCCAGTAGCAAGCTCGCCGAACAGGGTGATCTTTGGTAGGCGATGATCCTCCATCCTGGAGACATGCCCCGCCCAGCGGAGCTGTGTCCGCAGCAGCAAAGCCTCGATGCTCACGGTTTCAGCCTGTTCAAGGACCTCGACATTGGTGACATAGTCACTCCAGTGAATGCCCAGGATGGTACGCAGGCAGCGCTGGTGGAAGCGTTCGAGGAGTCGTAGTTGGCTGCGGTAGAGGGCCCAGGACTCGGAACCATACAGCAGGGTGGTGAGGACCACAGCTCTGTACACGCTGATCTTGGTGCCTGTTTTCAGCTGTTGATTGTGCCACACCCGCTTAAAAAGTCGCCCGAAAGCACCGTTCGCTTTTGCCAGCCTGCTGTCAAGCTCCTTGTCCAGCTTGGCGTCCGACGTGATAATGCAGCCAAGGTAAGTAAACTGGTGCACTGACTTTAGTTCAGACTCGCCGATGGTGATGTGAGGAGGGCGATACCCTGTCTTGGGTGCCGGCTGATGGAGGACCTCTGTCTTTTTCAGACTGACCTCGAGTCCAAAGAGCTGGGCAGCGTCTGCGAAGCAGGACGTGATGCGCTGCAGGGCTCTCTCTGTGTGTGCAACGAGGGCAGCATCATCAGCAAAAAGCAGCTCACGGATCAGTTGGTCTAGGGTTTTCGTGTGGGCCTGCAGTCGTCTGAGGTTGAACAGGCTGCCATCGAGACGATACCTGATGTACACTGCATCGTCATCATCGAGGTCCACTGTGGCCTGCTTCAACATCATGCTAAAAAAGATGGTGAAGAGGGTCGGTGCCAGCACGCAGCCCTGCTTTACGCCGTTGAGAATGGGGAATGGTTCTGAGAGGTCATTGTTGAGTCTGACCTGGCCTTGCTGGTCCTCATGTAGCTGGACAATCATGTTGAGGAACTTTGGGGGACAGCCAAGTCGCTCCAGGATCTGCCACATGCCTTGCCTGCTCACAGTGTCGAACGCTTTTGTTAGGTCGACAAACGTTACGTACAGCCCTTTGTTCTGCTCGCGGCACTTCTCCTGTAGCTGTCTCAGCACAAAGACCATATCGGTGCTCCTGTTTGCTCTGAAGCCACACTGGCCCTCTGGGAGTTGGTCTTCAGCGATGGCAGGTACCAGCCGATTCAGGAGCAGCCTTGCAAGGATTTTCCCAGCAATGGACAGCAGTGTAATTCCCCGATAGTTGGAACAGTCAGACTTCTCACCTTTGTTCTTGTACAGGGTGATAACGACTGCATCACGGAGATCCTTTGGTAGTGTTCCTTCCTCCCAGCAGCAGAGAAAGAGGTCATGGAGCTTGTTGTGCAGTGCTGTGCCTCCATGTTTCCAGATCTCTGGCGGTATTCCATTTTTGGACAGAATGTCGTTAAAAGTTCTGTGAAAACGTTCGACCTTAGCATTGGACTGTGGATGATAAAGACTGGTCGTGACATGATCTATGTTCAGTTCTGCCAGCGTTTCTGCCATAACCCTATTCACATTCTCAGATCCATTGTCTGATACTATCTGCAATGGACAGCCATGTCTGGGTAGAATTTCTTCTACGAGCAGCTGTACCACTGACTGTGGTGTTTTATCTGGTACAGGGAACGCCTCTACCCAACCTGTCAGATGACAGATGAATGCTATGACATAGCGATTCCCGCTAAGGGAGCGGTCAAACGGACCTGCCAAGTCCAATGACAACTTAGCGAATGGGTATGGAGGAATGTCCATTTCCTGTACGGGGGCCCTTTTCTTTTGTAACACTCTAGACTGACAGATGACACACCCACTAACATATTCATACAGTTGTTTGTACATGTTAGGCCAGTAATACTTTCTACTGACTGTGTCATGCGTCTTGTCTATTCCTAAGTGACCATTTTCGTCATGGTACTGTCTGACTACGTACTCTACCAAGTGAGACGGAACATACAATCTGGCTACTGGTTCATCATCAGGATGAGACAAGAAATATAGAACATCCTCTATCAGCATGTACCTCCTATTGACTGTCAGGGTTCCTTGTTCACTAATCAATAAGTCCTTTAAGCGCACTATTTCAGAATCCTTCTCCTGTTCCTCAATAATATCAAACCCTGGAAGATCAACTTTTTCCAGCTTCTCGTCACACCCTGCCCTTACTGTACAACTAGCAAACTGCTTGGGTGTGAATTGGTTGGAGTTTATGACTCCAATGACAAAAGCATTGTCATTGACCTCTCTGGTTAACTCTTCTTCTTCCTCATGCTCTGGCATGTGAGTACCACTCGGCATTCTGGATAGTAAGTCTGCCAAAACATTTTGGGGACCTGGGATATATTCAATCGTACAATTATATCCTGAAATGCCTAGGGCCCACATCTGCACCTTCTTATTCTGCATTGGTGAATTAAGCAAATACTTAAGAGGCATGTGATCCGTGCGGATTACAAACTCCGCATTATGCAAGTAGTGATTTAGCTTTTGAAGCGCATAATGGATCGCAAAAGCCTCTTTCTCTATTGTCGACCATTTCCTCTGACTGGTACTAAGTTTATGGGATAGAAAGTAAATAGGTCTTTCTACCTTTGAGCCTGGGGAAATGTCTGAATCCTCATCGCATCTTTGCGCGAGACATGCCCCCACGCATGTGTCGCTGGCATCCGTGTAAAGGATGTACGGACGCCGTGTATCTGGATAGGCTAACACTGGTGCTACAGCTAACGTTTCCTTCATCAAATCAAACGCTTTCTGGCATTCCTCTGTCCAACTGAATCTCGCATACTTTCGTGTCAGTGCTATGATTGGTTCAGCCATCTGGGAGAAATTAGGAATCATTTTCCTGTAAAACCCAATCATACCAATGAACGAACGGCACTCTCTGACACAGGTCGGAGCCGCCATAGCCCTAATGACTTTTACCTTTTCCTCATCCGGTTTTATCCCCTGGCTACTAATGACAAACCCTAAGTATTTGGTTTCTTCCGCAAAGAACTGACACTTCTTGAGTTTCAGCTTCAGGTCATGCTGTCTCAATCGATCAAAGACTGTCTGAAGGTGACACAGATGGTCTTCTATTGTTTCTGAGAATATCAAAATGTCATCGAGATAGGCACAGGCAAAGCTTTCTAAACCGGCTAGCACGATATTCATAAGCATCATGAACAATCCCGGTGCTCCCACCAAACCAAAAGGCATTTTCGTGAATTCGAATAATCCCTTGTGGCATGCAAATGCTACTCTATCCCTACTCTCCTGATCCGCCATCTTGACCTGCCAGTATCCCGACTTAAGGTCCAGACTGGTAAAATACTTGGCCTTTCCAAGCAGTGACAAAATGTCATCTATCAGCGGTAGTGGGTACGATGTTTTCTTTGTAACCTCATTCAGTTTTCTAAAGTCAACACATAAACGTTTCGACCCATCCTTCTTGGATACAATCACTAAACTAAAAGACCATGGGGACTGAGAACGTCTTATCACACCTGCCTGTAACATCTCTTCTAGAGCCTTGTCAACAATCTCTCTATCTTGAAGCGGGATTCTATACGGTTTTATCCTAATGGGAGGATGATCGCCGGTATCTAGTTTCATCGTGACAGTGTCAGTAGCCCCTAAATCAAGGTCGCTATTCGCGAACAAGTCTTGATTGTTCGTAATGAGCTCTGACACTACACCTTTCATCTTCTCCGGCGCAGTGACTTCCGTCAAGTCGACTGCCGATACCTGCCGATCAACCGACCCTATCTGTACTTCATGTACTTCCTGAACTGCTGTTACTTTCCCTACAACACAACCCCTTCTAACTCTATACGTCTTGTTTGTGTTGTTTACTATCAGTATGGGATACGTCTGGTGATTATTTTGCCTGACTACCGTGCTTGTCACTAACAGTCCCGGTTCTTGTGCTATAAATCCCTTGTCTGTTTCCGAAATCTCTAAGAGTGTCTCTCTTGCAAAATACGGAGCATTCTTCATCCGTACCTGGAGTACTTCTGCCGTCTGAGGTTTTATCACTTTCGTCTTAGTCACTCTGACCAAAGACGAAATGTGGATGTCCTGTTCATAGGGCACATAAACACTTCCGACTCTGAGTTTCTTCAAGTCAAAATAAATCCTCACCCCGTTTTTGTCTAACCAGTCATTTCCCAAAATAAAGTTCCTGTTGAGCCCTGATACCACGTAGAACTTATGTTTAAACTTTTGCCCCGCTACCGTAAATTCTAATTCTGAACTCCCCAATACTTGTAAAGCTTCTCCACTAACTGACTGTAACGACACATCTCCCTTTCCTAACTTTGGCTTATGACTGAGTTTATCGTAAGCCCCCTTGCTAATCAAAGACACCTCTGCTCCCGTATCGATCAAGCTACGAAATCGTTGCTTCCCAATTTTGAACACTATGCACTTAGGGCTACCCGCTACATTAATGCTAAACAACTGATTCTTTCTACTTTTCCGGTCCTGCGTAACGGCTTCGTGTGCCGCAGAACCTGCTAGTTTTCCTGCCTCGGCGGAAACCTTCTTTGACCTTGTGGCCGTCTGTTTCCGGCCTTTCTACATTCCCGCTGAATGTGACCTCGTTCCCCACACTTCCAGCATTGAATCGGGGGACGCATTGTTTTCTGACCAACCGCCCCTATCACTCGACAATTTCTTGCCTGGTGCCCTACTCTCCCGCATTTAAAACAATTACGGTGACGAGCATGGTCTACTTCAATAGTCTCTTCTCCACCCCTAGCTGTTGCTCTCGGCTGACTAACTGGCCGATTGTTTATCGTGCGTAGCTCAAACCTATGGCGAAGGTTTTCCTCCTGCATGGCCACCTGCACGGCCCTATCTAACGTATTTGAGTTGTCCCTCAGGACTTTCATCTTAAGAAAGTCGTGCGCCAATCCGTCAACAAAGAAATTTATTAGTTGCCGTTGTACCACAGCAGCGCCCATCTGACTCGGGAAGGCTTCGCCGGCCAGAGTCATTAGTCGCTCTGCGTACAGAGGCACACTTTCCCTCGGGTTTTGTTTCACCCGCTGTAGCAACGCAAAAGCATGATTTTCATCGGCGATTTCGCCGAACCTTACGGTTAGCTGCCTTTTCAGTTCATCCCAATCCCCTGCCGCTTCCGTTTGTAAGAATCGGTGGATAAAATCACTCACCACCCCCGAGCTTGCTTGATAAGCAATGACGGGGCGCCTGTTGAGGGCTTTTATTAGCACTGCATATTTGTCAATTTCTTTTATCCACTCCCTAAATTTGGTAGGCTTTCCGTCAAACGTTCCTACCATCTGCCCTATACTCTGGGCGTTAATCGCCTGACTCATTTCCTCTACTTTTTCGCCTAAAATCCTAAACACTTCCTCTGCCATTTTTGTTTCCTTTTAAATGTAACAACAACACAACCCTAGCTAACTGGTCTGGCTCCTATATAAGACTCAACAAGGGTTAAACGAAAAAAGTCACTTACCCCGTGATCCTTTCGGCTGTTGGTCTTGAATGAGTCGCAGACGTCTCGTGGGCTCGAACTCTGTTTTGTCCTTGACGTGGGCTCGAACTCTGCTTTTCTTGAAGTGGGCTCGAACTCTGCTTTTCCTGGACGTGGGCTCGAACTCTGCTTTTCCTTGACGTGGGCTCGAACTCTGCTTTTCTTGAAGTGGGCTCGAACTCTTCTCTTCTCTTCGGGTTGTTGGCTTGCACTCTTCTCTTCTCTTTCTGGTCTGCTCTTCCACCCTTGCGTCGTTGGCTGTCGATTTGGTGCTGATAGTCTAGTTTTTCTGTTTCTTCGTTCCTCTGTTTCTTCCCGTTCCGAGATCCTGGTCACGGCACCAAATAAGAAGATAAGGTAGTGTTACCCTACCGCAGCCACACGCAAGGTGTTGTAGATGGAAGACGCAGCCAGACAAGAGTGTTTCCAGAAGAGTCTTTTATTTCTTGGTCATCGTGGGTCTAATAGGTTGGGCACAACCAACCTACTAGCATGGCATACTAAAATGGCGAAAATACCGGAGCTCGGTCTCTCGCTTCTCAGCTCCCTCTATCTATCTCTCTCTCTCTCTTCGTTGTGTACTCTCTATCTATCTCTTCATTGTGCGAGCTCCCTCTCTATCTCGTTCCCTTCGTTGTGAGCTCTCTCTCTATCTCGTTCCCTTCGTTGTGAGCTCTGTCTCTATCTCCTTCCCTTCGTTGTGAGCCCCTCCCGTTCTGGTGTTTCCCCCCCCCCCCCCCCACTATATATCCCCGTTCTGGAGGGCATCGTCCCTTTGTCTCAATCAGTCAAAGGGGCTATTACTGTCACCCATAATTATTCCTCATCTATTATGGTGGTCAGCGTCCTCTGATCTTAGCTATCAAAGGAACCCATTACTGTCTCTCATAATTATTCCTCATCTATTATGGTGGTCAGCGTCCTCTGATCCTAGCTATCAAAGGAACCCATTACTGTCTCTCATAATTATTCCACATCTATTATGGTGGCCAGCGTCCTCTGATCTTAGCTGACCAGGGACCCATTACTGTCTCTCCTAATTATCCCACATCTATTATGGTGGTCAGCGTCCTCTGATCCTAGCTGACCAGGGACCTATTACTGTCTCTCCTAATTATCCCACATCTATTATGGTGGCCAGCGTCCTCTGATCTTAGCTGACCAGTAATCTATTACTGACTCTCATAATTATTCCTTGTCAGCAGGAGTCTGTGTTCCTCACTACTAACGAGGGCTCATTATTTATTCATTAGGCCCAGCTTAGTAGGGCCGGCCACTTGTCAACTCCACGTGAGCCCGTGGTAGCCAAAGTGGACCGTGTCATAACCCTCTCCGTGCTCTGCCCGTGGTACTAATTATATTCTCGTTATTTTCATATCAAGGGAAATTATAACATTACCCGACCGTGATATTGGTCGTATACACTTATAGTGTAACAGTAGACCATCGAAACAGATGTCGTCATTGTGCATGAATTCTATTTGCGGGTGCGGGTGTGGCTGGCCAAGCCAATCCTGGAGCCACACCTGCGAGGGCACTGGAATGTAGCTGTGGGGAGTGTCGACGCTGTCTTTCTGCGAGATCTGGCACTGGTGATCCGTTCGCGCCGATTGTGTTCAAAGAGCGTGCAGGCTTTCCTGGTGGCGGCACGCCAGCCGGATCTGACTTGTGCTTGTGCTTCAAGTTCCTTTACCGGAAAGACGCAGTGCTTGAGGCTGTCTCTTATGCAGTCTTTGAAGCGTTTCTTTGGCCGTCCTTGCTTCCTGTGGCCTTTTGAGAGTGCACCATACAGGAGTTGGCGTGGCATGCGAGAATCATCCATGCGTATGACATGACCTGTCCAGCGGAGTTGTGTCTTTAAGATCAAGGCTTCAACACTCACTAAGCCAGCATTGTCCAAGACTTCCAGGTTTATCACCTTGTCTTGCCATTTGATGCCCATGAGTGAGCGCAGGGATCTTATGTGGAAATGTTCAAGCTGCTTGAGGTGCTTTCTGTACAGCGTCCATGACTCGCAGCCGTAGAGGAGGCTGGGGAGAACTACTGCCTTGTAGACTTTGATCTTGGTGGAAAGCTTGACGTTGTTGTTATTCAACACAGGACCCAAATGTTCTTCTCATTACAATAATGATAATGATGGATACTTTATATAGCCTAAACAGAGCTTTAGGCACTTTACAATCAGTAATATATACACACAATACACCGAAATAAATATACAAATAAGTATAAGGGTTTTATGATATTGTGGGTCAGAAGTGTGACATTGTGGTTAAAACATGAAGTATAAGGATGAACTACCAGCTTGTGCCCACCAATAGTCTGACTATTGGCACATACCTTAATGATTTTTGGCTCGCGTGCGAAGCAAAAGTGAGTATGTTCTGCACCAGTGGTCGTCCATGGTAAACTTTAACGTTGGCATTTTCTCAGAGACTATTCAAGGCACAGTCTTCAAACTTGGCCCAAGGATACTTTGTGGCAAGACCTTTCTAAACATACCAATTTGAGTGACCTCTCATAAAGGTCAAGGTCACAGGCGATCAGGAAATAGGTCAAAAATAGCAATATTTTGACAACATTTATTTTTTCTCAAATACTATTCACAATTTCCAACACAAACTTGGTACAAAGATACCTGGTGGTAAGACCTTTCCATGCATATTAATTTGGTTAACCATTCGGAAAGGTCAAGGGTCACAAAAGATCAGGAAATAAGTCCCAAAATAGCCATGTTTGGACAAAAGATGTTTTTTTCTCAAATACTATTCACAACTTCAAACCCAAACTTGGTACAGAGATACCTGATGGTAAGACCTATCTATGCACACTAATTCGGATGACCCCACGGAAAGGTCAAGGGTCACAAGAGATCGGCAGATGTATGTAAAATGTCAATTTTTGATAGAATTGTATGTATTATCAACATTTATTCAAACTTTTCAATTAAATTTGGAATAAAGGTAGATGATGATAAGACCTTGCTACGTATACTAATTTAGTGAACTCATCGCAAAGGTCAAGGGTTATGGCGGGATGACGGATGTTTGAAAAATGCTTAAATTTTGCTGGTGCAGAAGGATAGTTTGTAGTGAGACCTTTCTAAACTTAACAGTCTGACTGACCTCTCTCATAGGTCAGACAACTTTTCACTTCTTCTGTCATATTGTATGTTATTACAGTCATGCTGTCAAGATTTGTCATGTTGTGAAGATCTATGACTGATGCTTGGAAATCTTAAAATCCACATAAGCAATCTGGGACATGATCTAGTATTGTGTGTGTGTGGGGGGGGGGGGGGGGGGGGGGGGGGGGGGAGCGGGGGGTGCACTTGAGCCTTGATGGCTTTGCCACTCTTGTTAAACTATTTTTCCAAATAATTTTCCTTTTTTATGTGTGATACACTCGCAAATTAATATGCTTGGAAATGTATCTTTGATTCACTACAGTAAAGTGTACACAAGCAGACATAAAAACAAAACAAACAAAAAAAAAATAGATAAAAGACAATTATTAGCCACTAAAACAATGATCGCATGCAATGTTTACATACAGCAGAAGTTACATTGATAATTTGTGTGTTCAGCAAAAATAACTACTTGCTAGTGCATGATGGGAAAAGGACAGAGTTGACCCCTTGACTGCAGGTGGTCGCAGATTGTGCTCAAGAAATATTTATTTCAATGCCAAAGCTGTTCAGGGAACATGGATATTGATACAAAGGGGTGTCAGCAAGAGGCATAGAGAGTCATGAGCCCCTGCTACTGCGGGGGCTCACCAGGATCCATGCCTCTTGCAGTCGGATTGTGTTCAGTATTTCTAAAGTGAAGGTGTCTATGTGTGTGTTAACCCTTTTAGCACCATGGGCACATTTCCCGAATTTTGGAAGTGTTGACTTAACAACTATGTACCACATGCAGGAGGTGGATTGACCATGATAATTCAAGGGTAGTACCAGATTAGCTTGGCGCCTGTAAGAGCCAAGCTAATCTGGAACTACCCCTGAATAATCATGGTCAATCAATCTCCTGTTGTAGGGTTTTGGTGCTAAAAGGGTTAATGCTGCATTTTTTCTTTAACCAATTTAGCCCAGAGTCCCTACAGCAGGAGATTGATTGACCATAATAATTCAAGGGTAGTGTCAGATTAGCTTGGCGCCTAAAGGCGCCAAGCTAATCTGACACTACGCTTGAATTACCATGGTCAATCTATTCATTGGTTGATTGTACATTGCTTACCGTCCCGACAGCAACAAGACTTTTTCAGGACGTGCCTGCACTGCTTGTGAAAAAAAACAACTAAACAGAATATTGAATGTATGTCGCCAGCCGGTCCAATACGTGAAGTAAACCTACGACATGGGGCCCAAATAAAGCTAAGACCATTTAGCAACACACATCCAATATCAAGAGCTACAGGCATCGCAGACAGTAGGGAGAGTTTACAAAAGGAAAATACAGGTGAATGGACCAAGGGTAGACAGAAACACATGCCCCAGAATAGAGGGGAAAACCCACCCTGGGGGTGGGGGGGCTGTCCCGGGTGACCCTGGGAACTAAAAAGTAGTTAACCCCACCCAAGTGTCCCCCAGGGCAGACCCGGGTGGGGGACATGGTCAATCTATCCCCTGCAACTGGTACATAGTCGTTAGGCATCACCTCCAAAATTTTAGAAATAGAACCATGGGGCTAAAAGGGTTAATGTTGTGTTTTACTTTCATGCCATGAAAGATCTGCCGGTATATGTCTCAATCTTTACTCATATGCCAGGTCAGATTTACGCATGTTCTCACAGTGAAAACTACAAATCGGCTTTTGACAGAGAATACATCAGTTTAAGGCACCCTTCAACTGTCACGGTCGATCCATGTCCTGTTAGTGTGTCGGGGCCGAATAGGTTTTAAAATCGTATGCACACACCCACGCACACACACACACACATTTGACGTTATTAACTCGCTCACTGCCGAGAAAAACCGAACACCACACAACTGCAAGAAGTACAGATCCTCATGAGCCCCCGAGTGCGGGGGTTCATGAGGATCTATGCCTCTTGCTGGGACCACTTTGTATCCACTGATATTCATTTTACGGCCCGGGATCTGTGACGATAAATTTATAATGACTTCTTAAACCCAATCTGCATCCACTTTCAGTAAGGGTGTAAGACGGCAAAAGAAATGACCCACCACAGGACGGTATGCATATATGTATATGGCTGTTGTGTCAGTCCGTGAGTTATCAACACGTATCAAGATTGTCCTGTATCATACAGCAGTCCAGTGGCTTGGCCATGATATCACGACGGTTTTACCGATGACCACTGACCCGGCAACAGAAAGGACGCGGGCGGATCCAGAACTGAGTCCGGTGGAGGGGCCGGATGGGGCGGGGAATGTCTTTACCACGTTAGTGGTGTCAGGCTTCAGTGGGGGGACTAATATGAGAGGTCCGACCACCTCAGCCCAGCAAAGATCTGGAATCGGTGCTTTTCAATAACAATTTAGGTCTGAACAGCAGTGTGAGACACCGCGCACAACTGAAGACAATACACGGCATTGGTTTACATGGATGGAGGTTGTCAGTCCCCGATGCAGCGCAAGACTGAGGACATCGGGCCGATGTCGTCCGCCGCTGGCCCGTCCACGGCCGTGCGCGGGCCGACGTCAGCCCGAATACCTTTTGCGCATTGGTTCACCGCCCCGGCCAAGGGCCACGATTCCAGACCTGAAGCGCAAGGTTTTCTGGCCGAAATCGGCCCGAGGCGGATTTTTTGCCGTGTTCCTGCTGACTGAAACCGGCTGGCCTCTGCCGTTGGAAGAGGGTGGGGCCGGGTAAGGGGTGGGGTGGCTGGGGTTTGGTAATTTCACTGGACTCAAACGACGGAGTGGGTTAATGGGAAATTTAACTGATGAAGTTTCTGACTACAACGATTTACAGTTTGTCAACAGACATTCACTGACCAGGACGTTATCCCGGATCACGGAAAACCTTATTTAGCTTTCACGTTTCACGACGACACGGTCTTCTTTCACGGTTCACGAGGATGAAACAAATGCAATCACGGGCCGTGAACTGAAGACTCGCCATTCACGATTTTAGGGCTGCCCCTCTACCCAGCCGAATCCGGAATCCGCACATAAAAAAGATCGACATCTACGGCCTTACACACTCATTTCTCATCTCTTCACTCAGCAGAGTACACGGTTGCAGTAAGAGAAGAACCTAGAACCTAATACCTACAATTTTATCATCAGCCACCTTTGTGATAAATTTGATTGAAAAATTTGCAAAAATGTTGATAATACCTACAATTTTATAATTTTGTTTTGGCATTTTACACACATTTGTCGGCCTCTTGTGACCCTTGACCATTCCGAGGGGTCATCCAAATTAGTATGCATAGATAGGTCTTACAATCAGGTATTTTTGTACCAAATTTGGGTTTGAAGATGTGAATAGTATTTGAGAATTTTTTTGTTGGGGGGGGGGGGGGGGTAAAAATATGGCTATTTTGGGCCTATTCCCTGAGCTATTGTGACCCTTGACCTTTCCGAGGGATCAACCAAATTAATATGCATAGAAAGGTCTTCCCATCAGGTATCTCTGTAGCAAATTTGGGTTTGAAGTTGTGAATAGTATTTAAGAGAGAGAGAGAGAGAAAAAACATCTTTTGTCCAAATACGGCTATTTTGGACCTATTTCCTGAGCTCGTCTGACCCTTGACCTTTCCGAGGGGTCATCCAAATTAGTATGCGTAGGTAGATCTTACCATCAGGTATCTCTGTAGCAAGTTTGGTTTAGAAGTTGTGAATAGTATTTGAGAAAAAAAAATCTGTTGTCAAAATAATGCTTTAAAAAAAATTTTTTTTTTACCTATTTCCTGAGCTCTTGACCTTTGCCCCTTTCCGATGGATAATGCAAATTAGTATGCATAGAAAGGTATTAAAATCAGGTATTATTGTACCAAGTTTGGGTTTGAAGTTGTGAATAGCATTTGAGAAAAAATAAATTATGTCAAAATATAACTTTTTTTCCTTCTATTTCCTGATCCATTGTGACCTTGAACTTTGTGAAAGGTCACTCAAATTGGTATGTTTTGAAAGGTCTGACCACAATGTACTGTTTTGGGCCAAGTTTAAAGACTGTGGCTTGAATAGTCTCCGAGAAAATGCCAACGTTAGGAAGGACGACGGCGGACGGTCGACTGACGACGGAGGCCGGACTGTCGACCACTGGCCCAGAACATAGACTCACTATTGCTTCGCACGTGAGCAAAAAATCAGTTAATCGATCAATCAATCAATATCAGTTAACCAGTCAATCAGCCCGTCCATATCAATCAGTCCGTCCGTCCGCCCGTCCGTTCCTCCTTCTATGCATCCGTCTATCCGGCCAGCCAGCAATGAATCAATCAATCACAGAGACATTCAATCAAATATATATATTTTTTGATTTGTCTTAAACATGTTTAAGTTTTTTTTACAACCCTGAGCGGATAGTTAATTTTAAAAAAAGTATTTCAGTCATTGTTGTTGTTGTTATTGCTGTTGTTGTCAATACATAATCACTGTATTTTTCTTGGGGGATTAGGTTCCATAACGAAGTAGCAGTGGAAATAACCGTTTGTTTGTTGAGCGCTGATTAATTTTCCTTGGTATGCGTACTGGACTTGTGCGGAAAACATTGCACGCTCAGACGTCCAACGACCTGTAACACCGGACAAGACATGATGCAGCACGCACGGTTGTCCACGGATGTGCTCGTCCGTGATTACTGCTGTGGATATGCGCTTGTCTGTGAACTTACTCTGTTACAAGTAACACCACTGATTGATTAAGCGTGTGACGGGCTCCACTCCAGTCGACCAGCCGATCTTGGCCAGTTAACCCATTACATCCTGAGGCTGATTTATTGTACTATGAAGGCTACATTACAGATTACAGGAGATAGGTCAACCATTTTAGTTCAAGGGTGGTGCACCACCCTTGAACCGTCAATCAGGATAAAAAGTTGAAGAGACTAGAGTGGGCACACGAGCACCCTAAATGTGTGAATCTGTGTGTGTGTGTAACAGAGTCACGTAGTGCTGATGGAGTGAGGGGTGCGACTGAAGGATGATACGTCTCACACTGATAAAGATAAAGATGGTTAAAACCCACCGTCAGTGTCAATGACACATGACCACGGCCAGGGTTGCGTCACTTGATCACTGAGCTTCTCATTGTCATCATCAAGGGAAATAATTTGCTTCACGTGCTTTTACTTTCAACATTTTCAAACTGTTATTGACTTTGCTTGAGTTGACTTGTATACAAATTGCGAGAAATCAGGACAATCTTCTGGTAATGTCATAGAGCTGTTTCATGTTGCCGCTGCCTGCTGCCTTTTCTGCCTCTGCTGCTAGGCCGTCTGTGTAGGCTCTCTTGTCTGCCCTGATACTCCTCTTCACCTCGCGGTTGGCTTCCGAGTATTCCTCATGTGCCCTTGCTTTGGCTGCTCTCGTGCGACTGTTGTTGACAACTGCTTTCTTCTGTTTCCTCACTTCTATCTTCTTCAAGGTCTGTGCCGACAGCCAGTCCTTGTGATGGTGTTTCTTAAACCCTACAGTGTCTTTGCAGGTTGAGTTCAGTGCTTCTCTAACTGCCTTCCACTGCTGCTCTGTGGTGACCACCTCCTTTTCATCTACTAGCTCCTGTAGCGCTTGAAACCGGTTGGACAGCACCAGTTTGAACTCTTCTCTTACTCCAGTCTCTCACAGGAGGCCTACATTATAGCGCTATCTTCTTGTTGTCCCTGTGCTGCTTTTCTTTAACTTGAGCTTTATTCTTAAGATAAGCAGATGGTGGTCTGAGGCGACATCTGCTCCCCTCCTCACTCGAACATTTTGAAGGGATCTTCTAAATTTCTTGCTAATGCAGATATGGTCTATTTGGTTCTCTGTAGTATGGTCAGGTGAGACCCACGTTGCTTTGTGTATTCTTCTGTGTGAGAAGATGCTGCCTCCAATGACAAATCTGTTTAGAGCACAAAAGTCTACAAACCTCTCCCCGTTCTCACTCATTTCCCCTAGTCCCTGTCTCCCCATCACCTCTTCGTATCCGGTGTTGTCCTCCCCTATTTTGGCATTAAAATCGCCCATGACGATGGTGATGTCTCGCCGCTCCGCACATTTGTCCACAGCACTCTGGAGTCGGTTGTAGACCTCTTGTTTCTCTTCCTCGTCACTGTCATTAATGGGCGCATAACACTGGATGAGGTTCAGCTTGATCTTTTTCCTGGTTCTAAAGGCTGCTGTGATAATTTTTGACCCAAGAGGTTCCCAGCCCATCAGCGCTCTAGGCATGGATATTGGAGCGCTTAAAATAAAATGCTAATTTTCTTTTTTTTTTTTTTTTTTTTTTTTGGACACAGTGCCCTTGGGAATGAAATGTGAAAGTAAATTTCCTTGACCCTAACGTCCTGCGTCTTTAGGCCCACGTGGGCCGCAGTGGGCTGCCGGCGCACAGCCGTGCGCGGGCCCATTGCGGCCGTCATGGGTCCAAGGACCTTTGCTTACTGGGTAAAGTCGCAGCCCGAAACCCCGCAAATTGCACACAGAGCAAAATACAATACGGTTAAATGACCACAAAATAATATTTTATAATAATAATAATAATAATAATAATAATAATAATAATAATAATAATAATAACAACGAGTATTTATATAGCGCTTAATCTCAGTCCAAAGCTCTAAGCGCTTTACAGTCTGTGCACAAGAATATAAATAAAATGGCATTTGTAAGGGAGGAGCCCCTATTATGAAAACAGTGCCTATTATGAAACACCTTGCTCCCGGCGAAACGGAATAACTTTTCCAAATTCCGCCTGTGCAGTAATATAGAGCTACTTCGGTGAGTCTTATTTCCAGTACAATAATGTCAGGCGTGATGAAAACGAAAACACGCCGAGAAAATATGATTTTTGACCCTTCTGCATCTAATTTTTCGCCATTTTGAAACACCTACATCAGCATTCAGTTTTGTGATTTTTTAAAAATAGCCACTCATGTCATGAAGAGCAATCTTCGGACATCAGATAACCAGCGGCAATCGTTTTGGTTCTCTTTTTGTTGTTTTGGAGGCACGCATTTTTCTGGAGAGGTATCTTGTTCCTATTATGAAACACAAAGAGCACCTAATATGAAACGTGTTTCATAATTAGAACCGTGTTTCATATAAAGAGCAGTGTTTGTCTAGCGTATAGGCTATATCGGAAACCATCCAGCCAGTTTGTTCCAAATTTCAGATGTTGATACTTTTTCTTAATACAGAGTATCCCACACCAGGATCATGTCACTTTGGTCAAGGTCAAAGTCACAACGGCTATATTTATTATGTATGCCATTGTCCAGGCAATGTTACTGAAAACACCGAAACGATGTGATCCGAATGCAAATTGTGATATTTTGTGAAGACACAGTGTGTTGCATACCCGAATCTCTTCACTGTCGTAAAGGCCAAGGTCACAACGGCCATATGTTTTGTTTCAGAATTGTGTGCTAAGCAATATCTCAATAACCATTGGGCCTATTC
Organism: Semisulcospira habei; assembly: GCA_036245525.1. Lineage (NCBI taxonomy): Eukaryota > Metazoa > Mollusca > Gastropoda > Semisulcospiridae > Semisulcospira > Semisulcospira habei. The sequence goes on from BTPG01000002.1 coordinate 235,571,313, forward strand.
AATCCAAATTTTAGATTATAGAATTTTACCATATCACACATTGCCATCAATTTTAACTGTGCCTCTCCCTCAAGGTCAAGGTCATAGTTGCCATATCTTTCTTGCAGATTATTGAGTAGAGAATACCTCTGAAACCGCTGTACTGATTTGCTCTGAATTTGTAGGAAATGATGCCTTACCCTCATAGGTGATGTTTTTAACAGGATGAATTCACGACCTGTAAGTTGAAGGTCGCAGAGGCCATATTTGTGTGAGCCTTTGTAAACCACAGGCCCGATTTTTTTCCAACTTTTGATCGATGATATTTGCACTTAACCCCTTCACAGCCGAGAAACTCGCAATAGGAATCATCTGCAAGACACATAGATCCTCATGAGCCTCGCGCGATCGTGGGGGCGATTTTGGCTCTTGCTGACACAACTGACATATTTATTTGACGTTTGGGGTTCCTTGGCACTGAATTAGGAAAGATTTCAGAGCAATATTTGCGTCTAGAGGTAGTGAAGAGAATAAAACAGAAATGTCAGAAACCAGGTTTATGTCGCTACATCACTTCAAAATGGCGCGAGCAGTTGTCAGGAATGCTTTCAGACACTGGCCAAAATGGCACATTACTGTCTGCGGGGAGGGGGTGGGGCTAAATAGTTGTTCCAAGAGCAAACCTTGTTGGATTAGGTGTGACAGCAAATGTGAAACAGTATAAATGTAGTCACCAATCGTCCATGCAGCCGCTCTTCAGCTGTCGTGTGTGTATGCCTGCGGTTTGTATAAGGCAATTTCTTAGGGGCTATAACATTCACAGACTTTAAACTCGACCCAATTGTAGTTTACAAGAACAACTTTACCTACATATTTCACCTGTAAAAAAGGTCAAGGTCATCCTAGGTCGATGTGTTTGTAAAGATTAGTCGTTTTTTGCACACATTTAAAAAAAAAGTTAACTTTGGGAGCAAAAGTTTGAAAGTACGTAAGTATGCATTTTATACCACGAATCCTATTGCGAATGACCTCTCTTTAAGGTATAGGGCAGTTAGGAAAAAAAAAAGAAGAAAAAAACGTGTGGGAGATTTCGTAAACCTTTAAGCTTTTCGTGTGAACTCTTTCTGTCAGCGGTGTCACAGTTGCTGAGAATGTGAAGAGGGCGAGGACCTACAAATGCGCCACTTGTTTACTATCAAACGAGGGGCGGGTGGTGCTGGTGTGAGTGTGGGTGGGAGGTCGCGGGAAGGGGGAGAGAGGTCTGGAGACCTTTTCACCAATGGGCGAAAAATCACACGACGGACCGTTTACAATTTCCTCTCCCCCTGAATTTGCTTTTGAATATGTACATAAGCCTGTGTCGATAATGCTAGCTTGTATCAAGTTTTACTTCTGAGGTGGAAAAACTAAATACAGTAGCTTTTATTCCCCCATACATAGAACATTTTCAACACACTTGCTGACATGCCTGCCCTTTGACCTTTGGATGGAGCCAATAAAATTGTTATGCATAGACAGTTTAACCCCTAGCAAAACATTTTCACTGGGGTCTTATTGCAAATTTCACATACGAACTACCTGTAATAATAGCAACCTAAAATAAAAGCCTTCTTACTTCTCGTTACCTTTGACCTTAACGAGAGGTTAACTTAGTAGAGATGCAAACAAACGTTGTATTATCAGTTTTCTCTTTGGCAAGTTTTAAAATAAGATTAGAACTACTGATTTTCTTTAAAAATCGCCCGTTTATTGACCTTTGCAACCTTGAGCTTTCATGGAGGTCAGCGCAAGTGTCAATCAAAGCTATTGTTAAATAGGATCACTGTGCCAAATTAGAAGTCTGTGGCTTTGATGGTCTCTCAGAAATTCAAAATGATAACATCTGTCACAATTGAATATACACAGGATGATGGATGTATGGACCAATAGTGGACCAGTGGCGGATGACTCATTATATTTAGCTCACTTTTGAACCTATAATGTATGCTAACCATCTCTCATGACTTAATTTTCCAACAAAATGTAAGTGAAACTTGTGAAAAGGACATAATCACACTGTTTCATAATAGGAGACCTAGTGTTTCATATTAGGCAAATGGTGCCTAATATGAAACAATGTGTCACTTTTTTCAAACTGAAACTGCTTCTGCATCGATTCGAGTTTTGAAATTTGGCTTTGTTCTAATATGCATCAATATAATCTCTATCAAACCCTGGTTTCGAATTGATTCTACCTTTCTTTGGAAGGTCGCGCGAGACGCCGGTTTTTGCGTAAGTGTTTCATACATGGGTCTCCTCCCCTACATAACAAGCAATACACAATACACGAAGACACCGTTTTAACAACGAACTAAACAGATAATGCATACACTGTGACAACCGGTACTCGAACATCATCCTTTTTTTTTTCTTTTTTTTTTTTTTGGGGGGGTGGGGGGGTGGGGGGGGGGGGATTCCTTTTCAGCTGTTTTCTGGAACTGCACTTGACCCTGCAGGCCTACTCGCGACAAGCTTACTGGACGGGACTGAACGACACGTCCTTCATCTGGGCCGGCAACGAGGGCACGCCATTCAGTCGAACGGAGACTACGTGTGAGTGGGTCGCCTACCCAGAGCGCAAAGGCCATCGGGCCGACGTCGGCCCGATGGCCTTTTGCGCATTGGGTAGCTCCTCCAATTTCTTTTGACGTATTGCGCTCTTCGACGCTGGATTGACAATGTTTCCAGGACACAGTCTGCGTCCACTGACAATGGCAGGGTCAACCCCTTCCCTGCCGCTGGACGCATAGTTTGTTTCTCAAAAAATGCTTCCACTCGGCGACCGTCCAAGGGGCGTGGATGCAGATTGGTCTGAGTAAGAGGCATAGATCCTTATGAGCCCCCGCAGTCGTGCGGGCTCATGAGGATCTATACCTCTTGTAGTTGGGTCTAGTTCATTTTTTTTTCTTTCTCGACTGGTAGTGAATGGATTAAAAATGCAGAGGAGAGGAGAGACCGGCGTCTGGTTTTGTTTCCAATGTGCATCGGATGACTGGATTAACCACTTCGGCGATCCAAGTGATCACGAATTTCGCGCCTGAAATAAGAAGACAATTGAAATTTGATCAAAGATGGGCACATAGAACACGACTAACAAGAGACATAAAGCCTCATGAGCCTCCCGCGAGAGCGGGGCTCATGAGGATTTATGTCTCTTGAAGATGGGTAGCCTGTGTTCGTCGGCTTGCTCCGGCATAACAGGGGTTAACCGTTGAACCGTATCGTGTGTTGTGTGTGTAGCAAATGGCGCCGCGAGCCCAACAACCTCGCGGGCCATCTTGCCGGGCGGTGAGTGGAACGCCACCGCAACTGTGACGACATACTCAACTTCGCCTGCCGCCTCAACCTTCCGGATGGTCAGTCACGCACGCACGCGATGTGCCGTCAGCAATGACTGTACAGCTTTTGTCTTTTTCGTCACGGTCCCAACACTGTCAAAGAGCACAAGGTCAGACTACTCCTGTTCAGAGAGTCCGAAATAGCTCAGGCGGTTAAACGTCGGAGCAGGAGAGCGAAGGGAATCGCCGGGTCGCGGGTTCGAATCCCGTCCCGGCCCCGGTAGCTGGACTCACAATCCAGGGGGGAAAACGGATTTGTTCAAAAGCATGTCCGTTGAAAGGTCCTGGTAAATCAAAGTGGCACAGTTGGAGTGCGCCTGAGTTGATCAGTGTTCAGGTCGTACTCCATAGGCAATAGATTTCCCTGTCCCCCATAACCCGCCCGTCAGGGCCGTCCATGATCACCTCGGTGCTGTGGACGTTAAACCAGAATTAACCAACCTACTCCTGTTCGGTCCTGTCGTAAACCAGATGCGCAAAAGGCCATCGGACCGACATCAGCTGCCGTTTGCCCGCGTACGGCCATACACGGGCCAACGTCGGCCGATGGCGGCCCGATGGCATTTTGCGCATAGGGAAGCTACCAAAGCCAGGACTCCGTCGACGGTCGACAATCACGTCATAGCTTGCAGAGGTTGAACCGAACGCTGGTAAACGTGAAGATGCAACAACTCACTGACACTGGTTGTCTCCCTTGATTCGCTGCGCTCAGATGAGCGCAGCGAATCGAGGTAGACAACCAGTGTGGCTACAACCGAGGCATGGTTCGCCCGCACTTCTCCGGGCATCTAAAGTATAGGCTAGAACATTGTTACTGTGAGTGTTTCGCGTAACAGCACCGTGTTGCGGCGCAAGCAAAGCCCTCATCTGAGAACAACCCAGTGCGCAAAAGGCCGTGCGCGGGCCAGGGGCGGCCTACGTCGGCCCAATGGCCTTTTGCGCAGTGGAAATTGACTTTTTTTTTCAAGAGAAATTCACTTTTTTTTCCCGCTAAGCGGGCTCGTGTAGTGTCCTTATCCTGTGGTAGGCTGCTTCGCCTGAACTGAAAATCCTGGACGAAGAGCGGTAGACGTTCTTCGGAAATTAGAAATTAACCCTTTTATTCGCAAGGAGGTCCTATTTCTCAAATTTTGGAGGTGTTGCCTAATGACTATGCACCATTTGCAGGAGATGAATTGACCATGATAATTCAAGGGTAGTGCCAGATTACCTTGGCGCCTTAAGGCGCCAAGCTAATCTGGCACTACCCTTGAATTATCATGGTCAGTCAGTCTCCTGCTGTAGGGACTCGGGGCTACATAGGTTAAGTAAAAACTGCTCGTGTTTCACGCGGCAAACAGTGGATTATGAAACGCGGACAAACAAGCGCTATTCCAAATTTGCATGTATTTAACGCCCGGACATGCGATTTTCAAAATTTGCACTTGTTTCCCACAAACGGGTGGATTAAAAACCAGGACAAACATGCGATATCGCATATTTGTGTCCGTAGGCCTTTAACGCCATTCACTGCTACTGTACGTATTGTTTGTTTCTCAAATCTATGTTCACTCAACGTCCAAAAGCCAAAACCGTTCCAGAAACACGACCAAAAAATGGTCTTAGCAAGAGGAATAGATCCTCATGAGCCCCCCTCCCCCCACCCCCACCCCCACCCCCGCAGTTGCATTTGTGTACCTTGCAGTTGAATCGTGTTCACTTTTTTCTCGGCAGTGAAGGGATTAATGCACTGTTGGCGTCATGAGACGCGCATTTTTTAAAACCTACTTCTGATCACCGGAAGTCGCCTGTCGAATATTAGCTTGCTGCCGGCATATACATACACAATCTCCGTTCCTTCTGTCACGGAAGGAACCCAATGCTCAAAAGGCCATCGGGCCGACGTCGGCCGTCGTTGGCCATGCGCGGGCCAACGACGGCCGACTGACGTCGGTCCGATGGCCTTTGCGCACTGGGTTAAAGCCTTGATGATTGGCGTATATGCACGTGAATTTCGCTTGTTTCAGCGCCACAAGAGTGGCCAATGGGTTGCGGGGCGTGGAATCGCGACGGTCACAAATGCATCAAGGTGTACACCACACCTCAGCTGACGTGGCAGGACTCACGTGCACACTGTCAGGCCATGAGAGGGGACCTCTTGAAATTCGACAATGAGGACGATACGGTAAGTTGCCAACATGGGCGTCGTTATCCGAGTCATCATCACTCACCATCATCGTCGTCGTCGTCGTTGTCACCATCATCATCATTACCGATAACGTTTGATTGTCATCGTCGTTTTAGCCAGGAAAGTCTTCTTGGCGTAAACCTTTAACTCATTCAGGGCGCACAGCATCAACAGCTGCGGAAGTGTCGTATAGCGTTGAGTCGTGGGGTATCATGAGAATCTATACTGATCAACAAAAGAAACGCGAAAATTTCAAACGTTGTTTCCCATACTAAAACATTTTAACTGTAAAGAGTTAACTTGCACACCATGCAGACCGACTTTAATCAGTTGGCATTACTCAGATAGGTGTCACACATGTTAACTCTTTACAGTTAAGATGTTTTAGTAGGGGAAACAACATTTGAAATTTTCACGTTTCTTTTGTTGATCAGTATATATGCATTTGGACTTCGATACCTGTGGACGATGACTGACCTTCAGTGTTACCAATGACGTATTGCCTACTGGGCCCGTGTTTGTTACAGCTGTGGATGAGCATGCAGTCCAGCAAGTCAGTGTTGGTGCTGCCGGGCTACTGGGTCGGGCTCAACAACATACAGCAGAAAGAATTTGTCTGGGCGGATGGCTCGTCTGCTCCCGTTTATCTCCTGTAAGGAATAATATCTTGGTAGTTGCACTGACTGACTGAATGACTGACTGACTGTCAGTCAGTCAGGCGGTCAGGCAGTCAGGCAGGCAGTCGGGCAGGCAGGCAGGCAGGCAGGCAGGCACGCAATCAGCCATTTTGAGCGACATATGACCGGAAAACTCTTTTGTCTCGACAGATTATGGTTGACCTTGAATTATCATAGTCGATCGATCTCAAGCAACTGGTACATAGTCGTTAGGTGACAACTCCAAAATCTGAGAAATGCGGCCTTCTGGTAAAAATAGGGTTGAAATTAACAAACCATAATACATTTTTCTTTTGTTAGAAAGATCCCAAACATATTTATTTTATGATATTGTTTCGTCGCTATGCTTTGACTGGGACGGGGTGCCGAACATTCTTTGATCGCTTAGCGTGGGGTGGCTCACGGAAAATTGTACGGTTATGTCTTGATTGAATTTTGCTTGCAATATGTTGCAGTATTAGCAGAAAATGCCCAACGAGTAAAGAAACATGCTTTGAAAGGATATGTGCAACATCGTTCATTGAACTCCTTTAGGGCGTCCCGCATCAATAGTTGCGTAAGTGTCGTATAGCGTTGCCGCAGGCAACGCTTGACGGCACTTTTGCAGCTTTTGATGCGGGACGCCTTGAATGAATGAAATTTTGGGTTATAACACTTTTTCAAAAAGGAAATAAGGACAGAAATACATGCATTACTTTTCTTGTTGCAAAAGATGGGTATTTCGTTTATTTGCTATTTTCCTCTATATACTACTATATATTTATTGGGTATAGCATTTGACAAGCTTGGCAGTCAGGTTTTTGGGTCTGGACACGTTATCGATGGACAGGAACTGGGACCGGGAGCCTAACAATTTTGCCCGCTTTGGGCGCATGACTCAGAACTGTGGCGTCATGGCTGTGGATGGGTCCTTCATTGACCTCAACTGCGTCCGACAACAAGCAGGCGCCATCTGTGAGGAAACCACGGGTAGGTCATTGACAACATCAGGGAAAGCTTAGTTACTAGGGTTTATCCCTCCGTCGGCGAGGTTTTCTTCGATCTTTACACATGTCTTTTTCTGCATGGTAATCACCTGAGTACAATTTGTGTAGGTTTATGGTGTCAAAAGTTCTATATCGTGTTCCGCGACCATGTCATACGTGCCGGGATTATGCCTATGGAACACTACGATCAGACGAAGGCTTCATTCTAAAATTCGTAAATTCTGAAAGTGCTTGCAGCTTAACGCGACAAAGAAATGTTGACGACCGTTGTCGTCACGGTGGATGGGACTCGACAAAGATTTGTTGATGTCAAAGCTGTGGGACTGCGTGTTAGTGTGGCCCTTTCAGGATTATTATAAGATAAACCAAAGTAACTTGAGCAAAACGAAGGTGTAGGCTGTGTCGAATCAACCGTCAAGCCGACATGAGATAAAACAAGAATCATTCGACAGGGGTTAAATCCGTTAATGGTGATGATTTACGAGCCTCACAATGCGCAAAAGGCCATCAGCCCGACGTCGGCTCGATGGCCTTTGCGCACTGGGCTCGACTTTTGACACACAACTCTGGCTCCTCGACAGGAACTTTCTACCTTGTGAAGAAAATATTTAAGTCTATTTTTGAGCGAGATTTTCATGGTAAACTCAACACACAGATTATGCAAGTGGCAGATGCGGGGGCTCGTTAGGATGTATTCCTCTTTCCTGTCCCATTATATCCATGTTTTTCATGCTGACAAGCTGTCGGTGGAAAAGCTGTCTGGTGGCGGTCAGTCAACAATGATTTCAGAGGTTGCCTCCCTGTGCTCTGTCAGTGAAAGGGACGACTCCATTTAACCCCAAGGCCGCATTATGATAAACAAGATGAGGATTTTATCCCAAAGTCTACCGTATTGTTTTGAGCTCAGATGTGTTCTTTTTAAAGGAGCATTCACAGTTGTTCATATTTTTAAGCTTATCCTTCTGATCTATTTCCCTCCTCTCTAAGCCAACCTCTCACACAAATGAAGACTTCCCGCCATTAGTACGCTCGAGGGGCTCGTTAGCGACAGGAATTCTGAAGAGGAAGAATAGCTCGAGCAGTAAAATGACATCACTATCAGCTTGACGTCAAGTGGCATCGCTAGTCTCACGACGCTGTGTACACAGTGACGAATTTGATGTTCACGTCACTCATCCGAAAGGCTCGCAGCCTCTTCCAGGGCTGATTGTTTTGTTCCACACAGCCTCTTCCAGGACTGACTGTTTGATGGGACTTCTTACTTACTTGCTGTCACCAGTGGCACATAGAGCGCTGATGGGCGGGAAGCTCTTGGGCCAAGAATTATTACAGCAGCCTTTAGAACCAAGAAAAAGATCAAGCTCAACGTCATCCAGTGTTATGCGCCCACTAATGACAGTGACGAGGAAGAGAAACAAGAGGTCTACGACCGACTCCAGAGTGCTGTGGACAAATGTGCGGAGCGAGACATCACCATCGTCATGGGCGATTTTAATGCCAAAATAGGGGAGGACAACACGAAGAGGTGATGGGAAGACAGGGACTAGGGGAGATGAGTGAGAACGGGGAGAGGTTTGTAGACTTTTGTGCTCTAAACAGACTTGTCATTGGAGGCAGAATCTTCCCACACAGAAGAATACACAAAGCAACTTGGGTCTCACCTGACCATACTACAGAGAACCAAATAGACCATATCTGCATTAGCAAGAAATTTAGAAGATCCCTTCAATATGTTCGAGTGAGGAGGGGAGCAGATGCCGCCTCAGACCACCATCTGCTTACCTTAAGAATAAAGCTCAAGTTAAAAAAAAAGCCGCACAGAGACAACAAGAAGACAGCGCTATAATGTAGGCCTCCTGTGAGAGACTGGAGTGAGAGAAGAGTTCAAACTGTTGCTGTCCAACCGGTTTCAAGCGCTACAGGAGCTAGTAAATGAAGAGGAGGCGGTCACCACAGAGCAGCAGTGGAAGGCAGTTAGAGAGGCGCTGAACTCAACCTGCAAAGACACTGTAGGGTTCAGGAAACACCATCACAAGGACTGGCTGTCGGCACAAACCTTGAAGAAAGAAGTGAGGAAGCAGAAGAAAGCAGTTGTCAACAACAGTCGCACGAGAGCAGCCAAAGCAAGAGCACAGGAGGAATACTCGGAAGCCAACCGCGAGGTGAAGAGGAGTATCAGGGCAGACAAGAGGGCCTACACAGACAGCCTGGCAGCAGAGGCAGAAAAAGCAGCAGGCAGCGGCAACATGAAACAGCTCTACGACATTACCAGAAGATTGTCGGGCAAGTATGGCCATACAGAAAGACCAGTAAAAGACAAAGAAGGCATGCCTATTGCAGACAGAGCAGACCAACTCGACAGATGGGCCGAGTATTTTGAAGAGTTACTGAACAGACCCAGCCCACCCGACCCCCCAGACATCCAGCCATCAGAGACCGACCTACCCATCAGCTGTGACAGACCCAGCCGGGAAGAGATCAGAAGAGCAGTGGCATTTTTGAAGAACGGCAAAGCAGCAGGGCTAGATGGCATCCCAGCGGAGTCTCTGAAAGCAGACCTAGAGACAACAGTGGAGCTGCTGTACCCACTGTTAGGAAAGATCTGGGAAGAGGAGGTGATGCCGGCTGACTGGAAGGAAGGGTACCTAATCAAGCTTCCCAAGAAAGGCGACATCAGCAAGTGTTCCAACTAAAGAGGAATCACCTTGCTGTCAGTACCAGGAAAGGTCTTCAACAGGATCATCCTGGAGAGAATGAAGAGCTCCGTTGACCCCCAGCTGAGAGACCAGCAAGCAGGATTCAGGAAAAACCGATCATGTACAGACCAGATCGCCACTCTCCGCATCATCGTGGAACAGTCTCTGGAGTGGAGCTCGCTGTACGTCAACTTTATGGATTACGAGAAAGCATTTGACAGTGTGGACCGAGAGACTCTGTGGAAACTCCTACGACACTACGGTGTACCCACAAAACTCGTCTGCTTGATCAAGAGCAGCTATGATGGCATGACATGTCGCGTGATCCACGAAGGGTAGTTCACCAGGGAGCTCCAGGTCAGAACCGGTGTCAGGCAGGGGTGTTTGCTGTCTCCGTTCCTCTTCCTACTGGCCATAGACTGGGTCATGAACAGGACCACAGAGCACAGACGAAGTGGAATACAGTGGACACTGTGGATACAGCTTGACACCTCGATTTTGCAGACGACTTGGCTTTACTGTCCCACACTCATCAACAAATGCAGGACAAGACCACGAGGCTTGCTGACATCTCGTCCCAAGTGGGCCTCACCATCCACAAACAGAAAACAAAGACAATGAGGCTGAACGCAACCAGGGAAGAACCAGTCTTGCTTGCTGGCACCCCGTTGGAGGAGGTGGAGTCCTTCACCTATCTCGGGAGCATCATAGACAAAAAAGGCGGCACTGATGCAGATGTCAGAGCACGAATCGGTAAAGCCAGAGCAGCCTTTCTCCACCTGAAAAAGGCGTGGAGTTCCAGAGAGCCGTCACAACACACCAAAGTCCGGATTTTCAACTCCAACGTAAAAGCAGTTCTCTTATATGGAGCAGAGACTTGGAAATTGACAAAAACCACAGTCAACAGAGCACAGATCTTCATAAACAGTTGCCTTAGAAGAATTTTGAAAATCCACTGGCCAGAGAAGATCAGCAACGTCAGACTCTGGGAGAGAACAGCAGAGAATGAAATTTGGCGAAGAAGATGGGGATGGATTGGTCACAGTCTGAGAAAGCCAGCTTCCAGTATCACTAGGCAGATAGGGTCATGGAACCCCCAGGGAAAGAGGAAAAGAGGTAGGCCGAGAAACACCTGGCGTCGAAACCTCCAAGCAGACATCAAGAGACTGGGAACCACCTGGAGTAAAATCGAAAGAGAAGCACAGGACAGGAGTCGCTGGAGGTCTCTCGTCGACGGCCTATACCCGGGTAGGGGTGACAGGCGTAAGTAAGTAAATCCCAGGAACATGGATTCAAAGAGGTGTCAGCAAGAGGCATAGATCTCATAAGCCCCCGCAATTGCGGGGGCTCATGAGGATCTATGCCTCTTGCAGTTGGGTGGTGTTCAGTATTTCTCGGCACTGGACGGCTTAACCCTAATACGCCGTGACATACAGCGACAGGATATGGACCGGCCATCTTACGATATCCTTGCACAAAACTCTCATTTCATTAATTATGAAGTTTGAGTGTAGTAAAATGAAAGGGTTTTATGCAGGTGTTCTGCTTTTAGTTGTTTGTTTCTACTTCTCTCGGGTGCCTTTCCCTCCAAGGTACTGCTTTTGCTGTATTGAAGTTATTAGGATGCTTTTGTGCAATCGTTTACTGTGTAATTTTTTTCTTCAATGTCCCTTTGTATGTAAAAAAAACAAACAACCAACATTTTCCACGAATCAGTCATCTCCTTCATGCGAGAGTTCCAGATGCGTGAAAAGGGTTGGTTGAAATTGCTTAACGTCCCGACAGCAACAAGACTTTCTCAGGACGTGCCTGCACTGCTTGTGAAAAAACAAAAAAGAAAAAAAAACTAAACAGAATATTGAATGTATGTCGCCAGCCGGTCTAATACGCTAAATAAACCTAAGACCATTTTGCAACACCCATTCAATATCAAGAGCTACAAAAAGCGCAGACAGCAGGGAGAGTTTAAAAAAGGAAAATACAAGTGAATGGACCAATGGTAGACAGAAACACATGCCGCAGAATAGAGGGGAAAATCCACCCTGTGGGGCTGACCAGGGTGACCCAGGGAACTAAAAGTAGTCAACCCCACTAAAGTCCCCCAGGGCAGACCCGGGGGGGGGGGGGGGGGGGCTTGAAAAGGGAGGTATCTATACCTCAGTTAGTTAGTGTGCCTGCTCACATGAAAAGATGGGTAGAAAAGTCTTATTAGTAAAGGCAGGACAAACTGACATAGAGAACCCGTTTCCTTGGCGAACTTTAGCACTAGAGCTAATTTCTGTTCGGTATCCCTTTAACATCTTAACTTAGAAGAAGTGAACACAATGCATCTGCAAGAGACATAGATCCTCATGAACCCCAGCAGTTGCGGAGGCTCATGAGGACCTATGTTTCTTGCTGAGACCACTTTCTGGTCATGCTCCTTGGACGACTGGGGCTTGTTGGAGTTGAATTATTAAAGATTTGAGAGAAACGGTATGTGTTGACCAGCAATAAAGGGGGTGTAGAGCGGTCTGAATACGTCCTGTTAACCCTTTGACTGTCGATAGCGGTTTTTGTCGCGATGATTCCTGCAGGAAGGAATCATCGCGACAAAAACCGCTACCGACAGCCAAAATAATGGTTAATTCCAATGTTTTATAGCGAGAACAAATGGACACTTTCTAGATGTTTGCTGAACGGAAGTTCGAGCATTCTAAACTTATTATCAGCCTACAACTCAGTACTGGTTCTGCTTTTCCCTGACCGCGCAGGACTTGGGCACAGGAGCCGAACAACTTCGGGGGCAACGAGCTTAGCGCGCAGGTGGACGTGCACGGGTTCCTCAATGACGTCAACTGTGCCCACAGGTCCGGCTTCGTGTGTCAACGCGACCTTAATGTAGGTACACGTGCACCGTGAGGCTGACGGCAGCGGCTTTTGTCGCGATGATTCCTTCAGGAATCATCGCGACAAAAACCACTACCGACAGCACAAAGGGTTTAAGATTCAGATTTCAGGGTGGATCAGTTTTTGTCCGAAAAGGGCGGGGAGGAGTTGGGGGTGGGGGGTTAGGCTGGGAGATTGGGGGGGGGGGGGGACTTTTCTTTCGCCTGGACCTCAGACAAATAGTGCCCAAAAGACAAACCATGCTTTTTCCACAGGCCGAAAAATCATCGAAGACCGGGGGTCCGGGTGGAGGTGAGGGGGGAGAGGGGGAGGGGGCGGGGGGGGGGGGGGGCGGGGGGGGGGGGGGAGGGGCGGGGGTCCAAACTCCCAAAAAGGACTTTGATACTTAGAATTTAAAAGCATTTTTGGCCGTGAGGTGGGTTTTCGGATTTCCGGAACCCACCCCCACTCCAGATCTGCCCCAGGATTTAAAAGATTTTATTCATGTCTCCACTACTGGGGTATGAAGAACAAGAAAAAAATTACTGTACCAAGAGGGATATATGGGTGAAAGAAACATCCGTCTTGGGACAAACACAATTCTTGATATTTCTTGATTGCAGAAATATATACATGCACATTTTGTCATTCAAACACATTAACTCATTACATCATGAAGACGAAATTTTCATTTTTGAGGAATCTCTTGAGGTCTAAGCCACAGTTCTGAAGACAGATCGACCATGACAGTTCAAGGGTGCTCTCGGAATAGCTTTGCGGCTACAGGCGCCAAGCTATTCTGACACAACCCTTGAACTATCAGGGTCGATCCACAACCTGTCGTAGCGTTTCAGGGCTTTATGGGTTAACGGTGTTGTCGTGTTTTGCAGGCGCCACGTCTGTGCGGCACACGTCTGCTGCATTACTCGCCCTTTTGTCAGTTATCGTCTGCCGTTTGCTGTGACGTCACACCGACCTCCAGTCATTTTTGTTTTAAGTGAACGTGTGTATATTTGGACCAAAACCATATTTTATAGCGCTCATCCGTTAATTTATTTTTGATTGTCCTCTTTACTGTCGAGTGAAAAGTGAACACAATCGATCGGCAAGAGACATAGATCCTCATGAGCCCCCGCAGTTGCGAGGGCTCATGAGGATGTATGCCTCTTGCAGACGCCACTTTGAATCCATGTTCTCGGACGACTGGCTTTTAACTAACGCAGATGAAAGAATCGCAATCGTCATCAGCTGGCACTGAAGGGGTCAAGTTACGCCAGAGTTGACCAGTAATGGCTGACGGAGATATGCAAAGCTAATTTGGCACTACCCTTTTGACTGTCATGACGTCACCAGGGCTGAGCGTACCAGAGACCCACTTTCCACCCACAGGGCTGTTGTGTGTCGTCTGCGCCTGACACCTACAGGTTTATCACAGTATCTTCTTCATTGTCAGTGACAGACTTTCCTGATAACAGGACATGGCGACCCACGGTGAAGCGGTTTATCAGCAATCATACTTGGCGTTGCACTGGTTGTCTTCCTCGAATCGCAGCGCTGCAGTCTGGGGAGACAAACGGTGTGACGTGGCGCCCGTAGCCCCTTAAAATGCAAGGGGACGCAGATTGTGTTTCTGAAATCATCGTAAATTCATCGCCAAACATCGCCAGCCGCCACAGGAACTTGGATGCAACGTGGTTTCGGCAAAAGAGGCATAGATCCTCATGAGCCCCCGCAATTGCGGGGGCTCATGAGGATCCATGCCTCTTGCATTTGGGCGATGTTCGATTTTTCTCGGCAGTGGAGGGGTTGACACCCTGTTATCCTTTCCTGCTGAGCGGTCTTGGTACATGCTGCCCTCAACCCCCCCCCCCCCCCCACCCCCTCGCCACGCTTTGTCAAGCGGCCTGAAATTCCCAATGTTTTGTCCTCAGGGGCACGGGGTTCGGAAAACAATGCTTCATATGTCCAGAGTTTTATGCCTCTGACTCGTAGGATGACGTTCGGTCAGGGGCACGAAACTCTTGGCGGAAACGTCTCCGATTCCTTCCCCCTGGTTCAGGCGTTTTTAGGGCGAGAGAAGTGACCGCTTGGTTGGAAATGATTCGCAGATGGAGCTTCAGGCAACGAGGTATGACCGCTCAAAAACGATTGCCCGTCAAGCGCCTGCGTTCATCAGTGTTTTCAGACCAGTGAACAATGAACCTAATCTTTATCTGCATGAAAGACAAAAGCAGTGATTTAAAACAACTATTTTAGACCCCGAGCTGAAAACACGAGTTACTGGGTTACTGAATACTTTTCACCTTTTTGCAGCGCTGAACAAATTCCATATCTGTGTTTTAACCTCTTGGCTGCCAATGATCACGAATTGCACGTTAGAAACGACTGCACACTGACCGATATCGCGTGAAGAACACATATATTGATTTTCTTTCTGAGGCGGTTAGGTGCTATACAAGTACACATTATACAATAATAATAATAATAATAATAATAATAATAATAATAATAATGATAATAATCATAATAATCATAATGATTATTATAGAAATAGAACAAAATTAGGCACAAATGACAGAGGACTAACAAGAGACATAAACCCTCATGCGCCCCCGCCGCAACTGCGGGGGCTCATGATGATTTATGGCTCTTGCATCTGGGTAGCGTTCGCCTTGCCTCGGGAAGTTACGGGGTTCATTACATGTTATATTACTGATACGTGTTACGGGGTTCATTACATGTTATATTACTGATACGTGTTTGGTGTTATTGCTTTACTGAGCGCGGCACCGAGATGAAGTCCATTTAAAGTATATTATTTACTTATGGCAATAAAGTGCCGCTATCTATCTTACTGTCTTATTTAACTCATTACATTCTGAGAATGAATTTTTTTTAAAATAAAAAATATCCTTAGAGATCTGTGTCACAGTTCTGGAGACAGGTCGACCATAATAGTTCAAGGGTGGTGTCGGAATAGTTTGGCGCCTAAAGGCGCCAAACTATTCCGACACCTCCCTTGAACTATCATGGTCGATCTCCATCCTGTCATAGCTTTATGGGATAAAGTACTATATGCAATATTTTTCATTTATAAACAGGGAGAAAGTTTGTTGGTCAGTATAAAATATATGCACTTTTCAGTGTGGTTTCCTTTCTGTTGGCAGCGTCATTTTCCATCTCTCGTGAATGATGCATTATGTTTGTGACGCAATTTGATGGGAGTCAATGTTTATGTGCGTATTTATACTGTATATATATTTTTTTTACAGTGCTATAAAGGTGAAGAAATATCGGACACACTTTTGTTTATCTTTATTTCGTATATACTTAGTAACACCTACAGCAGATTTAGGACGTTATTGAAAACCATTGTGGTACAGCTCTGTCTCTCTCTCCCTATGTCTGTCATAGCCACACTCATACAGACACGCACTCATGCACGCACGCACACACACACACAAACACACACACACGCGCACGCACGCACGCAAGCACACACACACACACACACACACACACACACACACACACACACACACACACACACACACACACACACGCACTCACGCACACCCAGTACTAAGCATAGGTCCTCGGGCCCACGACGGCCGCAGTCTGCGCGGGTCTACTGCAGCCGTCGTGGGCCCAAAGACGTTTTGCTACTGGGGCACACACACACACACACACACACACACACACACACACACACACACACACACACACACACACACACACACGCACGCACACACACACACGCACGCACGCACGCACACAGACACACACACACACACACACACACACACACACACACACACACACATCACCACCACCGCTGCCCGGGCCACCACCAGTGAATTAACAAGACACACGTATGTGTAACTGAAAACTAATTAATGACACTGATTGACCATCCCAGTGTGTTGCTCCACAGGTGTTCGTAATGTACACTGTCAACTAAAACAGCGATGTTTACCTTTCAAAACCCACACCTTTGGAACCGTCTTCCCCAAGAAATGAGTTTTTTTCCCCCCGAATCTTTACATCTTTTGATCTGTTTTTGAAAAGCTGCTTATTGACCATGTTCCGCTGACCTACACCGTGTATGTGTGTGCGTGCGTGCGCGCGCGCGCGCGCGCGCGTGTGTGTGTGTGTGTGTGTGTGTGTGTGTGTGTGTGTGTGTGTGTGTGTGCTCTGGAACATTGGTGACCTTTTTATGCCCCAGTTTTCTTGGTTTTTTTTTTAATGTTAGTCACTAATACTCCTTGAGCTCTTTTGGGGTTAGATGCAACTGAATTTTTTTTGTTTATTGTCATTTGTTATACGTATTATTATTATTATTATTATTATTATTATTATTATTATTATTAGTAGTAGTAGTAGTAGTATTTGTTCAGTGTAGTGTTACTGTCAGAGAGACAGTATCAACACGAGGAATGATATACAGAAAAGTGATGGGCAGTTGAGCGCGTATGGTTGGTCCCAGTGTCCAGGATTGATGCCCGATATTTTGCGAATGACTGTGAGGGTGAAAACAGACAACCACTTCGTTGGCCTTGACAAATAGTTTTGATAGTTTTGAACAATCAACGACGGCCTAAATCCAGTCAGACTATCACGGCCCCTCATCCAATACTTTTCATCTGCCAGAGACATAGATTCTCATGCGTCCATGCAGCAGCAAATGCTCATGGGAATTTATGCCTCTTACAGACCGAGATCGGCTCAATCTGTACCTCAAAGCGTGGGCTTTTAATCGGTCAAGTGAATGACTGCAGTAAAGACATACCATGTGAAGTCGCATTGAGCTGACATGGAAAAAAGAATCTGAATTCAAAATCTGTCCCAGCAAACAAAAGGTCTTCTGTCCGACGTCGGACGCTGTTGGTCCTCGCACGAATGTGCGCGGGCCAACGGCGTCCGACGTCGGCCCGGGGACCCTTTGTATACTACGATCCTACCTGTCTGTAGTGACATCACCTGACCCCACCTAACATTTGTTTCTTCTGTACCCGGTTCGACGCATGTGATACGAGCCTCAGTGGGATCCTTGCGAACAAAAGATCCTCGAGCAAACGGCGGAGTTGGCCGACACTGAACGGTCGACTTTGAACTACCCGAGTATCATTTCGCTTATTGATTTTATATGTACCAACGATCTGTCTATTCAGTTATCATTTGGTACCTGGCAACGACTTGGGTGTTAGCGAACTGTGATGCAGTAAGCACACACGACAAATGTAGGCCTGCTGGGTACGTTATCTATCTGACACGACCGAAGTTATCAATTGGAAGGGTCGTCCCTGTTATATGTGACACAGGAGAACTCTACTCTGGACATTTCTAGTCGCATTTGTTGTTTCTGTTCTATCGTGAGCATCCCTGATGGCACCAAGTTAGTTGGCTGGTAGTAAACGATGTGGTTAGCTAGGTTTGTCATTCATGACTGGCTGATATTTGTCAACTGGTGTCGCGATTAAAAAAAAATCATATTGAGGACTAAGATGGATTTTCAAGCTGTGGGCGTTTTATGAAGTGGAAGAATACGTGCCGGTTCAGAAGACAAATCGACAATGATAGTTCAAGGGTGGTGCCAGAATAGCTTGGCGCCTTTAGGCGCCAAGCTATTCTGGCACCACCCTTGAACTATCATGGTAGATCCATATCCTGTTTTAGTGTGCCGGGGCTAAATGGGAGAACATTTTCGTGACTGGCGCGTTCTCCTGACAGTCAGCCTTCAAGTCAACGCCCACTGCCGTTGTAATATACTCAACAAGACTGCTGGGTGGGGATTTCACTACACTCGCCACAACCGCTTTTCGGTGAAGGTACGGAGATAGATAAATGTTCATACCGAAACTAAACTAAACTACACTGACCTATAAAAATAGTAATTTTTAAAAAGTATTCAGAAAAACAAACACATTACTACATTTTGTATACACTTACACTTATACACATGCACACACGCACGCATACATGTTCGCACGCAGGGCATGCACGCACACACGAGAATGAAATTCAGACCCAAAATTGTGCAAAATGAAAAAAAAAAAAAAAAAATGCGCACAAAGAAATTCTCAACAAAGAAAGAAAGAAAGAAAAAAAGTTGGAAAGGAGAAGCACAACTCTTCTCGCCTAAGTGCACAATGTGCTTTCATATTTTTCTTTGGTGATTGAAATGTCTTTCCGAACACGAAAGCAAAGATAGGCTGCATATTCCGTATAAGTCAGAAAAAGGTTAAAACCCGAAACATTAGTAAAATGTGTTGGAATTGTATTTTCTAAGCTGTTTCATGCAAGATGTGTAGATTGTCATGAGCCGTTGCGGGTGCTAAAGGCTCACTAGAATTATATAATAATAATAATAAAGGTAATTTGTATAGCGCTTAATCACCAAGGTGCTCTAGGCGCTTTACAATCACAGTAATGAAACAGTGAAGCAGAATACACAAACAAGCACATACAACAAAAAATATACATTAATTTACAAGGGCAAAAACTCACACCACACACTCACACACACACACACACACACACACACACACACACACACACACACACACACACACACACACACACACACACACACACACACACACACACGCATGATGAGCCGGCAGACAAAATGGTCTTTACGTATATGCAACAGAGAAAAGGTGTGTTTTAAGCTTGGATTTGAAAATGGAAAGAGATGATGAGTGACGCACATCAGCTGGGAGAGCGTTCCATGTAATGGGACCAAAATACGAAAATGCACGATGACCTTGAGTGACCTTATTACATCTAGGGATACGGAAAACACGAGTGTCTGAAGCAGAGCGTAGTGAGCGGGACGGTGTATACAGCTGGACAAGATCAGACAAGTAAGGAGGGGCAGAACCAGAGATGATGTTGAAACAAATAACACAGACTTTATACTGAATTCTGTATGAAACTGGCAGCCAGTGCAAATTAGCTAGTAGAGGCATAATGTGTTCACGTTTCGGTACACGAAAAGTCAGACGTGCAGCACAGTTCATGACTCTCTGGATTTGGTCAAGAAGATTTTGCGGAACACCGGACAAAAGAGAATTGCAATAGTCTATTCGGGACAGCACAATTATATGCCTCTCAGTTGCAGATGCGAGGACTCTTGTTTTCATCCTGTTGTGCTCCTCCTGAAAATTCGCTCTCTGCCGGCAAGGCATAGGCTTCGGTCACGCATTTTCAGGGAAATTAGAGTTTTTTTCTTCGCTGGGATTTTCTTTGCATTTTAAACGCTTTCACGCTGGGCAGTCACCTTCCCAATACGCAAAAGGCCATCGGGCCGACGTCAGCCGCCGTTGGCCCGCGCACAGCCGCGTGCGCGGGCCATCGGCGGCCGACATCGGTCCGATGGCCTTTTGCACATTGTGTTTTGGGTCTGTATTGGCTGTTCTGAAGCGTGTTTCTATTTTTGTTGGTAATTTTGTTAGAAGTGGTTCGAACAGTATAATAGAGCGCATGTAGTATACGCCGCCTTATCCTAGGTGTAAACGTACACAGGAGATGTGTACACAGGGTTTTTGCACTCCATTCTTGCGGAGGTGTATAATTACACTAAACAAAAGAAAACATGTATAAAAAGAGTAACATACTGAAACTATTGCAAAACTGCGTGTTTTGCGTACATCACGTGACTTCAGCTGTTACATTCTGGCCAGAATGCAACAGCTGAACTGAGTCATGTGACGATTTCTCCAAGATCATATTCTCGGGTACAGCATTACTCGTTTTGTTTTGGTCTGTGAATATCAAACACCACGGCGTGAATGGGTAGTGTGCATAAAAGCCTGTCATGTGTACATTTACACCCAGGACAGGGGGAGGTATACCAATTTAGGAATAATTATTACTGGAAACCTGCATTGAAGATCTGTGTTGACAGAGGTACAGCCGTTTCTGACCAAGGCGCGACAGGAACTAGGCCATCTGCTTCAGCACGCAGAACATTGTGTACTCTCAACGCACTGTTTGAATATCAGACAAAACAAGAACATTGTGTTGCCCTCTGCCTAACCTGGTGCAGTTCAAGGACGTTTACCAGGATACAACCGCTGCACTCCCACAAGAGAAGATGAAGCAGGCTGTGACGGCAGTAGTCCTGCTACTTGCAGGTGAGTCAATAGTTAACCCTTTGGCTGTTGGTAGCGCTTTTTGTCGCGATGATTCCTGCAGGAATCATCGCAACAAAAAGCCCTACCGACAGCCATCGGGTTACAGATTTTTAGGCCTAGCTTTCTTTTTCTGATTTGTGTTTTATTTATTTATTTATTTATTTTTGCTGGTGCTGCTTTTTGAAATCGTATTATTATTATTATTATTATTATTATTATTATTATTATTATTATTATTATTATTATTATTATATACAAAACGCCCTCCTACATACACAATACAATCATGTATGGTGTTAGAAGGGCACCTTGTCGTTTGTGTATGCGTCTGTTTTCTACCTACCTTTTGTATCCTTTATAAATGCAGGACGTGAAGCATCATTTTCAGAATGTATATGACCATCCTGTACTTTATGCTGTCTTTTTTGTGGGCTGGCGATTGGGTGCCATAAGGAAAGGGCAAGGGATCTAACCAATTGTTTGTCCAGCGCAGAGTGTTTTCTCTTGGTATTTGTACTGTAATCGTGTAGGCCTAATACGCAATGTAATCTTCTAAAGTTGTCGTCTTTGTAGTTTAAAATTTACAACAAAATTGACTTTGATTTATTAGCCTCCTCCCTTCCACTTTACGCATTAATAAAATGAAATCTTTGTTCATTAACTGCCAGAAGCCACGACCGTCCATATCATGGATACAAAAAGGTCTCAGCAAGAGACATATATCCTCGTGAGCCCCCGCTAATGCGGGGGCTCATGAGGATCTATGTCTTTTGCAGCTGGATTGTGTTAACGTTTTCTCGGCAGTGAAGGGTTTAGGAACAGATCCAACGGTCCAGTTCTTTCTAAACTTCTCGTTTATTGTCCACTGTAAGCCCTGTAAACTACACTACTCTCCAGCTATCACGTCCAGCACAGATGTAAATAGGTCGGATCCTTCGTGACAAGATGCATTCATTCGTGTGAGCCCAGTATATCTCAGAAGCTCACGAAACTCTGTGCCTCTTGCAGTTGGACTTAGCCACGCTGGTCATCACGCGTAGCAGATGGAAGAAGATAACCAGTGTGAGATATGACTGTAGGCAAGTGACCTTCTTGGTCATACAGCAGTGATGATAGAGGTTTGCAATGGCGGTATCTGTGTAGCTGGCGATAAATGTGTGCCATGCTGCAGAGTACTTCAGGTCAGCCTCAGTGCTACGCGCATCAAAATATCGCGAACTCGGATATATCGCCGTCAGATGTGTTGTTCCCAAGTCGTTACCCAAATAGCAAAATGTCCTCTGGCCGGCGTCAGCCTTAATTGGCCTGCGCACAGCTGTGCGCGGGACAGATAAGGCTGACATCGGCCAGAGGACGTTTTGGTCATTTTGTGTTTTTTCTTTATTAGCCCATGCACGTTTAGCACAACATTAACGTTTGACTTCATGGCTCCCAGGTATGTCAATATAACGAGGGTGACCTATATCTTTAGATGATTTTAAAGATGATAAAGGTGTGTGATGTTAGTACCTGTAGTGATAATGATGATAAAAGTGCGTATTGCTAGTACCTGTGTCTTTAATAATGATAGATATTCGCATTGATAGCACCTGATTTTGTCATGATGATAAGAGTATTGCTACTGCCTGTATCTTTAACGATGGTTAAAGTTATTTTCCCCAGGATCAAGCATCTCAACACAGTCAGAAAACTGTCTGCAACAGATACTGCTGACAGTATGTGTATGGGTCCTTTGTGTACTATCTTAGAGCTTTATGGTGTAAGTACAATACCAAAAATGTCGAAATTTATCGTTTGGAGGGTGTATTGTTTTTGTACCCGAGTCGCGGAATTATCGTCTGCATCGGCCTTGTTTTGAATTAATATGCATATTTATGAGCCTACGTCACAAGGCAGAACCCGGCCGACTATCAGTGTATCGCAAGGTCATCAGTGTGGCGTACACACGTGTCAGTGTACACGTGTACTGATGTTTTTCCGGCATCCATTTGACCTAAATTTTCACGAGAAAAGTAGAATAAACCTTCCACATTGGCTATGCTGTCAAAATCACAATGCGGGTTTCGCTTAACCTGATAGTATTTACTAGTAACGATCGTGACGAGGGAGTGGCTTATTTCAGTGACTCGCAACTGAAATCATCGAGCCTGCGTCCACGGTGCCGGGCCTAGTTAGACCTTTGATCTTTTACCCCTCGGAAACACGCAACGCGTTCCATCATTGAAACAGAACATTGGTATTTATACCCACTTTCTGCACGTAACTATATGATACTACTGGTTTAAAATCTTGCGAAATCAGTAAGAGATAAATTCTACTGAAGATCATGAATTCTGAAAATCACTAGCGCCCGCGGAACTATAGGAAGATCGACAAAGACCGTAGATTACTCACTGATTCAGCAGGAAAGGGACAAATTCTAGATGGGCGGTCAAGCCATGCTCTTGCTTACGCGTTGCCACATGTCTATATTCCCTTGTTCAATGTCAGTTCTACTTAGGGGTCTCTTGTCTCTCTTCCTCTTTCTTCTCTTCAGTTCCGCGTCTGTCATTGTCGGCGCGAGTCGATGATACTTTTTTGTTTTCTTCGCTGGTTCATCCGCCATCTTTTCTCTGATTGGTTATAATTATGCAGATGACCTAAGGTCGTATAGAATAGTTATGACGTCAGCTACCATCGCCTATCGGAAGCCATCTTTTCATGGCGTTCAGTCACAAGATTCCGGTGGACCTCTTTACGCTTTGAACGGACGAAAGAAAGCATTTGGTGGGACAATAGGGTGGTCACTGTCTAAGTGGGTATGTATACTGAATCCCAGTAAATGCTTTTTGCGAACTGAAGCATTAAAAAGGTCAGTGGTGCCCCTTTAAGGTGCGCGATGTTAGTACCTGTGTTTGTAATAAAAATAAAGATGTGTGATGTTAGTACCTGTCGGTTTAACTCTTCAGCACCGACACACACAGCAAGACACAGATCGAGCATGATAGTTCAAGGGTAGTGCTGAATAGCTATTCTGGCACCACCCTTGAACTATCATGCTCGAGTTGATTTGTCTCTAGAATTGTAATACAGTCCTTCAGAGGGCGATTTTAAAATTTGGGGATTTCGGTCCTGGGGTCCAATGTGTTAATGATGATAAAGGCTTTTGCCTTCTTTTTAGACTCTTTACAATTGTTCTCATTGACCTGTCTCTATCCCTGTTCGCCGGCCTCAAAGCAGCTTACCAATGTAACATGTGATACGTAGACTCAACTTATCACATCTTACGATGACAACTACTCGCTGAGCAAAACATTTTCCGTCGAATACATCAATGGCCAATCAAGGACAAACATCTTCATTCAAACCTCTAACCACGAAAATGCCGATAAATTAACAATTAACACAACAAAATCAATTGTATGCAGGTGTTGTGTGATACCTTTGGTACCAATTTTATACAAAACAACTAAAAAACTGGATAAGTTAGAACATGTCAACGGGAGACAATTCCAAGCAAAAATCCCACATAGGCTGTACCTACTGATCATCAAACGGCGGAGACTGAAACAAAAAGTCAGATAAAGTAAAAACTGAGGGGGTTACGCAACAAAATAGTTATATACATCCATTAAGTACTTCTTAGGGTTATATTTCATACAACAACAACCCAAAACAAACTCGAAATGTGACAAGTTGGACAATACCTTAAACCGAAATGTCCACTCGAAGGAAGCCAAGTTCCACCGGTAAATAGATTCACCGACACTGAGTGCGCCCCCTGAGTACTGAAAGTACTTAACAGGGGTTCTTTCAACTTGAGGGGACCCTTCGTGCATTTATGTTCGTACAGTTCATAATCGTTATATTAAGAGTTAGGCTTTGCTAGTGGTTCTTGCGGCCACCTCTCGGGTCCGCTCAGGAATTATATTTCCTAGATAAAAGTCTCGGGCTAAGGCCCTCGACTTTCATCTCTGAAATGAACTCTCTGATCGGACCTTCAGTCAAGGTGACTGACAAGAACCGCTGGCAAAGCCTAACTCGTAATACAGCTGATAGCACTGCTAGTACTCGTATCTGTAACTCATTCAGCACCGACACACCACAGCAAGACATGGATCGAGCCTTATAGGCGCCAAGCTATTCTGGCACCACCCTTGAATTATAAGGCTCGATCTGTCTCTAGAATTGCAATACAGTCCTTCAGAGGGCAACTTCAACATATGGGGATTTCGGTCCTGGCGGGTAGAATGTGTTAATGATGAGTAAGGTATGTGATGTAAGTACCTATCTTTTTAATGATGATAAAGGTTCGTATTGCTGGAACCTGTATCTATAATGGTAACGACTGTGTGCGAGTTGCTGGAAATGGCTCGACGATGATCATCTAAGGGTAGTGCCAGATTAGCTTGGCGCCTGATGGCACTAACCTTGAATTACGGTCGATCCATCTCCTGCTGTTTTGCGCCACGGCTAAATGGGATAAACTACAAAGTGGCCATCCGCTGCGGCGGAGACACATGCCTTTATCTCCGCACGGGCATTAAGACGATATAGTGGTGAGGTGACCGTGGTTTGCGCCGAGCGTCTCAGTCCCGACAACGAACGAGAGCGAGGTCACGGCGGATCGTCAGTGTGTACCAGAAGCATAGACAACACTCCGAGAATGTCCAAAAGGCATAGATCCTCACGAGCCCTCGGGGCTCGTTAGGATCTATGCCTCTTGGACATTTTCGGAGTGTTGTCTATGTTTACGGCAGAAGCTGTCAATCCGATGTGACTTCACCCTCGCTGGATATTCGGCGTAAACGTTATCTTACTAGTATGATAGTATCACATCCACCAAAAAGGGTTGGAGTTGTATAAAGACGTGTACTAGTAGTATATGTTATATTATAAGTTATTGGTAGCAGGGGTTCGCTACACGAACCCTTGTAGGCTTTCGGGAGGTCCACGGAACCATTGTACCCATCAGGCCTTCGGGGTACAATGGTTCCTTTCACCTCTCCCAGGCCTACACCGGTCCGTGCAGCGAACCTCCGCTACCAATAACGTATTTGTTTTCATTCCTCCTTTATCTTTGTGAAAGAAAACAAGCTGAAATCTTCTAACCTGGATCACACCAGACATGACTGACGTCAAAACAATATACATGTATACATAATAGACTTATGACGTAATTTAATATATTTCATGACATCACAATCTGCTTTGTTTCGAACAACACCAAGTAACTTTGTACTTTAGAACGGTTTGGTGCTCTTTTATGGACTAAAACTGGCACCCAAGAGATGCTTCACAAAGAGGGCTACAAGAAGTCCGCCATTAGTCGCTACTCAAGAGTTTTTCGTAGCGAGGTCACGTGGTACGGTTTGCGTTAAAGGGATTGGTCGTGTGGCGTAGAAATGAAAACAATTATTATTATAAGAGTGTGTCAGTTATATTTAAAAGTTAAAAGCGCTACTTATTTTTACGTATTTGACGTGCAGGCGTGTCGGTGGGTCAGGAATACAGCACGACGTGTCCAGACATGTGGGTCGGCTGGAACAATTTCTGCTACTTCTTCGGCAACGTAGCGCCGGTCACGTGGGACAACGCCCAGCAGGAATGTGCCGCGCGCAAGGCACACCTCTTGAGGATCACCACGGTGGATGAGTTTGTGAGTGCACGTTGAACACATTATCGCATGGAACTGGAGTGCTTGTATATTATCATTTCTAGAGCATTACCCGTCGAAGAAAGAAACACGCTTAGAAAAGACATTTACAACAGTTGCGTTCTAACTGTCTTTTCTAAGCGCGTGTTGTTCTTCGTTGCATTTTACACGCTTGGTCTGCTTGTCATTTATATACATTTGTATACAGACCAACTCTCATTCTCAGCATGAACTGTTTCGTAGTTACTGAGAGCGCAGCTTGAGGTAACTGACAACAAATCTAACAGTTTGCATCTAACAAAATGGGAAAAAGTGAACACGATCCTACTGCAAGAGACATAGAGGATCTATGCCTCTTGCTGTGATCAATTTGTATCCATATTTTTTGGACGTTGTGGCTTTTGGTCGAACAAAGATTTCAGAAACAAAAATGTACGTACAGTGGCAGGGAAGGGGTTAATTCCTTTACTGCCAATGACAGAATGTGTTTTTTTAAAATCTTTATTAAGTCAACGACGAAGAGCAAAGTCATCCAAGTAACATGGATACAAAATGGTGTCAGCAACAGGCATAGATCCTCATTAGCCCCATCAACTATTGAGGATCTGTGTATCTTGAAGCGGGATCGTGTTGACTGACTTTCTCTCGCCAGTGAATAGATTATGTCAAAATATACGAACACTTCACTTCCGTCTTAAAAAAAAAAAAAAAACCACCATTTACAACTGGAATCCAGTCACCAAAAATCAAGCAGAGCTGACGACATTTTCGCTTCAAACCGTGACGGCCTGTTTGTTGGCTGCCGCTGAGCTCTGTAGAGCCGTTTTCGCTGCTTTGACTTTGTAGACTCAAACATCATCGTGCACGGAGAGACACTACCTGGGAGCTGTAAGGATCGAATACTTTCATGACGACATTTGCCGTCCTTGATACTGAACAACCTGGATTGCATGGACTTGGCTCCAACACTGGTCTTGCACTAACCCAAGCAGCAAAGACCATCGGGCCGACGTTAGACGCAGTCAGACAGATGATCTTTTACACGTTTGGTTAACTTTTTTTCATTCTGATACACCCATTGTTTAAAAAAAAAAAATTGACTATGATCGTTCAAGGGGGTGGTGCCAGAATTGCTTGGCGCCTCAGGCGCCAAGCTATTCTGGAACCGCCCTTGAACTAAAACGGTTTAGGTAGGTCCTAGTCCGTGATGTAGCCTTCATAGGACAATAAAGAATTTAAAAAAAAATCATCCTCAGGATGAAATAGATCAACTCATTCGAGATGTGCCGCCTCCGGATACGCGGCTTATGCCGCGTATCCGGAGGCGGCACGTCTCGAATGAGTTAAGAATGTGTGTGTGTGTGTGTGTGTGTGTGTGTGTGTGTGTGTACCAGACCTTCGTGCGTAAGACGTATGACCAATACCCTGCCGACGCCTACTGGACGTCCCTCAATGACTTGCGTCTCAACCAGCCGTCCAACACAACGCGCGGCACAAACGTCTTCATGTGGGACAACGACGCTTACCCTGACGACGCTATTGTGTAAGCCATCTGTCTGCATACATTGCATACTACTAGGGGAATCACCCCCTAGTACGCAAAAGACTGTTGGGCCAAAGTCGGCCGCAGTAGGCCCGCGCACAGTCGTGCGCAGGCCTACTGTAGCCAACTTCGGCCCGATGAGTCAATGACAACTTAGGTTGGTTGGTTAGTTTCGGGATTTAACGTCCACGACATCAGAGTTGGTTGTGGATTGCCTATAACAGCCGAGTTATTGGGGGGCAGGGACAGCTATTGCCTGTGGAATATCAACTGAACACTGATCAGATCAGGCGCACTGCAACTCTGTGCAACTTTGATGTATCAGGATCTATAAACGGAGCTGATTTATAGAGCAAACCCGCCTTCTTGCGTGGGCACGCACTACATACTGCCGGTGTGAAGACAATAATGGGTCGAGTGGATTACTGAGTATTTTTGGGCGCAAGCTTAATTTAGCGAACATTCGACGAAAAGAGTCGGAATCCCCGAGGGGAGTAGGGCTAACCCATTTTACTGCAAGGCCGCAATTTTACAGCTGTCACCTCACTATTGACTGTGTACCAGTAGCAGGAGATGGATCGACCGTGATAATTCAAGGTTAGTGCCAGATTAGCTTGGCGTCATCAGGCGCCAAACTAATCTGGCACTAACCTTGAATTATCCCTGTCGATCCATCTCCTGCTGTAATGCGTCGGGGCTACTGAAATGGGTTACGCTGTTACTGTACATGGTACTGGCGATGACAGTGTTTGTCTTGTTCCGTGTGCAGGAAGAACAACTGGGACAAAGAGCCTGACAACACGGAGCGAGAGGACTGCGTGCAGATTGACGGCCAGGGCGCCCTCAGTGTGGAGGACTGTGCCAACAGACACGCCTACATCTGTCAGATCGCCGCCATCTCAGGTTAGACTCATACACGCGTACAGGTCAGCCTTACTATTACGAGCTCCAGTGCCCAGTAAGCAAAGGTCCTCGGGCCACGACGGCTGCAGTGGGCCCGAAAAGGTTTTCCCACCGGGGTCATTATTATTATTATTATATTCTGCAGGTGGTAATTGCCCGCCGGGTAACTGGTCGCCGGCCAGTAATAGCGTAACTGTGTGCTACTCCGTCAGCAACGTCAGCGATTGGCAGAATACCATCACGTGGGATCAGGCCCGCAAGGTGTGCGAGTCCTGGGCGCCCTTTACTACCGACCAGACCAAGAAGGCTCAGATGCTGTCCATCACCAGCTCAGACACACAGGTCGGCGTGCACTGTTTTCATGATAGGGAGGTTAGGTTTACGCGGGACGACGTGCCACAAATAATGAGAGCGAAATCACGGCGGATAACCAGTTGGTAAAATAAGCATAGCTAGACAACACTCCACACATCTCCAAGAAACATAGCTCCTCATGAGCCGGAAGCTGTAGCATAAGCTGTACAACACTCCAAACATTTCCGGAGGGGCCATGAGGATCTTTACCTCTTGAAGAGTATTGTCTGTGCTTATGGCACATAACATAACAAGCTGGTTATCCGCCGTAACTTCGCTCTCGTTCGTTGTTGGGGGTCGTTAGTTGCAAACGAAACCTCACTATCTACCAATCTGCAGTATATACCCAGTAAACAAAAGACCAGTGGGTCGACGTGTACCCGATGACCTTTTGCGTACTGATTAAGCGGTGGAAGGAAATATACTGTTCATAAATAGTATGGTATATTGAGATTTCAACTGAAATTGTGGACAATATTCAACAATTCCAATTGAACTCTCAATATGCCCTACTGTTTACACAGATGATGATGATGATATCGGTCAGTGCGCCGCGAACTGAACTTAGAATGAATGCTCGCGTGAAACACACGCGTTCACGCTGAGGGCAAACTCAGTCTGTACACACTGTACCGTGGCACGACAAACACAAGACATTCGCATGGTACGAAGGGTCATCGCAGCTACCGAGGTTTCGGAAATTTGTATCAACTGGTACCAAAATGGAGGGTGAGGAAGAGCCGGTGAGATTTCTACTGGTGTTATTTCAAATGTGAAACAAATCAAGTTGAAATCTCAATATCCCTTACTTTTTGTGAACAGTATACATGGACACGATCATTAACTCATGACCCAGTGATCCGTATTTGAGCTGTTCTTCTGTAAATGGAACTTTTATGGTGCTTTTGGGTTACAATATAAAGTAACTAATTTAATATGGGTCTTCGTCCTGTTTCACAGACTAACTAATAAATTATCAGAATCTGTAACAACAAAATCAAGACCTGATATAGTTTTGTTATTATTGTGTTTCATAGGGTTTTCATGCAAAATGTAACGCGTGTTGCACCGTAACGTGCACTACAGTATGACTCCGCAAAATAAAAGCACGGTGGTCTCTTGTTGGGATGTTTACTTTGTGTTAGATGTTTTTCTGTAGGTTACATCATCACTGACAATACGCTGGTGAATTTGTTTTCTGACTAGGAATATATGTAGGAGCGTAAACTGAAAGCAAAAAACACAACGTGTAGGGCACATTACGCCCATTTTAGCTCTTTTATATATAATATGTCATTGGTAGCAGGGGTTTGCTACACTGACTCTTATAGACCTGAGGGAGGTCAAAGGAATTATTGTACCCCGAAGGCCTGAGGGGTACAATGGTTCCTTCGACCTCCTGAAATAACGTATTTGTGTTCATTCCTCCACTATTTTCGTTAAAGAAATCAAGAAGAAATCTTCCGACCTATATCACGTCAGACATGACTGACGTCAAAGGAAAATACATTTATACATAATAGACTTATGACGTAATTTAAAATCTTTCATGACATTGCTAGTAGTTTGCCTGTTGTTTCGAATAACACTAAGTAACTTTGTACTTTAGAACGGTTTGTTGGTCTTTTGTAGAACAAAACTGGCATCCAAGACGTGTCAGAAAGAGGGCTACAAAACGTCCGCCATTAGTCGCTAAAACAGTGACGTTTTTGTGGGTTTTTTTTTTGGTTTTTTTTTTTGTAGCGAGGTCACATGGCACAGTTTGCGCTAAAGAGATTGGTCGTGTGATGTAGGGATGAAGACAAAAAGACTTGCACACCGCCCACTGTACACATACGAAATGAGTCTATTTACATTTACAGATATGCCCTGTTCATGCAATAAAGTTGCGTTGTGTTGGAATACACTCTTTTTGCGCAATAGACGATTTCCGGAAGTCAGAAGTAGGTCAAAATTGCACGTGTTTCTTCGAAAACAGCAGATTTAAAGCCAGGACAAACATGCGATATCGCATGTTTGTCCTGGCTTTAAACCTACTGTTTTTGTCGAAACACGTGCAAGTTTGACTTGCTTCTGATTTTCGATTCACGCCTATTTGGACATTGTTTTCAGATTGTTTTCTCTCCCAGCTGACCTCATAAACAGGATTATTTGATCTACTCGGTGATATCATCGATTTTTAACATGTACTTTTCCAACAGCTGTATCTGACAATTATGTGCACATGATTTAACTCATTGTACCCGAGGTACGAAATACCCACATTTTGGAGTTATCCTCTGAGGACTGCATTACAATTCAGGAGACAGATCGACCATGATAGTTCAAGGGTGATGAACTATCATGGTCGAGCCATATCTTGCTGTGGTGTGTCGCAGGCAGAATGAGTTAATGTAACACTGATCAGTAATAACTAGTCTCCGATGCACAAAGTTCCATTTACCGGTGATCAGCTCATTTCCGAAAAGATGAAGTATAATTCGCATTTTGCCACCTTTCACATTTGCCGCTACTTATCGAGCATAATTGTTCAAGTGTAGTACTACAACATCGGTATGTTTTGTATGTGCACGTGATCGGCGTCGATGCCGGGCCGATGTGGTCTGGCACAGTGCGTGCATTTATACCCTGCTGCCGACTGTGTGTGCAGATCTTTCTGTCCAACATGCTGCCTACATTCGGCAGCAGCAACCCTCGCCAAGTGTTCTGGACAGCTCTTAACGACAAGAGTAACGAGAACTACTTTGTGTGGGCCGGCAACGAAGCCACGCCCTTCAAGGAGAACGTCATGTGAGCATTTCTGTGTAGTAAGCCTGCACATCCTGAGGCTGATATTTTAAAATTTGCTTTCTGTCCGATGATTTTCTTTCTGTCTACATTCCAGATTGACAAGACAGCTCAACCATTTTAGTTCCAGGGTGGTGCCAGAATAGCTTGCCAAGCTAGTCTGGCTTCACCCGTGAACTATCATAGTTAAATTTATTTCAAGCAATGGGTGTATCAGGATGAAAGTGGCTAATCATCGGCTACCCCAGTAAATACATAACTGAAACATTACATCGCGCCATTTCGGCTGCTGTTGTCTCGCGCACAGGTCACATACATTTTAACTTCCGGGGCATGTAGTGTAGCAATTGCGCAAAACAGTATAGTTAAAAAACTTGTGAGCCTTTTGCAATGTTTTTATGGTGTAAAACCTTCAAGTTTTTTTTTGCCATTTTCGGTGTTTTTATCAGCAAGAGGCATTGATTGATTGAATGATTGTACATTGTTTAACGTCCCGACAGCAACAAGGCTTTCTCAGGACGTGCCTGCACTGCTTGTGAAGAAAAAACTAAACAGAACATTGAATGTATATCGCCAGCCGGTCAAATACATTAAATAAACCTAACACATGGGGCCTAAATAAAGCTAAGACCATTTAGCAACACACATCCAATATCAAGAGCTACAGGCAGTGCAGACAGTAGGGAGAGTTTTAAAAAGGCAAATACAGGTGAATGGACCTCGGGTAGACAGAAACACATGCCCCAGAATAGAGAGAAAAACTCACCCTGTGGGGCTGACCAGGGTGACCCTGGGAACTAAAAAGTACCTAACCCCACCCAAGTCCCCCAGGGCAGACCCGGGTGGGGTCAGCAAGAGGCATGCCAGGTGGTGTGCAAAGCAGTAAAATTTCGGTAAGTTGACTTTTGTTGACCTAGTGTGTTCATGGGCGCCGTTCATAGGGCAGCTGTACGGTTGTATGCAGCCTTGCAGACGACAGTGGATTTGTGGGGTACTTAGCGCATCAGAGTGTTGTGGAAAACGCTGACTGAGGGAATTAAAAAAAAAAAGCTTCATATGTTGCTCCGCTTAGAATTCTTTTGGGGAAGGTTAAAGCTTTCGTTCATAGCTTTGTGTTGCAAAAGTCTAATACAGAAGAGTGTGTGATAAGGGGGGTAACCCTAATAGACGTTTTCCGGAAGTCTGATGTTGGTCAAAATTGCATGTCTTTCGACGAAGAACTGGATTAAAAAGTTCGGGCTTTTTAATCCACTGTTTTCGTCGAAATCAGTGCAGTGTTTTTTTTTACCTACGTCTGACTTCCGGAAGTCGTCTCTTGGGAGGTTTACCCGCAGCTGTCTCTTCTGCTGACTGGCTGGCTGGCTTTAGGAGCACAAGTGACAACACTTCCCAGTACGCAAAAGGCTACAAGGTCGAATTCGGCCGCACTGGGCCCGCGCACAGTCGTGCGCGGGCCAACTACGGCCGACTTCGGCCCGCTGGACTTTGTGTACTGAGTTGAGTAATCATGTAAAACGAAATGTATTTCACGCAATGTGTGGGAAACTGAGGGCCTGCAAGGCTGTTGCAGACACGTGTAGATTTGCCCTTGCATTGGCGGAGTAGCAGTTATCCGGCGGGCATAAGATCATCGAACCTCGGGGCATTTGCTTGCGGACTTAACCCTTTTGTCCAATCAGTATTTATAAGATGTATGAACCCATTACATACTGAGATTGTAAAGCCTGCTTCAGTATTGTTCCATGAAGGCTACATTACAGATCAGTTAAAAGATAGATCAACTGTTTTAGTTCAAGGGTGGTGCCAGACTAGCCTGGCGCCTGAGGCACAAAGCTATTCTGGCACCACCCTTGAACTATCTGTGGTGGGGCGGATTACAACAAAACAGACAGGGAGGCCATGTTGCGCCTTGTGAAGATGTTTTTATTTCTCCACCAAGGAGGCAGTACACCTGGAATATCAAATAACACACAATATAATTTCCATCTCAAGTGTACATACCAGATATAAAATTGATGTTATATAAAATTGAGGGATAGGCATGTTATTATTACAAAATACTACAGTGGGTGGATAATTGAAAAGATCATCACACAAGTTCTCATACATCCACCATCCACTGATGTACTTTGGTCAAGGCAGCATTTTATAAAATAAGACTAAGTTCAACTAAATACTACAAAACCCAATATGACTAGAAATAATAAGGTTATCATAAAGTATAAGATTGGAACATTGTGCCATATTAGTATAGCTTAGAAATATGAACACGAGAGAGAGAGAGAGAGAGAGAGAGAGAGAGAGAGAGAGAGAGAGGAGAGAGAGAGAGAGAGAGAGAGAGAGAGAGAGGAGAGAGAGAGAGAGAGAGAGGAGAGAGAGAGAGAGAGAGAGAGAGAGAGAGAGGAATGCTGTGGTCCACAATATAGAAAACGGCATTACACATCATATCCCTAAGTCCTGAACCTTAGTAGCACATTTCTTCAAAAGTAAGACCCATTGCAGCAAGTATGCACGCACACCTGGCTTCACCTGCTATCGCATAGTAATGTCAACAATAGCAGACGACGCAAGTCTCTTATCATCATCACTGGGCTAAGGGAAGCTACTCTCCCTCTGGCGAACATCAATGGAAACGAAGTTCTGTCAGTCATATCATAACCTGTCATGCCTGAAATCGAAGACTGCAGACAACATTATAATAAAAAATGTTTTAGAAAAAACAGGTTTAATCACAGGCACTCGGATTATGACAACTTCTTCGCGCGATCTCATTACTATAGCAGTGGACACCAAAACCACACTGACCGTGGCCGACAGTCACAGCCGGCCCGCTGACCAATCCATGCTAGGAATGAGATCACGTGACCCAATCCCACACGGTGGGCGCGTGATACAACACAAAGGGATACTGATGCCAGAAAATGCAACTGATCATCCTATCACCGGTGCTAAGCGATCTTGAAAGAAAACAACGTAACTGACCAAATGATCCCCAGGAACATTGAACAAGCCCTGACTACAATCCAATATGATTGATGAAAGTTTCCTTTGGTCAGTAAAAGGGAGTTCTGAAAACGGCCCTTAGGTGCCAGAGATAATGTCGGCCATTAAAACGTAAACAAAATCATTTATGCCTGAATAAACTATGATTGAGGAGGCCAAACGATAATCTAGGCTTGCTCAAATTGGTGCAAAGGATCAACATAAACATAGTATCTTCATCAAAACGAGTGATCAGATTAACCTAAACATGGTAAACTTAGATAGTAGGATCAAATCAAAAACACAAGCCCCTAAGTGACCACAGCGCTCCCCTCAAACTGTCAAAGACAGACCGGTCAGTCAGAGAAATTGCAAAATACATCAAAATCAGTGCACAAGATATATCTTTGAAATATGCAAAGGCAACCAACATTTCTAAGTAAAAAATAGTAAAATGTATGACTTACAGAGGCCCAGTTAGACAAAACTTGTGTAAATAGTTCAGTTGACGCTCAATTAGGTCTTGCTTCCGTCGTGGTGTTCCAAGTGCGTTATTAGCGTGGAGGCGCTACCACGAGGGGGCGCTTCTAGGTCAAGGTCGATGTCTACCACTACTGGTCTAATTAAATGATTGGTCACTTCCAGCTAAATTTAGATGGAACAGCCAAAAGGAAAATCACTAGCCGGGAGAGGGAAAGGGGAGCCAGGCTAAGACTGGGGCTAAGTAGGTCACCTCTGCCAGAACTCACACTCGGCAGCTCTGTGGCAACTGGCCGCACAAAATCATGCTATAATGCATTGACCATTGACTAGAGGGGTGACGTAATAAAATATAATATTAACACATATACAAAACACAGCTCGTCACATCTCAGTCAGAATGATAAGGATTACGATATATGCTGCAATATTAAGACTGAGCTTGCCATGAATTAGCCTTTGAGATTCTATCACAAGACTGATGCAGACTTCACAGGGACCACCAAGCTGCGTGTACAACGCAAGGAAAATCCCAACAAAGAAGAAACACGCTTAGAAAGGACAATTACAGCACAATTTATGAATTGTGTTGTAATTGTCCTTTCTAAGCGTGCTTCTTTTGATGGTATTCTCTTCGCATCCCAAGACAGGCTTTCGAGCTGAAACTCAGTCACCCCTCGCCGCGTCCGCAGCCCCCTCCCCGCCGCTCCGCAACGACTCTAGGGGACTGAGTGAATGAGTGAGTGATAACGCATTTCAAGTTCACTCGGCATTTCAGAAAATGGCGGCAGGAGCCGAACAACCTGGGGGGCAAAGAGAACTGTGGAGCGCTGATGGCGGGCGGGGAATGGAGCGATCGTAACTGTGACGACAAACTGAACTACATCTGTCGTATGGCGCTGCCAGGCGGTAAGTCCACAGGCGGCGGAGAAAACCAAAGTTACGGAGTTATGGCAAGAGTCCGAGTTGTGCCCCCTGACTCTCTCTCACTCAACATGTGATCGTTATGCCCAACCTGTAAACATATGAATTGGGTATTCCTATGTCACTTCCTCCCTTACAGTTTTCTTCTCTACTGGGTTGTGTTTGTCAAGTAAGTATTTTTTTCTGTTCATGTAGTAGTAGAAAACAAATAGTGCGACAGTAATTAATCGGCAGTAGATTAGCAGAGGCAATTTCGAACAATTTCGAATTTCATCCCAAAGTCTACCGTATTCAGTGTTTGGAGCTCACATGCGTTTTTCTTTTAGTAACATTCACAGTTGTTCACATTTGTATCTTTCTGATCCATTTCCCTGCTCTCTAAGCCAACCTCTGAGCAACACACACGCCGGCGCAAACAACTGAATAAAGCGGACGGACACATGGCGCATCCCGCCATTAGTACCCTCTGTGGGCTCGTGTAGCGACAGGAACTTTGAAGTAGAATAGCACGAGCAGCAAAATGACGTCACTATAAGCTTGACGTCATGGCATCGCTAGTCTCACGACGCCGTGTACACTCTCTCATCCGAAAAGCATGCAGCCTCTTCCAGGACAGTTTTGTTCCACACAGCCTCTTCCAGGTCTGACCGTTTGATGGGAGTACGTGACATAGTGGATCCAAAACTTGCAAAAATAAATAAATTATTATTCAAAAATTTGAATAGATGCAAAGCTGGATTACGAACTCATTCAAAATCTCCCTTTAATCTAGCTGTATGCAAAGTACCTGGTAAAAATATCCAAATATACGGACTCAAATGAGGATCAACCGGTTTTTGTGTGCGTGAAATGGCCATTTTTTGGTCAACCTGTAAATAAACTAATTTAAAATTCCAAACAAAAAAACAACAAAACAAAAACAAAAACAAATACATATTCTTCGGAAGAATTCACGTAGGGAACATATCCTAAAGTTTCAAGCTTGTCTGTCCACAAATGTGGGCTCCAGTTGCTGTCTGTCTGTCTGTCTGTCTGTCTGTCTGTCTGTCTCTCTCTCACACACACACACACACACACACACACACACACACACACACACACACCGTCACATGCACGCACGCACGCACGCACGCACGCACGCACGCACGCACGCACGCACGCACACACACACACACACACACACACACACACACACACACGGCGTTTTGGCGCTAAATGTACGTATTCTAGCAAGGTTTGCGTAGTAGCTAGCTAGAGGTAAAGTCATTTTTATCTTGTTGCTTCTTTGCCAGAATGCGGGATCCGCCCGCCCAGCACATCGTGTGCATTCTCTGGAACGTGCTCCGAGCAGCCCCATTTCAAAGTTTAGACAAAAATGGTTTTTACTGCCAAAACATTTTACCATTTTCAAATAAAGAATCATTGTCATCTCTCTACTCTGGCACCACCCTTGAACTATCCTAGTCAAATTTATTTAAAGCGATAGTGTGTCAGGATGAAAAGAGTTAACGTAGATTGTGTTCTTAAAGGCATTGTAAAGTCAAAGAGCCCCATCCGTCAAAGAAACCGGCATGGATCTATAAAAGGTGGTTTCAGGGAAAGGCATTGATCCTCAAGAGCCCGGACACTGTGGGGTTAAATATAATCCATTCCTCTTTTAGATGGGTGTTGCTCTTTTTTTTTTCGGCAGTGAGCGTGGTGTTAATTTTCATCCGGGCTCATGAATATCTGTGCCTCTTGGAGATGTTTGGAGTGTTGTCTATGCTTATGATACAAGCTAGTCGATTTCGCTCTCGTTCGTTGTTGCAAACGAACCTTCACTAATACCCCCCCTCCCCCCTCCCCCCCCCCCCCCACCATCTCCTCGTCGACGGTCCTTCGCGTTACAGCTCCCCAGGAGTGGAACATGGGGTGCGGCCAGTGGACGAGGGCCGGGCAGAAGTGTGTCTTCGTCTACAGCAGCCCTCAGCTCAACTGGCAGGATGCGCGCGCATTCTGTCAGAGTCAGTACGGCGACCTTCTCAAGTTTGACAACGAAGACGACAAGGTATGGTCACGTGACGCGGCATTTCCGCCATGTTAATCATTCCATATGACGCATTTCCGGTCGCCATTGTACGTGACTCGGCCGTACGAAGTATTTCCGCCTCTGTGAAATGTGAAATTGAGCCAACTATAAGAGGAATAGATCCACATGAGCCCCCCCCCCCTCCCGCATGGCATTTGCGGGTGCTTATGTGGATCTATTCCTCTGGCCGACTGACCTGAATTTGTGTCCACGTTCCTTGAACCGTCCGCACGGGGTTTGTGGATGTCGACTTTATAGAGATTTCAGAAAGAAACTTTGTAGCCACCGGCAGGCAAGGGTTAATGAAATCTTTCAGGGATGGCTATATCTGTTAACCCCCTTATCCTTGATGCACTAAAAGACGACATGGATTGACTATAATAGCTCTAGTTCGACATCTTTGCAGGGTTCTAGTCAATCAGGCACAATTGGCTGCATTAAAAATGAAGAAGATATACCGGCTTTCCGCTAGGACTGAAAATTGTCCGTCATCGGAAAGGACAGCATGAAAAAAAATCCGTCCCAGGCGCTCTACAGTCGGTCGCGTACTTAAAACACGGCAGGAATAAGTTCGTTTTTTCCTCAACATTTATCCGTCCCAAGGACAGACGGCCTTCCGTTTTTTTTTCCGTCCTTGTCAACATTTGTCCGTGAAATACAGACAAATTTCCGTTAACGGAAAGCCTGTTAACCCATTGTGTCCCAGGTACGAAATCCCCACATTTTTGAGTTGTCCTCAGAGGACTGCATTACAATTCAGGAGACAGATTGACCATGATAGTTCAAGGATGGTGCCAGAATAGCTTGCCTCCTATAGGCGCCAAGCTATTCTGGCGCCATCCTTGAAATTTCATGGTCGATCCATATCTTGCTGTGGTGTGTCGGGACTGAATAAGTTAACAATTATTGATTTGTATGAGAATGGATACTACCAGACATTGTATAAACATGCAAATCTAGCTTTCTAATAGGGACATACTGGAATTTTTCAAATTCAGTTAAGTTAAAATCAAATCAAATCAAATCAATTGGGTTTAGTTCAGCTCAGTCCAATACATTTCAATAAACTTTATTTCCAGGATTTCAGTTTGCTTACAGAAGGCAAAGAGGTGTTGATGATGCCATTTTGCATGTTGTAAACAACATCTACTCTCACTTAGAGAACCCAGGAGCCTCCATTCGACTGATGTTCTATGATTTTTCGTCTGCTTTTAACACCATTCAGCCACACATACTCGCCTCCAAACTAGTTCACATGAACATAAATGCCTCTACCATTCTTTGGGTTTTGGACTATCTCACTAACCGGCCACAGTACGTCAAAATTAGTTCGGATCTAATCTCAGATGTACTTTTTACCAACACCGGTGCACCACAGGGGACTGTCCTGTCGCCTTTTTTGTTTTCTTTGTACACAGCAGACTGTAGAGCTACTCATGACGACTGTGTCATGGACAAATACGCTGACGACACGGCACTGACAGGTCTGATTACAGATGAGGACGACAGACACTATCGACAAGAGATCGATGACTTTGTAGAGTGGTGCGATAGAAACTACCTTGAATTACATGTTGGCAAAACAAAAGAGATGGTCATAGATTTCAGGAATAACAAACAGCATCCCGGTCCTGTTGTTATCAAGGGAACAGAAGTTGAGCTGTAGAGTCCTACAAGTATTTAGGTGTTCTTTTTGAC
Source organism: Semisulcospira habei (assembly GCA_036245525.1). Classification (NCBI taxonomy): domain Eukaryota; kingdom Metazoa; phylum Mollusca; class Gastropoda; family Semisulcospiridae; genus Semisulcospira; species Semisulcospira habei. Next base: position 235,611,575 of record BTPG01000002.1, read on the forward strand.
AACGCGCTCAACTGGAAACAAAACACAGATGCTATTGTGAAAAAAACGCATACCCCTCTTTACTGTTTGAGAAAGCTCAGATCATTTCATGTAAGCACTCAGCTTTTACATATGTTTTACTGCTCCAGTATTGTTAGCATTTTAACTTTTGGACTGACGTGCTGGGGGAGAAATTTATGTAACAGAAACCAAGATCGTCTTAACAAAGTAATCCGGAAAGGGGGTGGGGTGATTGGTAGGGCACAGGATAATTTGGACACACTGTACAACAGACGGATTACGAACAAATTGGCTGACATTCTTGATGACAAAACACATCCACTTAGATATGAATTTGACAGCAGACGTATCGAACGAAGTGGCAGGCTCCGAGTACCCAAAAGTCGTACATCACGTTATGCCAACTCTTTTGTCCCTTTTCAACAGTAATATCAGTAGATAGTGTCGGTCAACATTCTTCCGTCCTTAGTACTAGCCCTCTCAGTATTATTACTAGTATTATTATTATTGTTATTTAAAGGTAACAATATGTCTGTTACAGTTCATTTCTGTAATTGAGTGTTATGGGTTATTTGATTTTTTTTTTTTTTTTTTAAATGAGTGATTGATGATGCCATGTGTGTTGTATGGGCAGACAGTGAATTTCCCCGTGAGGGATTAATAAAGTATTATTGTATTGTATTGTATTGTATTGTAATCCCATAAAGGGCAATTGTAATTTACAGCATGACTTACTTACAGTTTTGCTAATGTCATTTTGGGGAGAAAAGCGGGATTTTCACTGTATAACAGTAAAAGAAATCTTGCTTTTTTAAAAAAATAAGACATTCTGGCTTTTGCCAAATGACGTAGTGTTGTGTTCGTTCCAGATGTGGCTGAAGATTCAGGCCTACACTCTGTTCTCACAACCCGCCTACTGGATCGGACTGAACGACAAGGCGAGCGAGAACACCTTCGTCTGGGCTGACGGGTCAGAGCCACCTGGCGACTTCTTGTGAGTATACCTGTGCCGGTGTACCATTCTGGGCTCGGCCGCTTGACTGAGCTTAGTCCTGCGCCAGCCACTAAGCAAGGTGCTCCTCTCAGTATAGCGGAGCACCTCGCTTGAGGTCAAAGTACTATAATTCGTACTATAAGCAGTATAATTCGTTAATTTTCATCGCCGTTTAATGAAATAATTGTAAAATCAGTGTGTGGATTTTTATATAAAAAATGTAATAGCGAGGCAATTTAGCCATCCTAAGCCATCAGGGACGCCAACGTAAAGGAAAGAAAGTCTACACTTTATGTGCAAAAATACATGACGTTATTCGGTGACGCAATAATAAAAAAAGTAATCAAAAACGTCACTAACAATGTTATGTTGCATTATATAAAAAACAATCTTGTGAAGGGAAAATCTGTCCCTTCTGCTTCACAAAAGACGGCTCTTCGTTTGGAGTAACGCAGTGGTATCCTGACGTGTCCAGTCTGTGAGTACCTTTGCAGATTTTGAGTGTGTATTCTTGCAAAGAAAAAACAGAGTTTCTTCCTATTACCTGGGCGTCCCTGATAGCTTAGGATGGCTAAATTAGTTCGCTATTACATTCTTCACTACTCCGAAGGTCTAAATTGATTGAAGGGGCGGGTCCGTTGCTTGGGGTAAGTTGTTTTCATCGTTAGTCCGGAAGAAATCTTCAATTTTGAACACGTGATGCTTGTATCTCCGCCGCCGAGATCTTAGTATTAGCCTGTGGTGCAGCCTTACTTAGTATTTGTCTTTTTCTTCCCGTAAAGTCTTCCAAAGGAGTACAATGTGTTCATATGTACTGCAATAATGAGGCGTCAAAGGAATTATGAACACGAATATGACGTCATCTTGCTGTAGAGTGACACAATGTCTTCTTGTTACCATCATATATTGTAATGACGTGGCCGAATCTATTTATCCGCCAAATCATTTCTTGAAAAGAAAAGGGGAGACTGCCAGTGCTAATATTTTAGGAAGATTACAAAGTAAAGTAGGTAAAAGCACTGTCAGGGGAGAGAAGTGTGCATGATCGACCAGTGATCATAGATCTACTTTGGTCAAAGCACTAAAACAAAAAAAGATAGGAAAGAGGGGGTGCACTAAGAAAGTGACTGGAAGCAATGCACATGGAAGCCCCCGCGAAGGGGGGGGGGGGGCGTATCACATATCCCACAGTTCCAGCCACTCGGTGCATGGAAATTTAAATCTAGGTCGCCCAAGTAGGGTCCAGATATTTAGCCGGAGGATCCAGATATTTAGCTGTTTCGGTCTTGACGACCTTGTCAGCACACCATTCGGCATACTGGTGGAAGGCAGGAACTTTTGCCTACCTGCAAAGACAGCCACATTTTACTGTGGTGTCTGCAGGGGCATACATTCCATGCCTCCACCTAGAGCCAAATTTCCATGCACCCTAAGAGAGAACCTACTAAAAGGGGGGACGGGGTTGCAGTCGATATTGTAGTAATAAATGAAAAGAAAAGGGGAGACTGCCAGTGCTAATATTTTTTGGAAGATTACAAAGTAAAGTAGGTGTGTGTCAGGGGAGAGCAGTGTGCGTGATCGACCAGTGATCATAGATCTACTTTGGTCAAAGCGCAAAAAGAAGATAGGAAAGAGGGGGTGCGCTAAGAAAGTGACTGGAAGCAATGCATATGGAAGCCTCCCCGAAGGGGGGCGTTCCACCAGTATGCCGAATGGTGTGCTGACGAGGTCGCCGAGACCGAAACAGCTGTCCATACCAGCTAAATATCTGGATCTCCCTTGGGGGACTTAGATTTGAATTCCCATGCACCCGGAGTGGCTAGAACTGGTGACAGTGGGATATGTGATACGCCCCCCTTCGGGGGGCTTCCATATGCATTGCTTCCAGTCACTTTCTTAGCGCACCCCCTCTTTCCTATCTTCTTTTTGTGCTTTGGCCAAAGTAGATATATGATCACTGGTCGATCATGCACACTTCTCTCCCCTGACAGTGCTTTTACCTACTTTACTTTGTAATCTTCAATTTCTTGTGGATAAAATGGCGGGATGTCTGAAATCTTTCACATCGCAGTAGCTGACAGTGGCTTCTGCATTCAATAAAAACCTTTTACTTGAGTTTATGGGTGACATAGGAGCTCCAGGTAGGTTGCTTCTCTGGTTCCTTCCATTCTTTTTTTTTTTTTAACTTTTAAAAATATGTTTTAATATTTCTGTCGTTTCGCGCCGCGCCACGACTCTTACACGTTTTTAACACACAGCAGAGACTCCAAGCGCTGTTCCTTGGTATGTGCTTGGTCTACGAGCTACTGCCACAGTAGGCACAAGAGGCCATTACACACACATACACACACGTACCATGGCAAACAACAGACAATCAGATGCGTTTAAAAACGAATTATCTGTTCTTTCGATTCCTCGTGCACAAGCTGATTTACATTTGCACGCGCGTTAATATTCTTATACTGGGGATCACATGACCGGTCTTATGAGTTCACCTGACGTGATTTCCACCGCAAATTTACAAAACCAAAATGGCGTCCGGTCCCGAGTGGGTCGCTTCGAAGACAAACGTCAAACGGTGACGCTTTGCTTCAAAGTTGTGACGTACTTTCAGGTAGCAGAACAGCTTCGGACACAGCATATCATTAATATTAGGCCTTGTTTTATTCCTCCTTTGTCAGATATTTGTGCGCCACCACCCCTACACGTTTTTAACATAGCAGGAACTCCAAGCGCTGTTCCTTGGTATGCGCTTGGTCTACGAGCTAGCATATATTCCCCCGTCAGCGCTATAAAGACACGTAGTTCTCGTGATACGTAGTGCTAGCGAGACGCTCCCTGTTTGTTTTGGGGTGCCAGGGACTGGGATAAGGAGCCACACAACGCTGACCAGGTGACGGGGGGGCAGGAGGACTGCGCTGTCATGGCCTATGATGGCACCTTTCTCGACGTGGCGTGCACCAGGGCCAGGGCCGGCACCATCTGTGAAGAGAACGTCTGTGAGTATATGATACTCATTTCAGCCTCTATACTAGGCGCTCCCGTGTATACCGCGGTATAGTGTGTAATAACGCGCACAGGTCTCTCTGGCTCCCGCTTAGGATGCCCGGTGAGCAAAAGGTCATCGGGCCGACGTCAGCCTTAGTTGGCCCGCGCACTATCGTGCGCGGGCCGACTAAGGCTGACGTCGGCAAGAGAACATTTTGCGTCACAAAGTTCAGCACTACAATAAAGCGATGGCGAATAACGCGGTGTGCCGACTTGATGGCTTCCCTGCACACCGCGATATACTGAGGCTGACCTGTGCACATGTATTCAGTATCCGAAATTTCAGATTTGATAATACATTTAACAAAGTTTTTGTCTCACCTTGCTATGTTCCGGGCCAGTGGTCGTCCGTCCGGTGTTGTCCGGCGTCCTTGGTAAAGGTTGATGATGGCATTTTCTCGGAGGCGCCAAGTTATTCTGGCATCGCCCTTGAACTATAATGATCGATCCATACCTTGATGTGGTGTGGCGTTTCTGACAGTGAAGGAGTCAACTGTTGATTGTTGCCATGTGCCTGTGCGCAGCTGCCTGTGCGGCGGGCTGGACGGCTTCCCAAGGCAGCTGTTACCTGGTTGATCAGCGCTGGCGGCTCAAGAGTGAGGCGATCAATTTCTGCGCGGACCAGTCCTCCACCAAGCAAGGTCGTCTTTTTGACCTCAACACGCAGGCTGAAAAGGTTAGTAGGTCAAGGTTACAAAAAGGCCAGATAAAACTGTCATTCGGTGCAGGGACGCTATAACACGATGTGTATATTTTACTGATGTGCAGTTACAGCATTGGCTGGTGTACAGTGACATATTTCTCCTGTTAGTGATTTGTCTTCACAGCATTGGCTGGAGTAAATGACGTCATGGTGACGGGCAGATACTATACTGACTGGCGTAAAATGACGTAATTGTGACGAGTAGTTACTGCGTTGACGTGTAAAATGACGTGATTGTGACGTGCAGTTACTGGATTGTGACGTTTATTCACAGGATTTTCTGGTGGCTCAGATCAGCACGTTGCCAGTGACTATATTCTGGTGTGACCTGATGGATTCTGTGCTGGAGGGCGACTGGCACTGGCAGCACTTTGACCCGAACCAGAACGACACTCAGATCGTGCAGCAACTTGTGTCAGTAACAGCTGTATTTAAAATACTACCCCCCCCCCCCCATTTCCTTGTAAAAACATGTTTTAAAAAATCAATAAAAATAAGTTTTAAAAAGGAAAAAAAGTGTAGGAACAATGAAGAGATTTTAACTCATTCGAGACGTGCCGTCTCCGGATATGCGGCATAAGCCGCGTATTTCGGAGGCGGCACGTCTCGAATAAGTTAACTTTTGTATGTCGGTAGCGACTTTCGTCGCGATGATTCCTGTAGGAATCATTGCGACAAAATTCGCTACCGACAGCCAAAGGGTCAATGCGAAGACAAAGAAAAAGCGTTGGCAATAAACTGAATGAAACAGAAGTGCTGGAGATCTCGGACGCACTAGGTATTTTCCACCCCTGCCGGCTATTATCACTGCTGTATGTGGCTGTATATATGGTAAGGCATGAGTGGTGGTGATTTACAGTAGGAGCCGAGACTGTTTTGACACGCAAATTTGGGCTCCGAGACTGACTCTGCTGAGGTGTCAGAACTGTTGGTCAGAAAGCAAGTGGAGGTTCGTAAACTGAATCATCACAGTCACCACTCATGGTTTGATGTATTTATCCCACTTTCGTATGATCCCTGTTTTATGGCATTCCGTTTTGACGGTTGGGTTGACTCGATAGTCTCGATAGACAAGTATTTTGCTTAATTTGGATTTTCCTATAATAACCACACCGGTTGAAAGGGCCTCTGTAACGAGTTCCAGCGTGACGTCAACAATTCTTTATCGCGTTCCGCTGCAAGCTGTTCATTCAAAATCTACGTCCATTGTTGCTTTGGTCTGAGTCAGTGTACGGCATGGTTGCGTAACACGACGAAGAACTTTTGACTGTATCTGAAACACGGGCGACACAAACGGTGCTCAGGTGATTACCATGCGGAATACGGATGTGTAATAAAATGACAGGAAATTCCGCCGACAGTGGGATAAAGCCCCCTTCATTCGTAATTTAAAAAAAAAATCAGAAGTAGGTCAAACTTGCACGTGTTTCGACGAAAAGTTTGGATTAAAGGACCGGACAAACATGCATGTTTGTCCGGGCTTTTAATCCACTCAGTCCGGCTTTCACGCGCAATTCTGACCTGGGCCTACTACTGATTTCCGGAAATAGTCTCTAGGCGGTTCAGTCGACTCGGCTAGCCGGCTCCACTGACAGGCAGAAACCTTACACTGGCGAGTGAATAAGGCCCGGCATTTCCATAGAGAGGGCTGGGAGAATCCACCGGACCGCAAACGGCACGTAATCTGTGACCTTGCATAACTTCAGTTGAACAAATGGCAAGTCTTGGACGAGGCTTGTTCGAAGTCAGTAACATGGCTGTACTGAGTACACTGAAAAATATCTTGCGTGCACTGATCAACTGAATACATTCCCTGCTCTTAAAAGTACTGGCGGCGACTTTGCAGGAATTGGGCGGTTGAGCCGAACAACTGGAAGGAGGAGGACTGTGTCATGGTGGATGTGAACGGTATGCTGAACGACAACCAGTGTACCAAGACGGGCGGCTTTATCTGCCAGCGATCTCTCACTGCAGGTAGTCTGCTGCAAGTGTGTGTGTGTGTGTGTGTGTGTGTGTGTGTGTGTGTGTACGCGTATGTTGTTTGTGTGCGTGCGTACGTTACAGTGCGGCGTTGCATGCGTCACGGTGCGTGCGTGCATGTGTGTGTTCTATAGAGATGTTCTATAAATCAGAAGAGTACGTCAAAAACTCTTTTGACGCACACAGCGGGTTAACCCTTTTAACCCCGGATCCCTACAGCAGGATATGGCTTGACCATGGTAATTCAAGGGTAGTGCCAGATTAGCTTGGCGCCTTGAATTATCATGTCAATCCATCTCCTGCAACTGGTACATAGTCGTTAGGCAACACTGACCTTCAAAATTTGAGAAATGGGACCTTGGGGCTAATTGGTTAAAGCCCAAACAAACATGTCATATCGCATAATTGTCTGGGCTTTTGATCCACGCTTTTTGTCGGAACGGTGCCATTTTGATCTACTTTTGATTTGTGGACAACTATTTCGTGTGTCCTTTTCTGTTGTATACTGGGCATGGGTTCACGCATCAGGCCCACAGTTAATTTAGCGAGCGATTTGCGACTTTATCTTCTTTAACCCTTTTCATCCTGATACACCCATTGCTGGAAATAAATTTGACCGACAGTTCAAGGGTGGTGCCAGAATAGCTTGGCGCCTGAGGCGCCAAGCTATTCTGGCACCACCCTTGAACTAAAACAGTTGATCCGTCTCGTAATGTGTAACGTAGCCTTCATGGGACAGTAAGCAAATTTTACAAAATCAGCCTCAGGATGTAATGGGTTTAGACGGAAACAAAAATGAGGGCCTGATGTTGAAATGCAGTGAAACGTTATTTCTCAAAGGATAAAGTGAAAAGTGAAGCACATAACATGTATATCTCGTCTCTCGACAATTGTTTTCGTTGTTGTTGTTTGTTTGTGTTTCGTGTCACTTCGACTGCTCCCGGACAGGTTGACATAGTGACGCCGGTTGTTTATTGCAGGTGCTGGCTCTCTGTGGTCTGTGTCTGCTACATTACTTCCCCTTTTCTCCGCTGTCATCTGCCGCCTGATGTGACCTCATTCCACTAGCTAGACGGTCTAAGTTGAAAGACAGTTCGCGCTGTAGGAAACGTCACCGTCATGTCGTGGAGTTCTTCAGTTTAAAAACTCCTTCACTGCCGATAAAAACCCAACATCCAACTGCAAGAGACATATATTCTCATGAGCCCCCCGCAGTTGCGGGGGCTCATGAGGATCCATCCTCTTGCTTAAGCCACTTTGTAAGTCCACGTTCCTTTGACGTCTTGGAACCGCTGTGAGATCGTTGCCTGCTCGGCGTTAAACCTTTCTAACTAACTAACTTCTGCTAGTCGGCTTTGACGACGTTGATCAATGAACTTGGCGATGATCTCAAAAGCGCAGCCTGCGTCCACTGGCAGTGAAGGTGTCAAGTTAAAACTGACTTGCAAAAGGAGGAGACTGAGTGTGGATACTAAACTTAACTTAATGAGAAGGCGCGCACACTTGAGAGAGAAATGAACAGTGCCTTTATTTTGATTCATCCGCAGTCTGATGCTTTAACATCGAGACTGACTAGTGAGGTTTCGTTTGCACCGAACGACCCCCAACAACGAACGAGAGCGAAGTCACGGCGCATAAACAGCGTGCGCCATAAGCATCTAGACAAGTGTTGACGCTGCTTACAGTACAAACTGGTTTTCCACCGTGATTTCGCTTTCTGTTCGTTGTTGCCAGTCGTTTGTTGCAAACGAAACCTCACTACTGTCTGCGATTGAATCCTTTCGTAGACCTCCTTTAGTCTAAGATTGTAAATGGGCACTTGCAAACAAAAGGTTTAGATCTTCATCAGCCCCTGCACTATGATACAGAGACTCATGAGATGTTCAGGAAACAGAGTTTGTTAGTTCATAACTTTTTGTATGATTTGCTTTATAAGGAACCGCATGCTTTTCAGTGCGCTTATTTGCGAGAAATAAATCATGCATGGAGAAGTTAGATTCCACCATTTTGGAAACTGGCAATCAGAAATCGCAGGAAAATATGTCTTAATCTTTTTTTCTTTTTTTTTTACCAAAGCAGCTCGGTTCTGCTGTCAGTTTCCAGGTTCATAACATTATTATGCGTATTTCATCTTGATGTTTTGTGCGCTTGATGTATTGTCGGCACGCGGTGAAATAGACATCCTTAGTGACTGTTTTTTTTTTTTGTTGTTGTTTTTTTTGTTTGTTGGTGTGCCGTCATTAGTGAGGTTCCGTTTGTAACGAACAACTGCCCGCAGCAACGAACGAGAGCTAAGTCAGTCACGGCGGATAACTAGCTTGTACCGCAAGCACAGACAACACTCCAAACATCTCCAAGAGGCATAGATCCTCGTGAGTCCCCATGTTTGGAGTGTTGTCTATGCTTGTGGTACATGCTACAGTTATCCGTGCTTTCGCTGTCCTTAGTTGTCGGGAGTCGTCCGTTTTAAAGGTAACCTCAGTATTCTCCCTGCGAAATGTCATTGGGCCGATGTCGACCTCATTTGGCCCGCGCACAGTTGTGCGCGGGCCAAAAGAGGTCGACATCGGTCCGAGGATTTTTCGCGCACTGGGTGCATATGTATGTAGGCGTTCATGTATCACCCATTGCTTTCCTGCATTAGTAGTTTATTTACTTCATTGGATTTGATTTCAGTCTGTATCGTCTTCCGCGTTGTTAGTCGCAATCCATGCTGTCTGTATTAAATCATATGCGTTAGAGAAACAAGGTACCGGCTTCTCATTATGAATCTGTGCTGTGACATTTTGAAAATGGTCTTAAGTGTAGAAAGCACACACACACACACACACACACATACACACAATCGCACGCACGCAGACACACACAAACAAGCCACACTGAAATCAGTAAGCTCTTTTGTTTTTAAAGCGTTGTGTGATCAAGTACCGATGTATCAAATGTATAGACCGCGTCATTCTCACAGAGATCAACAAAGCACTGTCACAACTCATTCTAAAATTAAAAAAAAAAGTAAAATAAAGTCAGAACGCAAGACGGTCAGCATAAAACCGTTCCTTCGACAATGTAAGACAAACGGTAGGAGCGCTATTTTCTATCTACTTTGACTCGAATGGTCAGCAGTCTTTGTCCCTTTGGCAGTTTCTATTATATAAAAACCCCTGCTAAAAAAAAAGTGATCACGTATCCCAAATATTGATGAACAAAAACGAACAAATGTTGCATCATGATTTGGCGAATCAGACAGTCCGTTATAAAGTTATCTCACAAATAAAACAATTGAACACAATTTCATAGAAAGAATACTGAAAACTTAAGTTGTTTCTGCAAAGTGTCACAACCACCCTTCCGGCCGTGGGTCCAACAGGAAATGATTCCATCCGCATGAGGGGCGCAGATGTAAACGTGGACCTGCAAGAGGCATAGATCCGCATGAGCCCCCTCAACTTGCGAGGGCTCATGTCGTCATGAGGATCTATACCTCTTGCAAATGGATGAAATTTGTTACAGATACACATCCACGCTGTGATCGAATGCCGTTTAACAGGCGCCATTGCCTATCTACTCACCGCAAGGTGGACTAGTCAAATAAAACTTTGTTCGTAAATTAACCCTTTGGCTGTCGGTAGCGCTTTTTGTCGTGGTGCTTCTTGTAGGAATTACCGACAAAATGTGCTGTTCACAGTCAAAGGGTTGAAACGAGCGAAGAAGTGTCAAGAATCCTGGAAACTGTAGCGACTACAATAATTTGATTACTCAAGGTCAGTTTACAAATCTCCGAACATAATTGTATGCCTCTGTTCACAAGCACGTGGAAGGAAAACAAGGTCATGAGATAACCACACAAAATAAAGACGTGCATGTTTACACAGAATATTACACGAATGTAACCCTAACAATCAAAAATATAATCTAAATATAACCTTTCACTTTCTGCACACAAATAAAGTAAACTTGAAATGGCAGAACACATGATGTAAAAATATCTGAGTCAAATTATAAAAATAACATAAAAATAGACCTTGAGGCTTATCAATAATATGCTTGGAAAGGTCTCAAATGCATAACGTCATGGTAAGTTTGCCGTTGGAAATCGGAGGGCTGTGTAATATAAGTACACTTGTACCCAAAGCCGGCATGACGACCTTGTGAAGATGCCGACATAAACTGAAGGTAGGCCTTAACCCTTTCATTGCCGAGATAAAAACGAACAACACACAGCTGCAAGAGGTATACATTTTCATGAGCCTGCGCAGCTGCAGGGCTCATGATGATCTATGCCTTTTGCTGAAACTATTCTGTACTCGTATCCAAACTCTTGGATGGCTGGGACTTTTATCGTTGAAACAAACATTTTTGCGACTTCTGGTAGTGAAGGGGCGCCCCTCTTCCGCCCAATTGTGACTGAGCATATCAGTTGCTGAAGATGGATCATCCATGAAGTAAAAGGACTTGCATGATTATCTTGTTCAGGCAAAACATAAAATACCCCATCACAACACACCACACACACACCATTTAACTAGTGTTGATGGAAAACTCTCGAATAAAATATATAAACCGCACCGTGTCAAAAGTTTCTAAAATTTGGAAGACTGATTTTTAAAATGTAAACAACAAACAAAGGAGAACAGAAAATGCCATATATTCGGGAGAAATTGCATAATTTCTTTTCTCCCTTGTTTTGACCTAGGGCCTAACTTTCTCGACACCCTGTTACCAACAACTAGTAGCCATAAACATTTTCATTCCTGCTTCGGCCAAAATCCATGTACATCCTGAGCTGAACTGTTGCAGTTAGTTCCACAACGACTGTGGTTGTGTACCCTGAATAACAACTAAAAACAACAACAATAAAACTTAACCTTTCGGCTGTCGGTAGTGCTTTTTGTCATGGCGATTTCTGCAGGAATCACCTTGACAAAAAGCACTACCGACAGCCAGATGGTTAACCAGTTCAGTGCCAGTTGACGCAGACTGTTTCTGCAATCTTTGTCAGTTCAACACCAAAAAACCCTAGCTAAGACATGGATTCAAAGTTGTGTCAGCAAGAGGCATAGATCCCCATGAGCCCCTGCAACTGCAGGGGCTCTTGAGGATCCATACCTCTTGCAGTTAAGTGGCATTCACATTTTCTCGGCACTGAACGAATTAATACCAGTGTAAAAGGCCCTCAAATTCCTGTGTGATGTAACCCTGCCTACTTTCCTTGGTATCTTGAACAGAAAAGTAGAGGTGCCAACCCCCACTCCTTACCACTAGTAAAGATATGAAATTTTCATAGTATTTTCAGCAAAGTGATAGTAATTTTGGCGTGTATTTGTCGATCGGAATCAAAACAACTTTACGTTAAATCCGGCTTCCGTGCATCACCGAGATGTCGAACTCGCACACCGTACAACGAGCGTACTTCTTCCCAATCTTGGACGGCACAATGCAAGAAAATTCATTTGTGTAACTAACCAGAACGTCAACAATGCGAGCGCTGATTGGTCCTTTTTTCAAGCTGGTGCATTTGCACCCGACCGGGAGTAGACTTGTACCGAACGTGATTTCGCAATGCTGGACCCATCCTCGATTTTTTTTTCTCGTCCAATTTTATTATTATTATTATTATTTTTTTTGCCGGTCGTAATTTCGTATTTTTTCATGATGATCGAAAAAATACGATAAAATCAGACTGGTTGGCACCTCTGGAAGAGAAAACTACACTCTGATTCAAGTTTAAACACTTGACGTGCGGATTTTGAGCCACAGATATGTTATACACAACTCCGTCACGTTACGGTCGTCAGCTCCAACGCACATTTCACAACATGCTTTATGGTGGTCATCATTATTATCATTGTCATCACCTTTATCATCATCTTTCTCAGTCGTTAAAATTTGCTTTGTTAAAAAATTTCAAACCCCCCCCCCCCCCCAAAAAAAAAAAAAAAAAAAAAAAAAAAAAAAAAAAAAAAAAAAGAAGGAAAAAAAAAAAAAAATTAAAACACAAACCTTACACGACCCTATAACTCTTCTAGAAAAAGAAATGCATTTCGACTGAAAGTAGTTACAATTTACTTTGTTCAAATTTCATAAAAAGAATAGCAATACGAAAATTCAGAACTCAAAACATGCCATTTCTAGAAAAAAAAAAATGCATTCGACATCATAAACCAAGTACAGTCTGAAACGTGTATATATATTGTACTAACTACAAACTACAGATGCTCAGCAGTATATCCTGTTAACCCATTTAGCTCCAGCACCCTACAGCAGGAGATGGACTGACCATGATAGATTAAGGGTAGTGCCAGATTAGCTTGGCGCCTTCAGGCGCCAAGCTAATCTGGCACTACCCTTGAATTATCATGGTCAATCCACCTCCTGCAACTGGTACATAGTCATTAAGTAAAACTTCCAAAATTTTGGAAATGCACCCGTGGGGCTAAGGGGTTAACTGGCAAATGGCAGACATTGGTACTGTAAACAGTACAGACAGACACTACTGTAAACAGTACAGACAGACACTGCTGTAAACAGTGCTGTACTCCCCAGATAGACCCACTCGGGCAGCACTGACAATTACATTTCTATTGTATTAGATGCTTATCATCTCGGGGTGTACGCGACAAAAACACTTCCATTCAACTGAATGAGATGCTGAGCATCTCATTTGAACTAACAGAAGTGCACTTGTGGTGTACTCCCCGCCTGGGTCTATCTGGGGAGTCCCTCCCCCCCTCCCCCCCCCCCCCCCACACACACACAAATGAAAAAGGTAAATCACACAAACTCCGGATTATAATGACGAAGCAATTACAATATGTTCTTGCAACAAAACAATAAACAAAAGAAAACTAGTCACAGTTGCGTGCAAGGACTTTCGCGCTGTTGACACACCTTGCACGCTTTTTCCGACCATGTGTTCCAAGGCTGTCTAAGATCACGTGTGGTGATACATCTTGTGCATTCTCCGCCGCACTTTTGACTATTTCGTTGCAATGCCACGCAACGATCAGTCACACAGGCGGGATAAAAGAAGAGTGATAAACTGTAGCACCTCACCACTTCGATGAGAAAAGAATATGTCGATTTTGAGGCTAAAACCCTTTCCAAAAGTTGTTGTATAAATAAATTAAATCATGCCTGACCTCCTGTTAAAGCACTCGTGCTCAGTTCGACCGATAAAATGCGAGCTTTAAAGCTCGCATTTTATTGGTCGAACTGTGCACGATTGGTTTATTTTGCATATAGGGAGGTCAGCATAATTTAATTTCTATTTAAAATTTGTGCTACTAACGCGGACAGTCATCCTTAGGAAACGTAAATGAATGTAAATACCTTTGATTTTTCACGTTATCTAAAAACAGAAGCTTCCATGAATACGACGAAAACAGTTTCACAATATTGAATGGTTGCCCGCAGAACTCGCTGTAATGACACACAAGTTACTGGCAAGCTACCGGCCTATAAAATAAACGCTGCACTGCTTGTGTACAGTATAGTTCACACTACTGAGATTTTCTTTATTTAACCCCTTTCATCCTGATGCGCTCTCACATGCGATCAGTTTGACTATGATAGTTCAAGGGTGGTGCCTGGACAGCTTGGCGCCCAGGGGCGCCAAACTGTCCTGGCACCACCCTTGAACTATTACGGTCAGTCTATCGCCGGAACCGAAATGTAGTCTTCATAGGACAACTCACCAATCTGAAGAAAAAAAATCTATCTCAGCATGTAATGGGTTAACATTGTGCTAATTCATGACAGTACTATTTACGACTGCAGTACTGACTGAGAGCTGCAAACAATTTTGATCCTTTAACCCATTTAACCCCAAGGCCGCATTTCTTACATTTTGGAGGTGTCACCAACCCTCTATGTATCAGTTGCAGGAGATGGATCGACCATGATAATTCAAGGGTAGTATCAGATTAGCTAATCTGGCACCACCCTTGAACTATCATGGTCGATCCGTCTCCTGGAACTGGTACATAGTTGTGAAGTGACACTTGTAAAATTTGGGAAATGTGGCCTTGTAGTTACTGGGCAAAATAAAGAAATTGTTTGCCTGCGCATGCAAATAGATCCACATGAGCTCACATGCAGATTGGCGTTCACTGTTGAGTACTGTAAGACCTTTGCATCTTTGTACATTAATTAGTGTTGCAAGTTAGTTAGCCAGTCCTTTTCCAGTCATACGCTCCTGCAGCCACCGAGTGCAATGATAACCTGCGCCTGTCTCTTGCTATCCCAACTCGGATCGAGGAGGTCAGTTGCATGAGTGAGTTTAAATCACGCGCAAGCCATGACACAGCACCTTGCCTAGTGGCCTGCGCAGGATACAGTGAAGCACCTTGGCCAGTAGCGTGCGCAGAGTGTAACCCCTTCCCTGCCAGTGGACATACATCTTGTTTCTGAAATATTTGTTCGTTCAACGACCAAAAGCCATGGATACACACTGGTCTCTACAAGAGGCATAGATCCTCAATGAGCCCCCGTAATTGCGGGGGCTCATGAGGATCTATGCCTCTTGCAGTTGGTGGTGTGAAACTTTTTCTCGGCAGTCAAGGGGTTAAGCTCACTCATGCATCTGAGGGCAGGTGTGTCTTCACTTCGGGTCCAGCGTATGCTTAAAGCTGGTCATGCACAGCGACGGAGTCTTCCGCATACATCCGGGTTTCCTGCCTGACGGGATGCTTCATCTCAGTACGATCTGCACCCGCTCCGCCATCACGACAGTTGTCATTATGAGCGGCACGGCTCTCTTCTGGCCTGGCAGTCGCCGCAGTACCATGGCTGGCTTGTCTCCCGGCACCATCTGGTATATCTCGAGTACTTGGTTCTTTTCGCGCAATCGCTTTGAGCTGGGTGCTCGCTAGTCCTCGTGCGGCTGACGCTTCTCGCTCTCCCAGCCCGCCCGGACAGGAGGGGATCCTGGAAAGCCCTGCTGTCGCTTGCTGCCCTTGGTGGCCGCTGTAGTCGATGCCGGTGAGCATCATCGACTCTGAGATCCACGGTCTGAGCGGCACGCTGTGCATGAGGGCAGCAGGGTGGATGGCGTCGTATACCTCATGGTGGCGGGTGTGTAAGTCCTGATGGCGGGTGTCCAGGCACCGGGCAGTGTGCTGAGGAGGGCGAGGGTTGGCCACACGTGCAGCGGACACACCAGGGCGAGGATCTGCAGCCAACATGGGGCAGGCATTGTCACCACCTGCTGTTTTGGAAGGCTGACCAGGCCCCTGGCCAGGTGGGGTGAGGTTGGCCTGGATATTTCCCCCCGCGGGCCTATGGCCACTAGGAGGCAGCACACCATCGCCAAACAGTAGGTGGTCGTCAATCTGGGACGAGTGGAAGAAGTGCTGCTGGGGCGCGGCGCCTCCTGTGTCACTGGTCCTCCCTTCAGGACCCGCGGTCAGCTGGCAAGCTGTTTCCGGGTGGGTGGCAGGCACTTCTACTTGTACGTTGTTATTTTGTCTGGGGGGAAAAAAGGCAACAAACACGTGCTCTCAGCCCAAACCATACAATACACATGGATCAACCATGATAGTTTAAGGGTGGTGGCTGAATAGCTTGGCGACTTTAGGTGCCAAGCTATTCAGGCACCACCCTTAAACTATCATCTTCGACCTGTCGCCTGAACTATAATGTAATTTTCAGAGAACATCTCTCAGATATAAAGATTTCAACCCATAGCTCAGTCAGTGAAAATATGCAAGCCAGTGAATCTGGTCAGGTTCTTTCCGAGTGTGCACGGCTCGTGCGACAAACCTCTATAACTGGTCAATGGTAAAGGTGTTTTTTGGTACTTCAAAGGGGAAAAAAAAACCTGCCAAGCACGCTCATTTTAACTCATTACATCATGAGGACGATACATGTATTGTCATCTTTTTACTGTCATTTGAAGTCTACGTCAGATATCTGGAGACAGATCGACCATGATAGTTCAAGAGTTATGTCAGAATAGCTTGGCGCTTGTAGGCGCTAAATTATTCCGACGCCACCCTTGAACTATCATAGTCGATCCACATCCTGTCGTAGCAAGTCAGGGCTTAATGGATTAAGTGAGATATAGAAAGTGTTTTTGCTAGTACATGCACTAACAGAAACACTCCTTGTATAGTCTACCTTGTAGTTGGAGCTTGGAACGTAGCGGGAACATTTCTGGCTGGCTCATTTGTAACCTTGGTAGACAATACAGTCCGTGTGCTCGTCGCCCTAGACAGTGCAGCCCACTGGAAAGAATCAAATGCAATTACACAGTGTGCAAAAGGTCATCGGGCTGACGTCAGCCCGCGAGGACCCCTTGCGCAAAAGTGTTGCGTACTGGTGACCGACGCAAAAAGGATTAGGAAAACAGAAAGCTGAAAAAAACAAACTAAAAAAAACCCAATGTAACTGAAATGTACGCTCTCCCAAAACATCATGAAGACACATCTCTAGGTCCACAGATCTTACAAAATCCTTCTCTGGTGATTTGTTCTCTCGTCTTTTTAAAACCTTTATTCACACAGTCTTTTGGGCATTCAGTACTGGAAGGATGAATATGCTCTACAAGCAGAGGCGGATCAGTTACCTCCCAAGGGGCTGGGGTGGGGTGGGGGGGGGGGTCAGCTTTTTGATTGGGACAATCGAAAAGGAGAACGTGGGGGAGTAGGCGAAAAGCGTATTTGTGAAGACCTTTTGCAACTTTCCACCACCCGGGCCAAAAAAATCGAAAAGAATGCGTGACGACTGAGACCCATACCTCGTCATAGTCCCCACGTGTTTTCTTGACACCCGACACAAACAGTGTCACTTTCTTGGGGCGGTATTCAGGGCCAGCCGCCCCCTGGTCTAGCCACTCGTTCGTTGCGTCGATGTAACACTGGAACACCGGGCCGGGCACACGGTCTGGAACGTTCTCCATGAGCCACTCCTCAAAGCGCGGCGAGTCCTGTGTGTTGCAGTGTAGCAGCTCCGTGAGGGGAAAGCACTGCATAAGAAAAATTAATTAATTTATTGGTTGGCAGTGTTTTCCCTCCATTCCAAAGTCGTACAGATCGCCAACTGATAGTCAAGCTTTAGACTATTGCCTCTAGCTGGACACATATTTGTTTCTGAAATCTTTATTCATTCAGTGACAAAAGCCACAACCGCCCAAGAAACGTAGATACAAATTGGTCTCAGCAAAAGGTATAGATTCTCATGAGCCCCCGCAAGGCGGGGGCTCATGAGGCTCTGTACTTCTTGCAGATTTTCTCGGCAGGACAAACTCTGCTATATCGCCCTGCTGAATCAAAGATGACCCCGGAACTGACCTTTGTGACGTCCAGCACGTGGTCACGTGAGTTTGGTCGGAGCGCGTGCTGCCAGTTTGCCGCGCAGGGACCATATATGTTCAGGACAAGAGCGATGACCGATTGCTCACAGTCTTCCACCGTGCTCAGGCTCTGCTCTCCAACCACACTCATCCCTTGCAGGTAGTCCTGGGCAAACATTAATGATTTACTCCTACACCATCATAGAGGCTGGATCCGCCATATCTCAAGGACAGTACCAAATCATCATGGCGCCTAGAAAGGCCTAGAGAGACACCAAGTTAATCAGGCACTACCCTAAAGCTAATACAGTTCCGCGGCATGTTTGAAACCCAGTTTGTTCACCAAACCCTTTACCGATGAAAAATACGATTTCATTGTCCCTTGTAATTTTTTTTTAATGTTTTAAATAGAAAGTCAGCCACCAACTATGAGTAGGTTAATCGATTTAACCCAGATGCACTACAGTAGGAGATGGACCAACCATGAAAATTCAAGGATTGTGCCAGATTAGCTTGGCGCGAGCAGGCGTCAAGCTGATCTGGCACAGCCCCTGAATTACCATGGTCAATCCATCTCCTGCAACGGTTACATCGTCGTTAGGTAACACCCGCAGAATGTGGGAAATGCAGTCGTCAGGTTAAAGGAGTTAAATACAGATTCAAGGGCGCCAACAATGAGCGTACTTTTTGTCCGATCTGACGTCATCTGTTGTACCGCAATGCGACCAGATTGCGTGATCCGCAGTATACAGGCCAGCCTATAAAAAAACAAACAACCGCGGTACCCGAGAGCCATAAATTCAGACCGAGCTATTCGCGATTGGGTTACATGTAGTGCTGAGTTCACATAGACTTGTGAAGAAACCCGCTAGGTGAGCAAAAGGTCTTCGGGCCGACGTCATCCTTAGCTGGCCCGCGCACTGCCGTGCGCGGACAGCTAAGGCTGACGTCGGCCCTAGGGCCACGCATCCCCGAGGGAGCCAGAGACCTGTGTGCGTTATATCCGATATCGAGGTACATACTGGAACTTGTAATACAGAGGCTGACCTGTATTTGCGTTCATTACCCACACCAGACAAAGGAGATGATTGAGACGGGTTGTCCAGAAGAAAGGAAGGAAACGATGCCTACCCTCTGGAAGTCGGCGATGGTAATCTTGCGGTCCCACAGGGCCAGGCGGATGTGCACCTGCCAGGTGTCGGTGGCAATCTGCAGGTGTGAGCCGGTGGCCAGCAGGTGGATTTGGGGTTGTTTCGGCATGTGTTCCTTACACACCGTGCACGTGAAGCCACAGAAGCGCGTGGTGGTCACGCGCACCTGACCTGTACGAAGCAGCTCGAAGTAGCCGCTAAAGTCGGCGTCCTGCGTGGGATTGCATGGAGGCCTTGTGGAATTGGTCTGGGCGTTTGTGGCCATGTGTTTCTCCATGTAGGCAGATTTGGACGGCATCAGGTTGATGGCAAGGTCCCCGCTGTCCGCCCTGTGGAAGTGATACACGTTGATGTGATCTTCCGGAACTGATGTCATCAGGGCGTTAGGCAAGTACAAATGCACAGGATTAGCGAAGCGAAAGTCAGGCCCAGCAAACAGCTCGGCCACGGGACTGAGGAAGTAATGGTTGTTGCTGATGTCGATGACGGCACGCACGTGCGGCAGGTTGGTGTATGTGGCTATGACCACGTCCACATAGACAGCGGGGGGCACGGCGTTAGCAGGGATCTCCAGTCTGACGTCACTGTGGCTCAACTGCAAACTACCGCCGGCGTGTGTCACGCTCTTCTTGCCCTGCCAGTTGCTGCAGAACACAGGTGGCGGAAACTCCTCGCCGGCATCGTCTGTCTGGGTGGAGGCGGATGCCGAGTAGTTTGACAGCACGTTGTGTATTGAGATGTTGTGGACCTTGTGCAGCCAGCCGGCGGAGAGAGACGCCATGTTCACGTCATTGTTGAGCGGTAGGAGGATCTCCATGGAAACCGTGGTGCTTCTGGAGGAGGAGGAGGTCAGCGAGTGTCTGGTGGGCGGGCGGCTGGACAGCAACTCTTCCATAACATCCTCCGCCCCTGACGAAAAATCTGTGTCATCGGAGTTTTCACGGGCAGCGGGTTCCGGTATGCGGTACGGGTCTGGCTGAGACACGTCAGTCAGGTTGGACGCTGACGTCCCGAGCCTTGCAGGAGAGCCGAGAGAAGATCTGACAGGCGACACCAGTCCAGTGCCATTCTCTTCTTGTGTTGTGGCGCCCACTGCGGCCGTCGTGGGCCAGAGGGCCTTTGCTGACTGGACTGTGTAGTCTGTGGACTGAGGATCACACCCCCTGACGTTAGTGACAATAACAACGTGCGTGTCCACCGTGGGCCTGAAGCTCGTCATGTGCTCTACACAGTCAGTCTCCGCGTTACCAGAACTGCCAACATCAGCATCCGCCACTTCCTGCGGTATGCTGCTAGTGGCTGCAAGGTATCCAGATTCCGCACTACAGACTCCAGCCCACTGCGGCGTAACGTATCCAGATTCTATAGGGCAGACTCCAGCCCACTGAGGCGTATCCAGGTCAAGGTAGTCCTGTTGACTGTCATCGGTAGTGAACTCAGCTACTGTCATTAGATATGACGGAAAGTGACAGTGCACGTTTTCTCCCGGTTTTGCATTTAAAGACTCGGATCGGTTTTCTGCGGCTCTACGACCTCTGGGGGCGTGGCGCGAAACGTAGCCAGACTCTGAATCTGGATTGAAAATAGTTTCTTTGATTCGCTTGGCTTGCCTTTTGAGGAGATGACCAACACGTAGAATGATGCCTAAGATGAACACAGCGATAATACACGAAGCAGCAGCAATTACTATCGCAACAATACTCTGGTGGTGTGCATTTGAAGTTTCACCTGAAAAAAATGGTAAAGGAAAAACGTCCAAATAAAAGTATAATTTCAAACAACACAACATTTAAGTACAAGAAGATGAGGATTTCATCCCAAAGTCTATCGTATTGTTTGGAGCTCACATCCGTTTTTCTTTTTAGGAACATTCAGAGTTGTTTACACTTTTAAGCTTATCATTCTAATCCATTTCCCTCCTCTGTAAGCCAAACTCTGATCAACACACACGCCGGTGCACACAAATAAAGACGGTCCCGCCATATAGTACGCTCTGTGGGTTCGTGTAGCGACAGGATTCTGCAGAAGAATAATTATAGCACGAACAGCAAAATGACGTCACTATAAGCTTCACGTCATGGCATCGCTAGTCTCACGACGCCGCGTACACAGTGACGAATTTAATGTCAGTTTGACGTCACTCATCAAAAAGGCGACTATGACTTACATTTGGCAGGAAACGTCGCGCGCGAGCGCGCGTATGTGTGTATGTGTGTGTGTGTGTGTGTGTGTGTGTGTGTGTGTGTGTGTGTGTGTGTGTGTGTGTGTGAGTGTGTGTGTGAGAGAGAGAGAGAGAGAGAGAGAGAGAGAGAGAGAGAGAGAGAGAGAGAGAGAGAAAGAGAGAGAGAGAGAGAGAGAGAGAGAGAGAGAGAGAGAGAGAGAGAGAGAGAGAGAGAGAGAGAGAGAGAGAGAGAAGATGAAAAAGAAAATACAAGACAAAATGTAGAAGTATAATTAAAAGTGTGTAGAAATGACTGCTCGATGTAAGGAAAAACAGTGCCAGCAAATTACACTACGCACTGACACCTTTTGGTGAAAGAGGACTGTATTGTATGACCAAACTCACCAGAAGAAGTCTTTCCATCGTCGTTGTCGTCCTCAACTTCTAATAATACAGGAGCCACCTTCCGTGAGTATCTGAAATTGTAGCAATTGTGTTCAACAATTTGGAGATATCAGGATTATTTGCTTAACGCAGGCGTGTCCCTGTGCCTAATTTCAAATCTACGAAAAAACTGTAGGAATGACTTCTTTAACCCTCTTAGCCTAGATCCCGACAGCAGGAGATGGATTGACCATGATAATTCAAGGGCAGTGCCAGATTAGCTTGGCGCCTGAAGGCGCCAAGCAAATCTGGCACTACCCTTGAATTATCATGGTCAAGCCATCTCCTGCAACTGGTACATAGTCGTTAGGCAACACCTCCAAAATTTGAGAAATAGCCGGGACCTTGGGGTTAAAATGTTTAACTGAGTTCGCTAGGGTCCCAGCCCTTCACTGACTAGACCAGTGTCTAGCCCGCTCTAGCTCTCCTAACCCTCGTTATTACCGTTTAAAGTACGTAAGTATAGATTCGTATTTTCGTGTTTTGACAACATGACCTCACTTGTCTACATCCTTAAAACCAAGTGCGTGTTTGAAGAGTTATAAACTGCCACGGATTTGGAAAGGCCAGCTATTTCTTTTGCACTGAACAGTCAAACTGAGATTGGCCCTCGCTCGCAGGTTTTGATTATACACCGTCACACAAAATGCAGCCTCATGCCATAACATTTATTCTTTAAAATTCTTTAATTAGCACGGAGAACAATAAACCCACGCAGGGGTTCAAAGGACATGTTCTTTAGTATTGTCGTCATTTTGGAAATGATTTCTGCACCCATAATTGAACAGCCAAGCTCTGAGTTTTCAGCTAGCCTGTTCTTTAATCAGTATGTGCTAGCTTTTTCATAAATAATGTAACAACGCGTCAGTTAGCTAGCCTAAAGCCACCAGGGACGCGAAAATAATGGGAAGCAACTGCACACTTTCTTTGCAAGACTGAATACATGACGTTATACGGTTGTTACGCCCCAAGCCGCTTGTGGCACGCCCCAGCCCGTGCACAAAAGGTCTTCCGGTCTCGAATTCATCACGTGACCAGTGGAATACATGAAAAGCTTTTAAAACATGTGGTGCAGATTTGACTGTTTTAAAGATCAGTTTGTTTTAAATAAGCAGAAGCTGAAGTGCCCACGTAATGCTTTGTCGTTATGTAGTCATTTCGGACTTTCAGAATGTGCGCCTTTTGATGATTTTTCACTGCTTAGCGCTTATTGAGACAGCTTTCTGTAACCAAGATCCATTAAAACGTCATTTAATTTTCCAGATCTAGATCAAGATCTGTACAAGTCAGTTTGTAAATGGCGCCGTCCCAAATGATCAACCAATCACCAAGGGGTATGCCTCCATTACGAGAATACTCGAGACTGGAAAGGTTCTCGTGCACGGGCTGGGGCGTGCTACAGCTTGGGGTGCAACAACGGTGACGCATTAATCAAAAGGTAATCAAAAGCGTCACTAACATTATTATGTTGCATCATATCAAACACAATCTTGAAAGGAAAATCTGTCTCTTGTGCTCGGCAAAAGATGGCACTTCGTTTGGAGTACCACAACTGCATCCTGACGTTTCAGTCTGTGAGTATATCTGCAGATTTTTAGTGTGTCTGTACCCATGCTGTGAGGTAAATGTAAAACTAGTTTCCTTCCTATCTTGTTGAATATATTCATTTCGGGGTTTTGCTTCCTTTCGGCAACATTTCAAGGAAACGGAAAGAAACGGAGACATCTAAGAGGTGGCTTTCGTTTGTTTCAGCCGGTGAGCTTAGCTGGCTGAAAGTTAGAACTTCATGGCTAGGGCTGACAGACAACATCAAGATAGTACATGTTTTCACTAACGGAGAACTTATAGGATTCTGACAGTTTTCATTCAATAACATGCACGCCCAGTCGAAGTGTGCCTACTGTGTTTGATACAGACAGTGTAACACAACCCCAACCGCACTGGGGTGAGCAAGCATCCCACTTTTTTCGGTCAAAGAAAAAATGCGAGTGACGACTGCGGAAGTGCTGGAGAGTCTTCCTCCGTACGAATACATTTCACGTGACAGAAGTCCCTCTGCCGACAGCATGGAGACCGAGTTGTGTCCATGTGAACAAATGTCTGTCCGTTTGAACAACATGCACACTGACAAACTAGAAGTGCACGGATGAATATGTCGAGAACTAAATGGAGAGAGAGAAAAAAAAAAATTCCTTAGCATTAGCCCTTCATAGACGAAAAAAAGTTAGTTAGATAATTATTGGAGTTTAACGCCGAGCAGGCGACTCAGGCCATCTTACGGTAAGTGAATCCAGCTGCAAGCCCACCCAACTGCAAGAGGCATAGAACCTCATGAGCCCCCACAACTTGCTGACAAGTCTTTGTAAGCATGCCACTTGGACGTTCTTGATACAGAAGTAATGTATTGAGGCAGATTTGGATCAGATAGGTGCAGTGACAATGTTTGGAACTTTCGTTGCAAACATGAATGTGATTTGAAAGACGGGGTACCAAATCAGGTCCGTGAGGATCTACGTCTCATGCAGATGTGTTCATCTTGTTTTCAGCAATGAAGCTGCTAAATAAGCAAATGTGTGTGCAAGAAATGTGTACTTAATCGATGGCGTTGAAAAGCTCGCTGACGTGAATGTTGAGTCGCCCCGGACAAAGGTCATGGCGGAGGTTGTGGTTGTGTTAACGATCGTAACTGTTGTCGGACTGTCCCAAAACCTATTACGACCACTCCTGACCCGGGGTCCGCGCTTCTGGTACTTCTTCTTTTTGACATGGTCGGCGGCAGACGAGGGCAGGTTTGCCTGGAGACCATCATCACACAAGATCATTTATACAACTCGCACGCATTTCCCGAACATGTGTTACAAGGCTGTCTCAAATCACGCGTGTGGATAAAGGCAATGCGGTCTCCGCCGCACTTTTGACTGTTTCGTTGTAATGCCACATAATGGTTAGCCACTGAAGCCAGGCGAAGTATAAGCACCCCAAGGCTGTGGCACTACACTACTTTGAAGAGAGAGAGAGAAAAGTCAATTCGGATGTAAAAACTCTTTCAAGCTACATAGATTAACTCGTTGGAGACGCGCCGCATACGGATACGCGGCGATTCGCCGCGTATCCGTTTACGGCATGTCTCCAATGAGTTAAAATATGCTGGAGTTCACTGACTTACTTTTAGCGCCGTGCACAGACGCTCAGCTAGTTTGCCCTGCACCACGTCATGTCGGAACTGGGACACACAGTGCGGCCGGTCACCGTACACGAGCACATGGGTCCCTGTTGACCTGCACGCTGCCGACAAACACACCAACTCTATCAGTAAATATCGTGATATGTTCTACACACAAACCACAGCCCCTCCAGGGGCGGATCGGGGGGTGGGGGGGGGGGGGTTACAGGGGTTCCGGACCCCCCCCCCCTCCAGACCAAAAAATCTTTAAAATGCTATAACAGAGTCCCGTTTTGGGGTGTTTGGACCCCCACCCCCCACCCCACCCCGCTTTTCGATTTTTGGCCCCCGGAAGCAAGGTCTGGTGTGAGGAGGCCTTTTGTATCAAGTTGAAGGTCCCAAACAAAAAGTTGGAAACCCCCACCCCCCCTTCGAGGTAACTGATCCGCCCCTGCCCTCTCCCAGCTCTTTACGACTGAGGCCAATGTCGGCCCAATAGCTCTGCTATCTAGTCTCAGGGGCGGATCAGTTACCTCCGGGGCGGGGGTTGGGGGGTGTTCACAAACAACCCAAAAAGGGACTTTGTTAGCATTTTCAACAAGTCCGGAACCCCTAGAACACGCCCCTCCCCCCCCCCCCCCCCAGATCCACCCCTGAGCCCTGAGTCTGCAACACTTAACCTTTGGTTTTCGGTAGAGAGCAGAACTGAATAAACATTTTAAAAGCCAAGCGGCTCGGTTCTCACATTTTGTTCCAAGATGGTGACATGTATCTTGAAATTATCTGCGCTTAAATTTTTTTTTAACACACGCACACGCACACCCACACACAAACAAACAAACTTTCCAGACACACTCACCAAAGCTGAATAGCTGCACAGTGCCGGGCACGGCAGGAAAGCTGCAGGCGGTGTCCTGTCGCCCGCCACATGACCTGACCACGTGACTTCCATCCGGGCACTGACTGCACAGTTGACACGTGACATACTTGTGGCTGTTTTGCCACAAGTACTGGCCCTCTGTGGGACACTCTCGGTGCGGGTACGTGTCTACCTTCAGCACCTTCTTGGCGGATATCTGGACATAGATTAACCCGTTAAGTGCCAGCTGACGCAAACTGTGGTTCTGCAATCATCGTTAACGTTAATTCTAGCCACACACACACACACACACACACACACACACACACACACACACACACACACACACACACACACACACACACACACACACACACACACACGAAATGTCCTAGTAGGAACATAGATTCAAAGTGATGTCAGCAAGAGGTATAGATCCTGAGAGCCCCCGCAACTGCGGGTTAGTTAGTTATTTGGGTTTAACGCCGAGCAGGCAACTAAGGCCATCTCACGGCCGCAACTGCGGGGCTCATAAGGGTCCGGCTATATCTCTTGCAGCTGGATGGAGAGAGAGAGAGAGAGAGAGAGAGAGAGAGAGAGAGAGAGAGAGAGAGAGAGAGAGAGAGAGAGAGAGAGAGAGAGAGAGAGAGAGAGAGAGAGAGAGAGAGAGAGAGAGAGAGAGAGAGAGAGAGAGAGAGAGAGAGAGAGATAGAGAGAGAGAGAGAGAGAGAGAGAGAGAGAGAGAGAGAGAGAGAGAGAGAGAAAGAAAGAGAGAGAGACGGAGAGAGAGAGAGAGAGAGAGAGAGAGAGATAGAGAGAGAGAGAGAGAGAGAGAGAGAGAGAGAGAGAGAGACGGAGAGAGAGAGAGAGAGAGAGAGAGAGAGAGAGAGAGAGAGAGAGAGAGAGAGAGAGAGAGAGAGAGAGAGAGAGACGTACCTGTGCGAGTTTGCATGTTGTTTTCTCTAATTTCTCCCGTTTTAACCTCGTCAGTTTGGATTCCTTCTCCTTGTGGCGTGTGACCTTGAAATGAGTGAGGGCGGAGGAGTTTCCCTCTAGGTATACGCCCAGGACACCACCACAGCCTAGAGCGGAAATACATCGTTACCATCCGGCAGAATCCAGTCAACGGTCAGATCAACATGTGAACGTCTAAGTAAGCAAGAGGTCCTGGGGCTGACGTTGGTCTGCGCATGTCTGCACGCGCCGCGAGCCTCACGACTTGATTATCGAGTTCGGCCCTAGTACTTTCACCGACTGACTTTCTGATTTGGTAGATTACAATCCGTGTGTTGATTTGATGATCATTGTGTGCAGTATGAGCCTATTTGGCTGGCTGGTTGGCTTGTTTGCTTGGTAAGGTGGCGTATTACGTGAATATCATGTTTTCAGGGGAAGAATGGCCAGCTGTCCGAAAAACTCCGCGACACTAGGTTGTGCTGCTGGGTGGGTGGGTGATCTTGCAAACCCAACGGAGGATCACGTGACCTCCCATTCAGCGATTAGCCAGAATGCTGGAGGGCTTTCCCGTGTTGATTTTTACAATGACCCAATGACCCGACGTCGGCCGCCGTTTCCCCGCGCACGGTCGTACGTGGCGGCGGGCCAACGGCGGGCGACGTCAGCCCTATGGCTTTTTGCGCACTGGGAACTGAACAAAATATGTCAGTGACTTGCTGCATGTGGTGCAGGAAAACGAATGCCGCAACACAGAGAACCCCATCAAGTCCGGGTGCCGTTTTCTGAGAATTAATCTTATTTATTGAAACCATCTGTTTACAATAAACACATATAGTCTAGATGACTTGCAATAGCCATGGCTGGGATTTTTTTTTAAAGCTTTTTAGTCTATAAGCTAGCAAGACCTACCGTGCACCCCCCCCCCCCCCCCCCTTACTGTACTCAATAAGATGGGTTTCAAAGTGTACCTTAGTATGTCCTGAGATGTTTAAGCCATGTTCCCCGAAAATCCTAAGAAACACACCAGAGATATAGCCGATGGCGCAAGGGTACCCCCATTCACGCTCTTCGCAGATGCTTAAATGAGGTTGAGAAACATTTTCCTCTAAATAAATCATAATTCATTCCAGGAGCCTAAATCATGCAATATTATGTTAGGGCACACCTTCTGCATCCTCTGCAAAAAACAGAATGAAAAAGATATTGAATCTCTGGCTCACAGTGACGGTATTTGTACACCCAGTAAACGGCCATTTCCGCGAAATCGTAAAAAAAGACAAAAATAATGTGTCAGATGCCTTCAGACATTTTCTATAGCACTGGCAGTCCATTTTCAGGCTTACATCATTAAAACAGGATGTTACAATTATTATAAACATGACTAGGTGATGCTGTGATTACTGTGAGTGACACAGTGGTTGATTTTGTATCCCTACCCCCAAGTTGTAAAAAGACACAAATTACTCAAGTTATTTCATTTCATTTTGACCTCTCTTTACCTATTAAGTTTCAATAATGTGAGCATAAAGTGCAAGAAAATAAGGAAAGTATGCATCCTTTACAGTACATTCGTGGTGAATGAAAGCTTTTTCCCATTTAAAATTGCAGAATTAGGAAACGTACGCTGTTTCCGATGCCCTCAGGAACTTTGTATACAACTGATAGGTCTTATTTTAGGTTTTATTTGTTAGGATAGAGTACCACAGTTACTCCCAACCTGATGTTATGATGCTGTGATGCATTTAGGGGCCACAGTGGCTGAATCAGCTGCCCTACCCCCATTTTACCAGGACGCAAAGGAACGCAAAATGATCATAACAATTGCTTATGTCATGTCATACTCCTCTGTTTAAATATTTTTGTTGCCAGTTTTCTTAACAAAGTATGCATATTGAGCATAAACATTTGTGATCATTTCATTAATTTTAATGTGACACATCAATTTAATTGTAATTATTTTTAGTTATTTTATTTTTAGCTGACGCTTGTTGCAAGTGATCGATATTTAGCTCTGATCATAAAGTGACTGCATGGCCTTTCTGCCGAACATTCTGATTGGTTGTTAACGCTTCTACCGAGCTCCGCCATTCGCTAAGGGTTCTTTTATTTTGGTATCTCTTCATGCATTAGGCACGAAAGCTTCAAATGAGCTGCTGATACAGAGTGATCTAATTAAAGTGTGTAAACCTGCAGGCTTTAGTTTGGGTTTGTAAAACATTTATAAAAAGTTTGTGAACTTCGTCCCTGCTTTTCTGTACGGACCCTGTCCAGAGTAATCAGTGCGTAGATGAAAGATGGTGGCCTGGCTCTCCCTGTTCAGCTTGTTGATGTCGTCTGCCCACGGGTTGCAGCCGCCATTCTGCTGTTGTCAATCACTTTGTTGCTGTAGTGTCTGGTTTTTGGTTTGTTTTTTACAGGAGGTTGTGATCTTGAGGTAGTCTGGCGCCTGCTTTGGCCAGCTACTCCAGAATGTACTGGAATCCACTGCAGCACTATTTTGTGGACAGGACATCGAGTCTATCTTGAAACTTTCTGGCGAGATCAGTTGATCAAGCTGCTGCCTTTCCCTAGCTAGTGCTCGGCTGCTGTGTTGAGCACCTGCAGATCTGTACGATAGTTGGAGCTGCTGCCGCCAGCTGGTAAGGACAGGGAGGTAGTAGTACGGTCTGCACAACAGATGTGCACGCCACTTCCTTTATTCCGCACGGCGTCTTGTGCGGTACCATAGCTGCTGTGAGGGTAGCGCTTTTACATAATCTTCAGCGAGATGGCTTTGTGTAGTGCCGCGACCTTTGGCAAAAAGTCCTTGAAAATTGTTTATGTTGTCTAGAAGGCTCTTTCTAGATGTCCATGTATCTGAACGGAACTCTTCACACATTTTTGGGCTTGGTTCCTTTGCAGGACCTTCAGTTGGCGGTTCAGACTTGGGCGTTTCTGACGGATCTTGGTCTGCTCCTGTAGTCTCCCATGCTGTCGGTGTTAGTAAGTCTCTTCATCGTGTGTGCTGTTCTGCGTTCCAGTGGCTCCAATGTCGTCCATTTCCTAAATTGGGGTGCTCCAGATGGCTCTAAGAATGTCACTGCATCATGAGAATGACCCATGTTTTGCATCTTGTCAAGCCTGGCTTTTTGGTTTTACAGGCAGTGTTTCATGTTGTCGATGTATCTTGGTACCGCACAACTGGTCTGACCGAGCAGGTGTTTGCTTGCGCCAGGATGCTCTAATTTGCGCCAATGTGGTCCCCACCAGTTTCTTCGTCAGAGCCGTTTTTCGCAGCTCTAGCTTCCATGGCTTTGATGTGAGGCCTCCACGTGAATCCAGTAATTTATTTGTTGCCAGTAAAGTTGGCCTGTCTGTCTTTGGTACTGGAAGGTCTCCAGTTTCAAGGTGACCTCTTCCATCTGATTGAAAGAGATGGTCTAGCTCAGTTTGAGTGGCCATCTTTCAGTCCAGTTGCTGACTCTATTGGCATTATCCTGGATTCTGCAGGAGGCTATTTCTTTATGTTCTGCTGCGCTCCACACTGCAAAGGCATCCGAACTGTTGTACTGATGTCATTAATGTAGACCAAGAACAGCATCAGACACAACATCTCCCTGAGGTACACATTCCCAGAGTTTGACAAGACTGCTGAATGTACAGACGGTAGAAGCTTCAGTGGCAGCTCCTATTAAACATGCCTTAACTAAAAATAATTACAATTAAATTGATGGGTCACATTAAAATTAATGAAATGATCACAAATGTTTATGCTCAATATGCATACTTTGTTAAGAAAACTGGCAACAAAAGTATTTAAACAGAGGAGTATGACATAAGCAATTGTTATGATCATTTTGCGTTCCTTTGCGTCCTGGTAAAATAGGGGTAGGGCAGCAGATTCAGCCACTGTGGCCCCTAAATGCATCACAGCATCATAACATCAGGTTGGGAGTACCTGTGGTACTCTATCCTAACCAATAGAACATAAAATAAGACCTATCAGTTGTATACAAAGTTTCTGAGGGCATCGGAAACAACGTACGTTTCCTAATTCTGCAATTTTAAATGGGAAAAAGCTATCATTCACCACGAATGTACTGTAAAGGATGTATACTTTCCTTATTTTTTTGCACTTTATGCTCACATTATTAAAACTTAATAGGTAAAGAGAGGTCAAAATGAAATGGAATAACTTGAGTAATTTGTGTATTTTTACAACTTGGGGGTAGGGATACAAAATCAACCACTGTGTCACTCACAGTAAACACAGCATCACCTAGTCAAGTTTATAATAATTGTAACATACTGTTTTAATGATCTAAGCCTGAAAATGGACTGCCAGTGCTATAGAAAATGTCTGAAGGCATCTGACACATTATTTTTGTCTTTTTTTACGATTTCGCGGAAATGGCCGTTTACTGGGTGCACAATATCTTCACTGTGAGCCAGAGATTCAATGTTTTTTCATTCTTTTTTTTTTGCAGAGGATGCAAAAGGCGTGCCTTAACATACAATTGTCTGATTTGGTCTTCTGAAATGAATTGATTTATTTAGAGGAAAATGTTTCTCAACCTCATTTAAGCATCTGCGAAGAGCGTGAATGTGGGTACCCTTGCGCCATCGGCTATATCTCTGGTGTGTTCCTAAGGATTGTCGGGGAACATGGCTTAAACATCTCAGGACATACTAAGGTACACTTTGAAACCCATCTTATTGAGTCCTGGGCCCCCAGGGGGGGGGGGGGGAGGGGGGTGCACGGTAGACCTCGCTAGCTTATGGAGTATTTGTTTTGAGTTCCCCATGCACATGGCGATTGCCCCAAGATTGCACTTTATGTTTTATAAGCGTACACTGATGTGTCATGTTTGCCGCGCAGTTCCGCCGGCCACGCAAACTGGGAGGTGGGGCAAGGCCATACCACGTAAAACTGAAGCTTATGCCTCTATCCTACATACAAAATAACATTAGTGCTGAGGTATGGCCTAAATATAAATTTAACCCATTTAACTCCAACTCCGTGCAGCAGGAGAAGGATCGAGCATGACAAAATCAAAGAGTTATACCAGATTAGCTTGGCGCCATTAGACGCCAAGCTAATCTGGCAATACCCATGAATTATCATGGTCAATCCCTATCCTACAACCAGTACAAACTCGTTCAATGACACTTCTGAAATTTGGGAAATACGGCCATGAGGTTAAATACAAACGGCCATTAGTTGGAAATATGGGCCACAGTACTTAGGTGGCATAGTCGAAAGATGATACGGCCATAGTGACTAGCTCAGACAGGGCTGAAGCTTGAGCTTGGCAGTCAGTAGTAGACTTCGTTTCTTTGTTCATGGGTGGCAGCACCAACAATTTAAATAAATGACAAGATGGGGTGAACCATAATCCACAAAGTCCCTTCTATATGCGAGCTGCCCTCGCTGTCAAGGGTCTCTACCTTTTGTCTTTGATCCGATTATGATGTTGAAATATTTCCTATTGAAAAAGCCTCGCAGATCTGCCAATGCGTCAGTGAGCTATATAAGGGACGCAGTGCATACGCCGCGCCGTCGGTTTGTCAAACGTCATTTGTCATGACGTATTTTTTTGTTTTTACGTAACTTTATATTTTACGTGATATGAGTTTCACTTTCGCTTCAAGGCTTGAGAAAATGGTGACAAAATTAGAACTTCCCGGTACAATTTCAGTCTTGCTATAATTTATGTGAAATCAGCTTGACTCTCTGAAAGCGCGTCGATGTGTGTGTGTGCGTGTTAGTGCTCCAAAACAGCTCCAAAAGGCAAAGATCCTATGTGCCCGGATAGCGCATGAGCATCTGTGCCTCTTCAGTGGAGATGCGCGCATGTGGGTGCGTGTGAGAGTGTGTGAGAGAGAGAGAGAGAGAGAGAGAGAGAGAGAGAGAGAGAGAGAGAGAGAGAGAGAGAGAGAGAGAGAGAGAGAGAATTACGTCATATTTAGAGTATTGCGTCAATGTCTGCGTGGTGACGGAGTTTCTTCTTTTACTTCAACGCCACTGATTTTCTCCCAGAAGTCCAGGTTTTTTACTGTTTTAATTTTTTTCTGAAAAGAATTAATTTTTACTGAAGAAGTTGAAAGGGTGCAAAGCTGGCTAACGAACTCATCCAATGTCATTCTCCAAACTAGCTATATCTAAATTTTCAAGTAAATATGACAAAAATTTGGGACTCTAATCTGGGTCAACCGACTTTTTATAAACGGGCTCTCAATGAGACATCCATTACCATAATTATGTTCGGAGGCTCTCTTAGCCACCCATTAAATAAAGTATTTCGCCAAGTTGCAAGCTTGTGTGTACTGAAATATTGGAAATTCTCGTGTCTACATACATACGCACACACCCACCCACCCACCCAACCCACGCACGCACACGGCACATAGGGCGCTTCTCGCCAAAAGTACGTTCAGCAGAGAGGTAGCGTAACTAGATATGACCTAATTTTTAACTAAAGTAGTTACTTTATTTGTCAGATTTTCAGGCCTGCACGCCTTTGTCGTCAAGGGCATTCTTTTGAATTTGCTCCAAAGCGACCCATCATAAAAAGTCTCTTCAATAAATAGAACAGACTTAAAAATCATGCATTTGATAATAATGCATATTCAACGCTCGCTGGGACTGAATACTGTCGCCTATGTTTGTTTGTTCGTTAGGTCTGGCAGGTAAGTTTGTTGGTTACTTGGTTATGCGCGTTTCACCTAGTAGTACAAACACAAAATAGGTTTACTTACGGATGATCAAAGACTCAGATGTATTTAGGGCATGGCATACAGTATCCCGCGTGTCTGAACAGGGGCGATGTATTATTTCCCCTAGCCCACACTGCCGACATGGCGTACACTGGTCGTTGGCCGGCTGGAAATAGTTCTTATCGCATCTCACGTGCCCAGCGTCACTCTGAAAACAACATGATGCCATCCAATAATTTCTCTCAAATGACTGCTACGAGCCTTCATATGGTGAACTAGTGAACATAGCTATGCACTGATAAATGCCATAACCATTCAGTGGCCTAGAAAGAGGTGGGGGGAGGCGAAACTACAGTCCAGCTATTAACCCTTTTCATTCATTTTTGCTTGAAATAATTTTGACTATATAGTTCAAGGGTGGTGCCAGAATAGCTTGGCGCCTGAGACTGTAAAGTTGCATGTCAATATCTTCCTACTCCAGTTAGACCGACGACATGGGAATTGTGCGGCTACTTACATCAGCTGACAGAAGAACAAGAAGCAGACATAGAACAGCTAGTCTCAGCACGTGACTCCAGGTTCCTGTCTCCATCTCCTGTCATGTGCAGTATTGTCAGTCCATGCAGCTACCTTGTTAAACTGATGCACCAACTTCAGTCTTCAGATTTCTAGTTCAGTGAGTACTGACTGATGACAGCCTAGATAACCGTGGGTCTGATCCGGCAAGATATTCCTCTGCAACATTTGTTATCATTCCAATTGATTATACGCACTGGCTTTGGTCGAGACTGAATTAACTCATTTAGTCCCGACACACCACATCATGATATCGATCAACCATGAGAGTTCAAGGGTGTGTACAGAATAGCTTGGCGCCCATAGGCGCCAAGTAATTCAGGCACCACCCTTGAACTGTCAGGATCGTTTTGTCTCCGAGTTGTAATACTCGTAATACAGATGACATGGTCCAAAATTTGGAACACAATGGTTTAACTCATTCAGCCCGGCGCACGTATTTCTCAAATTTTGGAGGCGTCATCTAACGCCTATGCACCTGTTGCAGGAGATGGATCGACCATAATAATTCAAGGGCAGTGCCAGAATAGCTTGGCGCCGACAGGCGCCAAGCTAATCTGGCACTACCATTGAATTATCATGGTCGACCCATCTCCTGCTGTAGTGCGTCAGGGCTGAATGGGTTAAGCGTATTCCTGGTGTGTATCAGTGTACAGTCTTCATTGTGCTGTCAGCTGACAAAGCCAGTGACTTCAACACCTCAGAAGAGAGTTACGGCCATTCTGATAGTCGGTGAACAGAAAACGTTAAGGGCTTAACGTCTTTAGTCCACCAAGAAGGTGATTTCAGAGACAGGGCACCGAAAAGAGGTCTGTACAAATTTTGACCCCAGCTGGGTTCGAACCCACGACCTTTCGGACGAGAGTCGAACGCTCTACCACCAAGCCACCCCGGCAGCTCCCCTAGTCGGTGAACAGAGGAAATAAGTAAATACACATTCGTGAGAATGTATTTTTCAATCCGGCCCAGCCTATGATCACTAACGGACAAAATAGGTAGGCCCTCCGATGTCGTAGCCTACTTGTTCGCTTCGAAATAACCGTGCTTACTCAACGACAAATGACGTCGTTGGAAGCTGACATTTCACATTACCCCGAAAGTCAATTGCGCAGCATTTTTTAAAATAAAAAAAAAAGACTTGTCTATGAAGTTATTTATAGCGAACGTGTGAAATATATTCGCAATAACAATATAAGTTATTGGCAGCAGGGATTTGCTACACGGACCCTTGTAGGCCTGAGGGAGGTCAAAAGAACCATTGTACCCCAAAGACCTGATGGGCACAATGGTTCTTTTGACCTCCCAAAGGCCTACAAGAGTCCGTGCACCAAGCCCCTGCTATCAATAACGTATTTGTTTTCATTCCTCCACAATTTTCGTAAAAGAAATCAAGAAGAAATCTTCCGACCTGGATCACGCCAGATATGACCGACGTCAAAGGAATATACATTTATACATTACATAATAGACTTATGAAGTAATTTAAAATATTTCATGACGTTGCCATCTCAAGTAGTGTGCTTGTTTCGAACAACACTAAGTAACTTTTTACTTTAGAATGTTTTGGTGATCTTTTATAGAGCAACTTAAACTCGCATCCAAGATGCGTCACAAAGAGGGCTACAACAAGTCCGCCATTTGTCGCTACAATGGGTTTTGTATAAAGGGACTGATCGTGTGACGTAGGGATGAAAACAATGAACATTATCACATAAAAATAAACAGTTTGCAGAGGCGGATCAGTTACCTCGGAGGGGGGGGGGAGAGAGGGAGGGGAGAGGGGGGAGGGAGAGTCCAACTTTTTATTTAGGACCCTTAACCCCGACAGAGTTGTCAGTCTCCGAAAAACCAAACAAAGGGGACGGGGTGAGGGGGGGGGGGTAGTAGGAGCGACAAGCATGTGTAAGCCTCCTGCACCTTTTCACTGCAAAAATAAAAAAAAGCACGTGGAGGGGGGAGGGGGGTCCAAACTGCCCCTCCCCTCCCCCCCAAAAAAAAAAAAAAAAATTGGGGCTGCACTGAGTGGGTGGTGGGGTGGGAGGTTCCGGAAACACTGCACTACCTCCCCCCCCCCCGCCTCCCCCATTTCAGCCCCTGAGTTTGTAATTAGGTCACGGTTAACTTGCTAGAATTCCCTCCAGTCATAGCCGGTTTATCCCGAGCAGTTTCCTAAGCCGTGAGGGACTATTAATTTTGTAGCCGTTCTGCTTTCCCCGCTTGACAGTTTTCGTTAAAAATCGTGTGTCACGGTTTATATCAAACTTTGCCAGTAAATATTCTTCGTTCTTACACAACTACAGGGAAAGTGACGTATTTTGTTTATTCATTAAAAACAGAACGGGAAAACGTGACCGGCCTTTGGCATTCTGGCCAATCGTTGAAGTCACGTGAATCAACGTTACACAAACCTAGACAGGTCTGTAGAAAAATTATCAGTCCGATGTCGTTGAAATGGCGGGAGAAGTATTTTTCATGCTTACTCAAAACCACCTTGCCATATCATGTCAGTTTGGCCCAGTCAGTACTTAACCCCGTCAACGCCGAGAAAACGTGAACGAAATCCAATTCAGTCAGTGCAAGACGCATAAATCCTCATGAGCCCCTGCGACTGAGGGGGCTCATGAGGATCTATGCCTCTTGATGAGACTGCCGGGTCGGTTTCAGTGTCGCCGCCACTGATGTTTTTCGGGTGGTTGTGGCTTTTTCGTCGTCGCCGACTGGAATGAACAAAGACTTTCAGAAACAAAACTGATATACGTTCAGTGGCCGGGAAGGGGTTAATTCTCAGTACGCAGAACGTCAGCGGGCTGACATCAGCCGCCATTTTGGCCCGTACAATGGCGAGGGATGACTAGTGCTGTCAGTCGGCCAACCTCTGACGGCCGATAAAAATTGAGTAAGTAGAGTCAGGCCAAACTCATAAAATGGTGACTGCCAAGAGTGTCACAGAACTAAAATGCAGGGAAGAACCCAACGGAGAAAGATACACGTTTATTAACGCAAGTTACATCCTGAGGCTGATTTTTTTTTCATAATGTGCTGAATGTCCTATGAAGCTAGACTACAGATTAGGAGATACATCAAGTGCAATCATTGTAGTTCAAAGGTGGTGCCAGACTGAATGGCGGCTTGGCGCCTGAGTGCGGCGCCAAGCCAAGCTATTCTGGCACCACCCTTGAACTATTATAGTCAAATTTATTTCTTGTGAAGTCATAGCGGTGTATCAGGAAGAAAAGGGGTACTAGTTCGGGTTAAACCGCTTTTCAAAAAATAGACATGCAAACACATACACAATGATTTCCAACTCATCTTTCGTGACGGAAAGATGCGACTGGCCTTGAAAGTCAGTCGTTCCCGCCACGAAAGCCCGCCGGCAAAGTTGAAAATCGCTGTGGACTAGTTTGCATGTCTTATTCGTTACATCTTGTTTGAAAAGGTGTTTTAACGCCAAATATTAATACATTGTGTAGTAACTGTTTCTTCTCAGACTGCGTGTCTCTTTCCGACTTCGCCGTTTAAAGAGTCAGTCTTGTCGGCTCGATGGCCTCAGCTTCTACTTACTAGGTTCGTGGCGGCACCGTCGGGAGGAGGCAACTGAGTGGCAGCCGGACTCATGTAGGCTCCGGCCTCGTGGTTAGCTCACCGTCGCACAGTTAGTCCGTCACATCATGATACTGATAACAGTATCACCGTGTTGACTACATCGCACACCCGTGTCTGACACTGAAGGCTTCTTTGTGTTACTTCCCTTACGAGAGTTGTTGTTTGTGTCCGGCTGAACAGCGGCACAACTTCACCCCGCGTATCAGTCAGTGTCACGAGCGCCTCAGCCGGTGCAGCCTAACACCTGCGCGCGCGTGCATATATACGCTTAGCAAACGCGGAATGACTGAGTCACTGAACCGGTTGGCGATTCAAGTTTTTTTTTAAATAAAAGTTAAAAGTTTATGGCTTAACCCGTTAAGTGCCGAGAAAATCTGAACACCATCGACGTGCAAGAGGTATAGATCCTCATAAGCCCCCGCATTTGCGGGGGCTCATGAGGATCTAAGCCTCTTGCTGAGACCACTTTGAGTCCGTGTTCATCGTACTGGGACAGCTAGTGCTTTTTTTTTTTTAGTTGTTGATTTAACGAAGATTATAAAAACAGTCTGTGTCAAGTGACACTGAACGGGTTAACGGCTTTTGTCCACCACAAAGGTGATTTGGAAGACGGGACGGCACTGGCCGAAAGGGGGAGTGTACAGATTTTGACCCCAGCTGGATTGGAACCCATTACCTTACAGACGAGAGTCGAACACTCTACCACCTGAGCACCAGCAGCTCCCCATTGGGGTAATTGACCTATCCATGGTGACCCGGAAATCAAAGTGAAGATTAAAAAAAAAAACACATTACTCGTGCATAGTAAATTTGTAACACTGACAAGAAAAACTGTTTACCGCTATGGGCTTTAGATTGTTGCAGTAAAATCAGTATTGTGGCATTCTTTTTCCTGCACTGCTAGATAGTATAAGTCATTGGTAGAAGGGGTTTACTAAACGGACCCTTGTAGGCCTGAGGGAGATCAAAAGTACCATTGTACCCCGAAGGCCGAAGCCAGCAGTGAAACGCAGAGAGGTATTTAATGTTATAAACGATCTAGAGCCAAATAAGACCGTCTCTTGGCTTGACTTCGCGAACGAAGATTCTATAGGGCTTGCCCACGTCGTCTGCAGGCATTTTCGTGACTGCGGAGGCCAATCCGGGACAGGCAGGTTCGACCGCAGTGGCTGCAGGGGAAGGTCTGGTCAGGGTTCTGAGTTACGACAACTCTGTTTTTTCTCCTGAGCCGCTTGTCCTTGAGGTTAGCTCTGCGAGAGTCCTCAAAGGAGACGGCTGCCTTGTGAATGGTGGAGCGCCAGGTGTCACGGTCCGCAGCAAGCGAAGACCACTGGCGGTGGTCGATTTGGCAGGCACTAAGTGACTTCTTGAGACCGTCTTTGTATCTCTTCTTTGGTGCCCCTCTGTCTCGGTGTCCAGTGGCGAGCTCGCCGAACAGAGTGATCTTGGGTAGGCGATGATCCTCCATCCTGGAGACGTGCCCCGCCCAGCGAAGCTGTGTCCGCAGCAGCAAAGCCTCGATGCTCAAAGTTTCCGCCTGTTCAAGGAGTTAGTTAGTTATTTGGGTTTAACGCAGAGCAGGCACCTGTTCAAGGACCTCGACGTTGGTGACATAGTCACTCCAGTGAATGCTGAGGATGGTACGCAGGCAGCGCTGGTGAAAGCGTTCGAGGAGTCGTAGTTGGCTGCGGTAGAGGGCCCAGGACTCGGAACCGTACAGCAGGGTGGTGAGGACGACAGCTCTGTACACGCTGATCTTGGTGCCTTTTTTCAACTGTTGATTGTGCCACACCCGCTTGAATAGTCGCCCGAAAGCACTGTTCGCTTTTGCCAGCCTGTTGTCCAGCTCCTTGTCCAGCTT
Source organism: Semisulcospira habei (assembly GCA_036245525.1). Taxonomy (NCBI): domain Eukaryota; kingdom Metazoa; phylum Mollusca; class Gastropoda; family Semisulcospiridae; genus Semisulcospira; species Semisulcospira habei. The sequence goes on from BTPG01000002.1 coordinate 235,651,061, forward strand.
GGCGTCTGACGTGATGATGCAGCCAAGGTAGGTAAACTGGTGTACAGACTTCAGTTCAGACTCGCCGATGGTGATGTGGGGAGGGCGATGCTCTTCCTTGGGTGCTGGCTGATGAAGGACCTCTGTCTTTTTCAGACTGACCTCAAGTCCAAAGAGCTGGGCGGCATCTGCGAAGCAGGACGTAATGCGCTGCAAGGCTCTCTCTGTGTGTGCAACGAGGGCAGCGTCATCAGCAAAGAGCAGCTCACGAATCAGTTGGTCTAGGGTTTTCGTGTTGGCCTGCAGTCGTCTGAGGTTGAACAGGCTGCCATCGAGACGATACCTGATGTACACTGCGTCGTCATCGTCAAGGTCCACTGTGGCCTGCTTCAACATCATGCTGAAGAAGATGGTGAAGAGGGTCGGTCCCAGCACGCAGCCTTGCTTCACGCCGTTGCGAATGGGGAATGGTTCTGAGAGGTCACTGTTTAGTCTGACCTGGCCTTGCTGGTCCTCGTGGAGCTGGACGATCATGTTGAGGAACTTTGGGGGACAGCCTAGTCGCTCCAGGATCTGCCACATACCTTGCCTGCTCACAGTGTCAAACGCTTTTGTTAGGTCGACAAACGTTACGTACAGCCCTTTGTTCTGCTCGCGGCACTTCTCCTGAAGCTGTCTCAGCACAAAGACCATGTCGGTGGTACTCCTGTTGGCTCTGAAGCCACACTGGCCCTCTGGGAGGTGGTCTTCAGCGATGGCAGGTACCAGCCGATTCAGGAGCAACCTTGCGAGAATTTTCCCCGCAATGGACAGCAAGGTAATTCCACGATAATTAGAGCAGGCAGACTTCTCTCCTTTGTTCTTGTACAGGGTGATGATGACTGCATCACGGAGATCCTTTTGTAGTGTTCCTTTTTCCCAGCAGCAGAGAAAGAGGTCGTGGAGCTTGTTGTGCAGTGCTGGGCCTCCATGTTTCCATATCTCTGGCGGGATTCCGTCAATGCCTGCTGCTTTGCCACTCTTGAGCTGGTGGTTGGTTGTGAGGGTCTCTTTGGGGATGGGCGGTTCGTCCAATTCAACCTTTAGTGGAAGGTGTGGGATTTGGAGGATGACTGTTTCTTGAACAGTGCGCTCAGCGCCGAAGAGGTCCTGAAAGTATTCCGACCAGCGGTTCAAGATGGAGGTATTATCTGTGAGGAGTGCCTGTCCATCAGCGCTTCGCAGGGGACTTTGTACCAGGTGCCTAGGGCCATACACTGCTTTCAGTGCTTCGTAGAAGCCCCTGTAGTCACCGTTGTCAGCGCAGAGCTGGGTCCTCTGTGCGAGTCTGGACCACCACTCGTTCTGGAGTTCTCTAAGCTTGAGCTGGAGACTGCTGCAGATGAGGCGGAAGGCAGACTTCTTCACAGGGCAGGAAGGCTGGGCATCACTCTGGTGAGGAGGACGTCACTGCGGTCCCTCTGACGCACTAGGACATAGTCGATAAGGTGCCAGTGCTTGGAGCGAGGATGCATCCAGGTGGTCTTTCGACTGTCCTTTTGCTGGAAAGTAGTGTTGGTGATGACAAGTTGCTGCTCTGCACAGAGCTCCAACAGTAGGCGACCATTGTCATTGCAGTTCCCAACGCCATGCTTGCCGAGGACTCCTTTCCAGGCCTCAGAGTCTTGGCCCACTCTGGCGTTGAAGTCGCCAAGGATGATGACTTTGTCGTCTGCAGGGGTGCTCTGCAGGAGGCTGCGCAGGTCAGAGTAGAACTTGTCTTTTTCTGCAGGCTCTGCCAGGAGGGTTGGGGAGTACACACTGAGAAGGGTGACGTATTGCTGGTGTCTCAGTGGGAGGCGCATGGACATGATGCGGTCGGAGTGACCCGTTGGTAGGTTTTCCAACTTAGTCGCAATGGGGGTCTTGACCATGAAGCCCACGTCTGAGAGCCGTCTTTCTGATGCAGGCCTGCCTGACCAGTAGAGGGTGTAGCCAGCGCCAAGTTCTTGGAGGCTGCCTTCCTCCGGGAGGCGTACTTCGCTGAGCGCGGCGATGTCGATGTTTAACCTCCGCAATTCATGGGCAATGAGGGCGGAGCGACGCTCAGGGCGTCCGCTGTCTGCTGTGTCGAGCATGGTTCGGATGTTCCAGCATGCTACGTTGAGTCCGGTCGTGGTCGTCATGAGAGTGGATCCGTTGTTTTTTCTTGTTTTCTGACCGCATGAGAAGATGCCCGTTGACCGCGGCTAGCCAACTGGGGTTACGAGGGGATGAGCTTTGGTTAGGCCACCTTTTCTAGGCCCCTCTCCGTGTGGAGCAAGCAGTGCTGTCCCTAGAGAAGGCTGCTTGTTCGTTCAGGGTGTGCCGAGTGACGTTGTCATCCCCAGGTCAAAATCAGGCGACCAATATCCTGAACCGCCTGCATGCAGGTTTGAGACTGCGGCTTCCAGTGACATCTTTCACCTGCCGTTTTGCCCCTTGCCCATCGCTACAGGACTTGTTCAGTGTCATAGTCCGTGGGCGTTTCCTAAAGCCTGCGCGGTGGAGCTTTTTGGTGGAGTGCAGTGTGCGCAGTACTGGCCCCACCCTTTAAACCCTTGGTTCGTTTGCCATGGCCTAGCAAGCTGGGACGGTGGCATCGAGGTCCTCAGGTCGTAGGTTTTATATCAGACTGTCCTTGTCTTAGTCTCTGGCTCAAAAGCCTTCCCCGGAGACACGGGGGCTTTGATGTCAGGGGTTTCCTCCCTTAGCCTTTCCGCAGCCAAGCGGCCAGGCCTGCAAGGCAGCAGGGGACTCGTGGGGGTCGGGGTCGTCTATGTCCCGTGCAGATGTGAACATCTGCCCACTGCCCAGAAATAAGACCGTAGGTCCTGATCTTATACACAATAAAATTGTGATAGCTATTAGTACGCTTATTTCAGAAGCTCTTACCATTCTCTTTAACCGGTCGCTTGACGAATGTATATTTCCATCCGTGTGGAAAATTTCTCATGTAACTTCTGTCTATAAAAAGGTGACAAAAGCAAATGTAGCAATTATCGCCATGTATCCTTGCTCAGCTGCATTGGTAAAATTCTAGAAAAATGCATCCAACGCCATATATTCCAACATCTTTATTCGAATGATCTAATAACTGTTAGCCAATCAGGTTTTATACCTGGGGACTCAACAGTCTACCAACTCCTTAGTGTCTATAATGACTTCTGCAAGTCATTGGATAGAGGCATAAATTCCCAAGCTGTATTTTTTAATGTAGCCAAAGCCTTTGACAAAGTGTGGCATCATGGATTGCTTAAAAAATTAGATGTAATAGGAATACGTGGGAAGCTTCTACAATGGCTGGCTGATTACCTGCGCAATCGCAAGCGAGCTGTTGTTATCAAAGGATATATATCTACATATCTACCCGTGGAGGCGGGCGTCCCGCAAGGGTCAGTGTTGGGCCCTATCCTTTTTCTTATTTATATTAACGACATTGTACTAGTGGGCGTTTCCTAAAATGAAACTGTTTGCAGATGATACCAGTATGTATTTGTCCCTGAATAATGATAATATTAGAGCTGACATAATGAACTCGGATCTCGAGAAAATTAGTGTTTGGGCCCATAAGTGGAAAGTAAATTTTAATCACCTAAAGACTGAACTATTGAACATGTCACGTAGCCAGAACTTCCAACCACTTCCCCTACTCTTTGATAACAGTCCACTTCAAAGTACTGCTACACACAAACACCTTGGCATCATCTTGCAAAATAACTGTAAATGGGCTACCCATATCAAATCTATTATAGCCAGATGTCGATTACTTATAGCTTGCCTAGATTCATATAAATATAGACTATCGAGACGATCTCTGGAGACTATGTTCAAATCTTTTATACTGCCACACTTTGACTATGCTGATGTGATCTGGGATAATTTACAGGGGCACTTTCGGATGAATTGGAAAGTCTCCAGTTACACGCTTTAAGAACCATTACTGGCGCAGTCCGTGGCACTAGCCACCAGTTACTTTATGAAGAAACCGGTTTTATTCCATTGTGGCAAAGACGTCGTCGTCATAAACTCATCCTTTATTTTAAAATAGTCAGTGGTATAACCCCCGCGTACTTAGGCCCAGACCTACCACAGTTAGTATCTGCATCAAATCCTTACCACAAACGACATCCACTTGAACGCCAAGTCCCCCAGTATAAAACTGAACTGTACAAATCTTCATTTTTCCCATCCACCACGGGTCTTTGGAACAGTTTGCCACATCACATTCAGCGTAGTCAATCCTCAAGCAAATTTAAATCATTCCTGTCGCGAGACGATTGTGTCGTTCCCCCATATTACTATTTAGGTTGTAGAATAACACAGATAATCCACTGTAAAATTAGACTTAAAATGAGCGACCTCAATTATGACCTGGTTAGTCGTCACCTCTCTAATTCTCCTGCCTGCTCTTGTGGAGCCAGTTCTGAGACCGCCGACCATTTTTTACTCCAGTGTAGTAATTACGATGTAATAAGACGTTTAACAATACTTACACTTCCACCAGAATACACCAATATACATTTACTCCTTAATGGAAGTAAAACCCTACCATCCACAGTGAATAACGATATATTTTCAGCTGTACACGAATTTATTACTGCAGCAAAAAGATTTCATTGAGTTATAAAATAGGACTGCAAGAAATAAGGGAAATAAAGAAAATCTAAAAACCAGTTGAGACAACTCTCTCTCTCTCTCTCTCTCTCTCTCCACTATAATAATTGAAATGTTTTCCTATATTTTCATTTTTTTATGTATACATATATGTATTGATATATATATTTACTTACCTATATTGTATTTAAAATCTGCATACCACCGCCATGCTAATTTTGCAAATAGTATAACTGAGTGTCCAGATCATCCTATAAGCCTGTGGCTTGTTTTGATCTGATGGTAAGTCGTGTATATTCTTTTATGTATTTTGCAAAGTAATAAACTATTTAAACCAAACGCAGAGATGGTGACATCGGAAATGGAGACATTCCTGAGAATTGGAAAGAAATGTGGACTGGAGGGAGCTCAACTACTGAAGACGGTTTGTGAAGGAGAGAGAAGAGGAGAGACTGGAGACTGGGCCGTACAATAGTTCCTTTGACCTTCGAAGGCCTGCAAGGGTCCGAGCAGCAAGCCCCTGCTACCAATAGCGTATTTGTTTTCATTCATCCACTATTTTCCTAAAAGTGAGATACCAAGAAGAAATCTTCCGACCTCGATCACGCCAGACATGACTGACGTCAAAGGAATATACATTTATACGTAATAGACTTATGACGTAATTAAAAATCTTTCATGACGTTGCTGTCTCCAGTAGTGTGCCTGTTGTTTCCAACGAGTGATCTTTTATAGAACAAAACTCGCATCTAAGATGCGTCACGAAGAGGACTACAAGAAGTCCGCCATTTGTTGCTACAAGGGCTTTTGTAACTCGGTCATCATGTGGTGCAGTTTGTGCTCACGGGGATTGGTCGTGTGACGTAGGGATGAAAACAAGATGCTATACCAGTGAGATGGCGTCCGACCCGGCTGTGACTACGTACATATTCAATTGTTCATACTTTGTATAACTGCATTACGTTCCTCGCGCTGTTTTAAAGTATAAACAATACATGATGTACGTCATGTCAGCCGCCGTGTAAGAAAAGCCGCAGGTCCTCGGGCCCACCGGCAGTGCCGGGGCCCGCGCAGGCACGGCCCGCGGCTGTGCGCGGACCTGGCACTGCGGTCGTGGCGGCCGCCGGGGCCTGTACGGACGTTTTTCCTACTGGGGAACTGAACACTGTAGCATTCTAGCCAATGCTGTAGTTGGAGCCTATATGATGGTCACAGCGAATAATATTCGGGTTTTGCAGACCGGCCGACAAGTTGTGGGTCTGCATAGGAGGTTAGCGAACTGAACTACTGTTACCCGGCTTCTCTTCAGGGACTTCCCATCCGTTTCTTGGACCAAACGGGTAAGAGCACACAAGAATAGCGTTCGGGAATATCCGGTATTAGCACACCCTCGTGACGAACTGCACTGACTTAGGTAAGCCTCGCGCAAGTAATCTCCATTGCAGAGCCCGCCTACGCACCTTGTGGTCTGCGCAACCGTGACCCGAAATTGCTTCATACCTCAGACTGAACGATTGGCCAGAATGCTATAGGGTTTCCTCTGCTGTTTTTAAAGATCAACACTAAAACACATGAGTTGAAGATAGTACAGGAAAATACCACACGTACAGAACGTTTTGCCAATGTCTGTTGCTGCTTTCTAAACTGATTTTAGTTTGTTTTTTTAAGTCCATAGTTAACACATTAATTTTAGTCTTAGGCTTCAGAATAACTTAGGCCGGAGTGCCACAATGCACGGGAGTCCTGTTAGTTGTTAGATTCTGTTGTAGTTTTGCTGTGGTACCTGGAATATGTGTGTGTGTCAGTGCCGGCCGGTGTGTGTGCGTGTGCGCGCGCGCGGGTGTGTGTGTGCGTGCATGTGCATGTATGTGCCGGCGTGTGTGTGTATGTGCGTGTGTATGTGCGTGTGTACGTGCATTTTTGAAATTTGTAAGGCGCCTAGAGCTTTATCTGAGGTTATTTAGGCGCCACAGAATATTATTAATATTAGATATGTAAAAGAAAAATATATAGATAAAGATATATACCGCCCGTTTGCCAGTGAAACACAAAGAACACCACAATAACCAACAACAAAAGAAAACACGCGACTTAACCCATTTAGCCCCAAGTCCCTACAGCAGAAGATGGATTGACCACAATAATTCAGCCAAGGGTAGTGCCAGATTAGCTTGGCGCCTGATGGCGCCAAGCTAATCTGGCACTACCCTTGAATTGTCATGGTCAATCCATTTCCTGCAACTGGTACATTGTCATTAGGCAACACTTCCAAAATTTGAGAAATGGAACCTTGGGGCTAAAAGGGTTAAGATCAATATGTTGTCACTGTTATTGTCTTGGCTTCAGAAAGTAACTAGCAGCATCGTGTTCTTGTATATTTCTGCAGTGAACATGTAGCACCATTGTTAACTACTAAGCATAGTTTAAATAGTTTTATTGCATCGTTAAGCACATGTACAAGATAGAGCATACCAAACAAAACAAAACAGTCAATGTACTTTAAAACACTTAAATTCGATCCCATAAAAACTGTAAAGGTATATAGCCAAAGCAGAAAAGGATTATGCACCTTTAAACTAGTTTTGCTGCCGTATGGTTTGTAACAAGGAATAGATAATCGGGCGGACGTAGGCCGCCAGTGGCACGCACACAATTGGGCACGTGCCAATGGCGGCCGACGTCAGCCCGATGACCTTTTCCTTATTGGGGACGTAAACAGAAAAAGAAGGCAGCACCCACTGAGCAGTGTAAATTTCTTCTTTAATAAATATGAAGGTATAACGTAAAACTGTAACGCCTGTAGTTGATAATCCAACACCAAATGTGTGAAATGGATGAAATATGACGTCTGAAGGGTAGCGCCGTATTAGCATGGCACCACTGAGAAGAGCCATTTGAAGCGAAAGCGCCATCTATGGACTAATGCAGCACAAAGCAGGAAGCAGCTTCAGTACGAAGAGTACAGTACGAACACAAGATAGCTCAACTTATCCTTGTTTTGAGTTGTGCTGAGATCTATGACCTAATGGTTTGAGGTGTGTTGCGGAGATTCAGAACCTAATATGGGAAATCTGATTACAAGGACTTGCTCCAGGCCTGAAAGGGTTAATAGTTCTCAATGTTTTCCGTTATAAATGTTTTTAGTCCCGACGTAAATAATGCTGCGGGGCGGATCAGTTACCTCGGGAGTGAGGGGAGAGGGGGGGGGGGGGTTCCAATTCTTTGTTTGGGACGGCCTTCAACCTGACAGTGGCCGAAAAATCAAACAACTGGGGTAGCGGGCGAGGAGGGGTAGGGGACGGGAGAAGGGGGGGGGGGAGGTGGGTGGGGGTTGGGGTGGGGGTAGTAAGGGCTTTCCAATGCGCAAAGCCGCCGTTGGCCCGCGTGAGGAAAAAAAAAAAGAAAAAAAAAAAAAAAGAAAAGAAAGGAATTTTTTTTTAATAAATTTTTTTAGTTGGTGCCAGCGAAATTTGCCGGCCAGTAACTTAATGTTTTCGCAAATGCCAGGATGTGCAGTAAAAGAGTCAGTATGGTAAACATGAGCTCAGAATGAATGAACACAGCGGCCGTGACATCCACAGCAACATCGTGAATCCCTCGTCCCTTTCAGTTTGTCTGTTTATTCTTCCACTGGACAGTTTTTCTGTTTATTCTTCCATTGGACAACACTTTGAGCAATCAGCCATGCTGCCTGTACAGCTACACTTAAATATAAAGTTGTATCTCTGATGACCGAGACTGACGCCAGCTGTGCGACAATGATACAGCTGTTTATCTTTATTTGGATGGAGTGCCGTTTATCGTTATTTGCAGATTGTTGTGTGTCCAGCCAGTTTCCAGAGCGCAAAGGCCCTCGGGCCCACGAGGGCCGCAGATAGCCCGCGCACGGTTGTGCGCGGGCCTGACTGCAGCCCTCGTCGGCACGAGGACTTTTGCTAGAGTTCAGTGTGTGGTACTGTCATCAAATGAAGCGGGCCGCTCGTGGCTGGGTGTTGGAGAGGGAACGCAAACCACACCCAGGCTGTTGTCCGGCAAAACAAAGGCTCCACCCGTGGACATCGTTATGGCGACTGTCAGGTCTGCCCTGGTCCTGCCTTGACCCTCGCTGGTTGGATCTGCGGCTCGGTGGAGGCTGACAGGTACAAGAACTGACTGCTGTTGGGATGCAATGGACGCGTGGTCTCCGTGCTGGCTGACGTCACTGATTTGCCTGGGATCTTGCTGCCTGACCTCTGATGTCATCGGCACGGTACCCACATTTCCCATGTCTCTGTCCTCGCGTGGTGAGCGAGCTCCTGCTTGGTCCCCAACTCCCTGGCTTCTCGTCTCCTGAGGTAGTGGCTCCCGTAGGTGTCGCTGTTGCATTAGCTCTCTCCCACTTGTTCCTTGTACAGTTAATGAGACCTGGTCCCGCCTGGCAGAGGCCGAGAGATGAAGGTCAGGGCAGGACGCGGACATGGGAAGGAGAAGCTCACCGTACTCATCGTGCTCCTGACCCTGGCGACGCGAGGAAAGAGACAATCGGTGCTGCTTCAGATTATTGATCAGAACGCAGCCCTGAAGGTTGGTTGGAGTGTTCCTGTTTTGGGGCAGCAAGGCTTGCCTGGGGTCGTATCCAGATGGATCCAACTGGTCCTGACTTTCGGCGTTAATTCCGCTGCCGTACAGGAGGCGAGTGTCCATGTCAGAGTTGTGCTCTTGCACCCCGAGTGGAGTGTTGGAAACAAGAGCGACGGGTTGGACGCTCAAGGATGCGCGCCTGAAGAAAAAACAAGGAAGGAGTGCTGAGGCCTACATTGTGCAGCTTGTGATGTACTGTTGTAGGATAGCATGCACATATTAAAATAAAAAGTTAAACCAGTAAATGTATCTTATGCATTGAAAAAAAATGCAATCGGCAATAATCTTAATATTATAGTCGTGTAAACATTTATTATGAAGCGTGACTGCAGTATAAGAACTCATTAACAAAGACGCACAGTGACACTGACTGAAGTGCTTTGTGGGTTTTACTGCGGAATTTTATTTGACGACAAGAGACCAACTCCATGTGCAGCACCACACAGACATACCGTGCTGTGTCCGTCCTGGTATTGTTAGGCCGGTCCGTGTTCAATTTCTTTTGGGTCTCGTTCGCACTTCTGGATTCCGCCCCAACCTGGCGCTGAAACCACAAAACATGAAATTTACTAATTCGCAGACGTTGCGGTGATATTAGCGGTATCAAACTGTAACCCTACACGGCCGGAACAAAGCAAACAACACCCAATGCAAGAGGCATAGATCCCCAAGAGCCCCTGCAGTCGCGGTGGCTCTTGAGGATCTATGTCTTTTTCCTTTTGCTACCATGTATATTTAGACAGACAGTTTTTTTGGCACTGGATTTTCACAGCTTCAAAGCACTGTAACTTGCGAACACTGGCGCTATGCCCTGAGACTACACAGCTGACGCGACGATCGATCGATTAGTTGACTCTGATAGTTTAAGGGCAGTGCCAAAAACAAGTACACAAACATGTATACGCACCTGGGTGATATCATTGCCCGTGTTTCTGATAAAGATTGTCTCTCTGTACTGCTCCGCTGGCTGTGACGTGGACACACTAGTGACGTCAATGTAACACTGGAGGGTGGGGCTGGTGTCTTGATGCCGAACACTCTCTACCAGCCATTGTTTCTTCTTCGGGCTTTCTCTGGCTTGGCAGTGCAGCAACTTCTTCAGCGGGAATTGCTGAAACAAAGAACAGAAGTCGGGTTTGTTTGTATCTACACATCTATTTAATACAACAGTCATTTTCGTTGTTTAAAATGCCATCATATATAGTGGGGCGCACATACAATGACTATTCATGTTTGTCACAGCACACAGCACACGTGTGAGTAATGTTTTGGAGACTGGGATTACATGTTGTGGTGCCGGAATATGTTGGAAAACTATGGACGGACCTGTGAGGTCGGAAAGAGGAGCTCCTGAGAATCTTCTCGCTTGACTTGCTGCCACACGTCACGGTCAGCCCCACGTAGTGTCAGCTCCATGGTGACGAGCGAGGTCAGGAAGTCGTCCACCAGGTCCAGGGTCTTATCCACTGCAACCCCGCCCCTCACCACGTGGTCCTGAACAGGACAGAGTCGAGACGTAAACTTCGTTTCCCCTTTCACATACTCGGCCTGTCGTTTACAATGGAAACGACCTACACGGTAGGTCATAGACAGGAAGTTGAGTCAAAAAAATCAGGAAAGTTTATATACCGACGAGCAAAAGAAATGCGACATTTTTGGAATCATGGGAAACACTTTTGTGTTTCCGATGATTCCAGAAATGTCGCATTTCTTTTGCTCGTCTGTACATAAGGCACACAGCTGGCTGTGTTCTCGATGTGACTGTGTCATCTGCGACACAAAATGCTCAGGAATACTGTCAGCAGATCAACTGCGCTCCCTTGCAGCCAATTTTATTTGTTAAACAGGGTCTTCACACGTTTTTGAAGATCAAGGACATTTTAAAGGGACATTACTCCGCAGCTAAATCAAATCTGATAGAGCCGTTTCATTCAGCATAAAGTTCGTATCGTGAATAATGACTCCATATAAAGGACTTTTAAAAATCTCTATTCACTGGCTATACATCGGACACTATTTTGATATCAGTGTGGTCTTTCTTTTTGTCAAAGGCTATAGATACTGACGATAAAAAGAAATGCGACATTTTTCGAATCATCATCGAAAACACTAAAGTGTTTTCAATGATTCAAAAAATGTCGCATTTCTTTTGCCCGCCAGTAGATAAAGTAGAACGTGGAAAGAATTTAATGGACAATGTAAAACACCGGCACATGAATGGGCAGCCTGTCATTTCTGCATCAATCATTTCCTGAGCATAGAGGACAAGTAAATCAAAAGGACATGAAGGTATACGCTGTATTACCCGCTGGAAGTCTCTGATGGTGATCTTGCGGTCCCACAGATAGAGGAAGACCTCGGCTTGCCACAGACCGTCCACACGCTGCAGTGGCGGACTCACGGCCATCAGGTGAAGCTCAGGCAGCTGGTCCACGCCTTGTCCACACGCAACACACACGTAGGCGCAGAACTGGATCGTGGTGACGATGAGCTCGCCACAGGGAAGCAGCTGGAAGTACCCCGGGCCGTACTGCAAGCCTGTCTCCTCGTCCCTCGTCAATCCTCGGTCGGACTGAAAGTACCCCGGGCGGTACTGCAAGCCAGTCTCCTCGTCCCTCGTCAATCCGATGTCGGACTGGAAGTACCCCGGGCCGTACTGCAAGCCAGTCTCCTCGTCTCTCGTCAATCCGGGGTCGGACTGGTAGTGAGTGTCGTTGTTTTTACACAGCTCTTCATACATGGCCTTGGGCGGCACGAGGCTGACCTGAAGGACCCCGTCCTGCCCTATGTGCAGGTGATAGATCCTGACCTGTTCCTCTGGGAACGACAGCGGCAGGCCATGAGGCAGGAAAATATGGACCGGCTTGTCAAACTGCTGAATACCTGAGGCGTGAAACTCGGCCACTGGACTCATGATGACGAGGTGCTGGGCCAGACTTAGCTTCTGGCGGACCTGCGGCAGGTCAGTGTAGGTCGCCATAACAATGTCCGCATAGACTCCGGGCGGCACGGCGTTAGCGAGGATCTCCAATCTTACGTCACTGTCCGGCATTGTCAGGCTGCCTCCGGCGCTCTGGAAACTCCCCGCTCCCTGCCAGGACGCCGAGAACATCGGTTTGGACTCGGAATGAATCATTCCTACATCCTTTCCGCATCTATCTGTTTGAGACAGTGCAGACGCAAAATATGTCGATGTGATGTTTGTCAGCCCAGTGCTGTAAGTTTTTTGCAGCTGATCAATGGTGGGCACAGGATTGTCGACTGGGAAGTTTTCCTCTCTTGGCCAATCACTAATACAGTTAGAAGACGACTCAAAAGAGAGTTGGCTGTTGAGAGGGGCGCTCCAGTGTTTTAATTCTGTGTTTGTGTGCTGGTTGTCTTCCCCAGATGATCGATTAGAGACAATCAGTGTGTCATGATGGTATGTCTCGTTTGCAGAATGACACCGCTCGTTTTCATAGGAGATACCTGACGCGTGTTTAGGTGACCATAGTTTAACATTACCTGTGGTGTTTCCTTGCGAAGATGCAATCGATAATAAAGATACATTCTCCTTCAAGGATAAGGACAGTGTTTTCGTGTCCGCTTTCGGTGTACCGATATCGAGCAGCTGAATGGTCTCGGCCTTCGTTGAGTCATTAAACTTGAAGACCCTGGCCATGGGCTTCGATTCTTCAGAATCCGTGGATTCATCGCCTTCGATATTTATTCGATGCTGTTTGTTAAGGCCACACTTCAAGACGAAACACTTGTTTAAAAGTAGAAAAATAGGTCCAGTAAATATCAGCAGGAAACATAGCGACACGTAAATCCAAGTAATAACACACTGAGCCATGTCGAAACCCATGCACGCTCCTGCAAAGAGATTTTATGGAGCATATACTACAATACCGAGTACATGAATATGTATGCATACTGCTAATTTTGAGTCTGATGGAATTTCCCATTGCAAAGTTGGCTAAGTATGGGTGTGACCAATTTGTCTGGTTGTTTTGAGAAGCATATGTCTAGACATCACTGAAAAAATACATTCTTCAACTTGTTTTTTGTATCATTTACATTAATGTCCTACCGCTATCAGTCTAAACGGTTAACTAAATAACGTTCTTCACCCATCTATATGTTTGACTGCATGTTTCTGTTGATCGGCTTCGTAAAGAGCTTCCTGTTCCTGATAGTAAACGCGGCAAAAACGAGTTGAAAACACCCATGAGCACTGTTCCCCCCCCCCCCCCCCACAATCGTATAGTTTCCTACCTGTACCGGGACTACCAGACACTTCCAATTCCAGTGATTAGGCAACCAAGGACAATATGTCAACAGCCAAGTTTTCGACACCTGTTTGTGTACGTGACAGATACGGGAAACGACTCCTATCAAAAGTTTACAATCGGCACGTAAGCGCTTGCATGTGCATTCAGTAATCCCATAATTCCCTGTACAAACGATGAACAAGTAACAATCCCCAGAAATAGATGCCCTGACAAGGTGTGCACAAGAACTTCACTTGTTTGGCATAAAACACCTTAAGTATGATTTCAGCGACATGCTTGAATACTGCACAGAGTGTAAGCTTGATCGTTTGAATACTTTCCGCAAATTCCAGTGGGAATATCATTTTCTGCATAATTAATACTATAGTTTCGGGTACACGCAGCTACATAACGGGTGGAATGCACAATTCATAGTTCGTGCACTTCCATTTACACTACTTTCTGTTTTTGTGCAAACTTCATGCGCAGTGGTAGATGGTATAAAATTTAATTCCGGATTCATTTACGCGTAGATCGTGGGTGGATTGTGCATTATAAACATGGATAAAATGTTGCTTAGAAAAACGCACCATGCAAATTAGCTACAGATTTAGTCTAAATTGACTTACATTCTGACAGTTGTAGAAGACACACTGGAATGTGCACTTAGAGGTACTCTTTTCAGAGGCTAGTTGTACGGGTAAGCTCATTTTGGTGAAATAATTGAATGATTATAAAGGAGGTGTTGTTGGCATCTGCTTTTGATAGCTTTCTCGACAACATCCTTGTCTTCTTATCGGCAGAACAACGAAAAATATGCGTAAATATTTACCTGTTTAGTGTCAAAACTCTACACGCTAGTTGCCGTAGCAACGGTCATTCCAAACAAGGAAGTCTCGTTTGTTTCAAACCAAGGCCATTCACAGGTATGGTTTATATTTGGTTTTAGTATAATCATGAGGTAAATGTATACTCAGACTCAAAAAGACGTGAAAAGAGTCGGTAAATGTGCCCGCAAACAATGAGCCACCCGCACAACAAAACATGAACATTTACTTTGTTGTTTACTCTAGATGTTGAGCGTACTCTCTGAGCTACCTTCACAAAAAATTGGAAGAGTTATCGCCCGTTGCTACCTTAGAGGACACAGGGTTTCGTTGGTGGTGAAAATAACCAAAACTGGAAACACTCTGACAACCACTTTCCTGTGATGTTTTAAGACATATGTTGTGTGGATTGCTTATGTTATTAACTGCCTGAAAAGAAATTTGACTCACAAAATTCATTAGAGAACCAGAACTTCTGGAGCACAGCATTTTTTAAATTAATAAATCTTATTTTATTTGTTTTGAATTCCCTTCTATTTATATAAGGGACTTTTTAGGTCGGGGCGCGGTGGGGCGAATTTAATAGCATGTCCATGATGTCAAAGGCGGGCAGGCTAAACCTCTAACAATTGAAGTAACAAGATAAAAATAACGTCATGTCTAGTTACGCTAACCTCGCTGCTGAACGTACATTTGGCGCAAAGCGCCTTATGTGCATATGTATGTATGTGCGTATGCGTGTGCGTATGTATGTAAACAAGAGAATCTCCGATATTTCTGTACACACAAGCTTGAAACTTGGCGAAATACTTTCTTAAGTGGCTGGCTAAGAGAGCCTTCGAGGATATTGTAACTGAATGTCTCATTGAAGACATAAACAACCGTTTATAGGAAGTCGGTTGACCCAGATGAGAGACCGTAATTTTGGTCATATTTACTTCAATCCTTGCATATAGCTAGTTTGGAGAAAAAACATCCCTGAACGGTGCGAAGAGCATGTTCGTTCGATCCGCCTCGGATACAACAACCAGGTTGGACGTCATTTCAACGAACCTCCTCATAGCCTCACACATTTCAGCATACGCATCCTTTGGCAAAATACATCCCACTTCATCCGCCGCAAAATGACAGAATCCTTTTTCGCGGACAGGCTTGGCACTTACCATCCGCGCGGCTTGAACATTCGCCCCTAGGGATGTATGCTCGGGCTGATGGGTAGTTGGTGCCAGATTTGACCTCACTGTTGATACTGGATGCTACCGTTGAGTGTGTGTGTGTGTGTGTGTGTGTGTGTGTGTGTGTGTGTGTGTGTGTGTGTGTGTGTGTGTGTGTGTGTGCATGTACGTGTGCGACAGCAGGCACGAGTGAATGCGAATGTAAGCAGTGACGTGTATGTATGTAGACGTAAGTTTTGTGCTACGTGTTTTGTGCTTGTGTCTTTGCTTCATTTTTTTAAAATTCTTTTTACGTCATTCTAAATTCTCTCTATACAGGATGACGTCTTTTCTTCTATCGTGTTCTTTTCTGTTCTACGTTTGTTTCCATGTCACCTGAAGAAGGATCTTTGATCCGAAACGTCGTTCCTTGTTTCTATTTCAAAGTTTCAAAGGGTTTTCCACCACTATCTTCTGTTTTTCTTTCATTGGATGAGTTTGTTAGCCAGCATTGTATCCTTTCAACTTCTTTAGTAAAAATTAATTCTTTTCAGAAAAGAATTAAAACGGCACTGAAAAACCTTTACTTCTAGAGAAAGTCAGACAGTGGCGGTGACGTAAAAGAGGCAACTCCGTCACCACGCGTCATTCTCTCTCTCTCTCTCTCTCTCTCTCTCTCTCTCTCTCTCTCTCTCTCTCTCTCTCTCTCTCTCTCTCTCTCTCTCTCTCACACACACACACACACACACAAAATGCGTGCATCTCCAGGAGGAATAGATCCTCATGCGCCCTCCATGCGCATGAGGATCTATGCCTCTTGGAGATGTTTGGAGCGCACGCGCATGCACGCACACACATATCGACGCGCTTTCAGAAGAGCATGCAGGTGACCCGTGTACCTAGTATATCGTCTAGCTAGGTAAAGTCAACCTGCTTTCACACAAATTATAGAAAGACTGAAATTGCACTGTGAAGTTTTAGTTTTGTCACCATTTTCTCAAGACTATGAAGCGAAAGTGAAAGTCATATCACGTAAAATATAAATTACGTAAAAACTAAAACTTACTTCATCACAAATGACGTTTGATAAATCAATGACGCGTATGTCCTGAGCCCCTTATAGAACTCACTGACGCATTGGCAGATCTGCGAGACATTTTCAATAGGAGATAATTGAACATCAGAATAAGGTCAAAGACAAAAGGTAGAGACCATTGGCAGCGAAGACAGCTCTCATATAGAAGGGACTTTGTGGGTTATGATTCATTCCTTCTTGTTAATTATTTTCAAACCATTTTATTGTTCCAGTGATTGAAACGGAGATAAAAAACACACCAATATCCGTTTGATCAGGTAAATATGTCCGCTGGCCTAAAAATAAACAACTGTTTGCTTTTCGTGTTTGCAAGTCATGTGGTGCCTTTGACGAACGAAAATTAGGTCAAGACCAAACAGGCCGGATTTTCATTCACACGGACCCTAGTGACACTGCACAATGGTTGGCTTTCAGCTGTGTCCTCTGTAGATGATCACCATTTCACTTTCAATATCCCGTGATGGTAGGGTCACAGATGACGTCATAAGTCATCGATGTGAGATATTAAAGACTAAACATTCCATCTACACGCGACATAACACACTCTTCATAACGCTTTCTAACAAATGACGTCAAATAACCCAGAATAAAGCATATTTACGAAGAAAACGCCATGGTGAAAAAATACATTTGTATTGCCTCATGATTTATATTTTATCAACAATCTGTTTGGTTCAAACATTTATAACACGTTTTGGGTGACGACATTTGATAGCCATTCTCGATGCTGCACGAAACTGACAGATTTATTTTACCCAAAAATTAGCTTTCCAAAAATATGTATGAAATTCGTGCCAATCGCCAGTTGATGTTAGCCGTTAGAGGGGGCCTCTACCTGCTCGCCTGTCGGGGCTGTATCACCACGCCAATCTCCCTACAGACCTGTCGAAGGACCCAAGTCTGACAGACCACGAAACTGACAGGTTTCTTTTACCCAAATGTTAGCTTTCCCAGAATATGTATGAAATACGTTACCATAGCCAGTTGATGTTAGCCGTTAGAGAGGGGCCTCTACCTGCTCGCCTATCGAGGCTGTATCACCACGCCTGTCGAAGGACCCATGTCTGCAAAACTATGCAACGCGTGACTGCAATGATTGACCAGAATGCTAGAGGGTTTTCCCGTGCTTTTTTTAACAATACACACGATACTTCACCTCCCTGGAGTTGTGTGGGAAAAATAAAGAATACTCTTTTTAGTTCTACTCTTTTGACAAAAAGGCGCTTGTGCGGCACGCTATTTTGTGGTATGCAAATTTACTTGTCCCCCATCAGACTGAACACACTGTTCCTGTTTATCATAAAGATGTTTGCGAAGGATTATAATTCAGATATGTCTTTGTTCGTTGATCTTTATTCGTCGAACATCGACATTACATCAAAAAGGCTGGCGGAAATATTACGTTATTTACAGTATAAGACAGATCTATTCACTTTAGAATATATTCTTATGGTCAAAACTTAAGGGCCACTTTTTATTGCAGACGCACCGACAACACCACACAAATAATGTAACAATACTTGGAGTCAGTACTTTGCTAATTTATTCAGTAACAATTTCATTTAAGTTTTGAGTAAATCAAGCAATTGTAACAACAGCAGTACGTTAGAATGTTCACCCACCCCTCATTTGAAAAGTCACACAAGACTGGTTCAGTCAGTAGCGAGTGTACTCACCGTTTGCAGCAAAGCATTCAATGCAGCGTTGACGCATGGAGTTCACCAGAGTCGGCATCCTTTATGGTATATTCGTGGTGAATGATAACTTTTTTCCCATTTAAAATTGCCGGATTGGGAAACGTACGTTGTTTCCGGTGCCCTCAGAAATTTTGTATACAACCGATAGGTCTTTGTTAGGTTTTATTGGTTAGGATAGAGTACCACAGTTACTCCCAACCTGATTTTGTGATGCTATGATGCATTTAGGGGCCACAGTGGCTGAATCTGCTGCCCTACCCCCATTTTACCTGTACGCAAAGTAACGCAAAATAATCATAAAAGTTGCTTACGTCATACTCCTCTGTTTAAATATTTTTTGTTGCCAGTTTTTTTTTTAAAGTATGCATATTGAGCATAACAAGTTGTGATCATTTCATTAATTTCAATGTAACCCATCAATTTAATTGTAACTATTTTTAACTGGCTGGTCTTTTAGGTGATATTTTACCTAGCGTAAGGCGGGTCAAGTAAGGTCTCCCCTTTTCCTTTCATTTATTTTCATCTAGAAATGTGTAAATATGAATGCGTAATAAAGTTTCATGGTTCCTAATAGCCAAAACAATATTATCAAAATACTTAGTTTCCACATGTTGACCACGAGATCTCCACTTCCACCTTCTGCAACGTTCAATTTTTTATGGCCGTCTTTAAATCTTATATTGTTTTGGCTGCCAATAAGTGAGCTGTCAAGAGCTAGGCAGCATGTTTTCAGAGTTTGGTGTATAGGGGCATGTCTTCTGGTCAGAACTGTCAGCAGACCGCTTTTGTGTATGGACATGTTTGGAGAATGTGCTAAGGAGACTGATTTTCTACGCCAAATTCGCATAGGGCTGTTTCCGCATGACCCAATCTCACGAGGTGAGTCCAGCAGGGTCCTTACGGTCTGTGAACATTTGTGAAAGTTGTTAAAAAATGACAAGGCTTTTTCAGGGCCCTGGAAAGTCTGTCAATTTCAGTTCTTTTCCTTAAAGTCTGTGAAAGTTTGTACAAAATTACAACGTGCTGGCAGACTTTTGTCTACTTCTTTTTTTTTTTCTCCCCCAATTTGTGACTATTCCATTGCGAACGATCATGCAGACGCTTGTTGCAAGTGATCTATATTTAGCTCTGATCATAAAGTGACTGCATGGCCTTTCTGCCGAACATTCTGATTGGTTGTTTACGCTTCTACCGAAGTCCGCCATTCGCTAAGCGTTCTTTTATTTTGGTATCTCTGCATGCATTAGGCACGGAAGCTTCAAATAATTGCTGATACAGAGTGATCTGATTAAAGTGTGTAAACCTTCAGGCTTCATTTTGGGTTTGTGAAACGTTCCTGCTTTTCTGTATGGACCCAGTCTAGAGTAATCAGTGCGTAGATGAAAGGTGGTGGCCTGGCTCTCCCTGTTCAGCTTGTTGATGCCATCTGCCCACGGGCTGCAGCCGCCATTCTGCTGTTGCCAATCACTTTGTTGTTGTAGTGTCTCCATTCCCAGCTAGTCCAGAATGCACTGGAATCCGCTGCAGCACTATTTTGTGGACAGGGCATCCAGTCTATCTTGAAGCTTCCTGGTGAGATCAGTGGATCAAGCTGCTGCCTTTCCCTAGCTAGTGCTCTGCTGCTGTGTTGAGCACCTGCAGATCTGTACGATAGTTGGAGCTGCTGCCACCAGCTGGTAAGGAGAGGGAGGTAGTAGTGCGGTCTGCACAACAGATGTACACGCCACTTCCTTCATTCCGCACGGCATCTTGTGTGGTATCACAGCTGCTGTGAGGGTAGCGCTTGTGCACAACCTCCAGCAAGATGGCTTTGTGCAGTGCCGCGACCTTTGGCAAAGAGTCCTGGAACATTGTTTATGTTGTCTTGAAGGCTCTTTCGAGATGTCCAGGTATCTGAAGGGAGCTGTTCACACATCTTTGGGCTTGGTTCCAGGACGTCAGTGTTAGCCCTTTGCAGGACCTTCAGTTGGCGGTTCAGATTTGGACATTTCTGACGGTTCTTGGTCTGCTCCTGTAGTCTCCCATGCTGTCGGTGTTTAGTAAGTTTCTTCGTCGTGTGTGCTGTTCTGCATTCCAGTCCTCCGTTTCCTAAATTGGGGTGCTCCAGATGGCTCTAAGAATGTCACTGCATCATGAGAATGACCCATGTTCTGCATCTTGTCAAGCCTGGCTTTTTGGGTTTTGCAGGCAGTGTTTCATGTTGTCGATGTATCTTGGTACCGCACAACTGGTCTGACTGAGCAGGTGGATGCTGTAATTTGCGCCAATGTGGTCCCCACCAGTTTCTTCATCAGAGACTTTTTTTTTTGCAGCTCTAGCTTCCATGGCTTCAATGTGAGGCCTCCACGGGAATCCAGTAATTTATTTGTTGCCAGTAAAGTTGGCCTGTCTGTCTTTGGTACTCGAAGGTCTCCAGTTTTGAGGTGACCTCTTCCGTCTGATTGAAAGAGATGGTCTAGCTCAGTTTGAGTGGCCTCTTTTGACTCTATTGGCAGCATCCTGGATTCTGGAGGATGCTATTTCTTTATGTTTTCTGGAGGATGCTATTTCTTTATGATCTGCTGCGCTCCACACTGCAAAGTCATCCGCATGGAGGATGTTCGAGACGAACCTTGGTACTGTTGTACTGATGTCATTAATGTAGACCAAAAACAGCATCAGACACAACATCTCCCTGAGGTACACCTTCCCCGAGTTTGACAAGAGTGCTGAATGTGCTGACGATAGAAGCTTCAGCGGCAGCCCCTGTTAAGCATGCTTTAAATAAAAAGAATTACAATTAAATTGATGGGTCACATTGAAATTAATGAAATTATCACAAATGTTTATGCTCAATATGCATATTTTGTTAAGAAAACTGGCAACAAACATATTTAATCAGAGGAGCAATTGTTATGATCATTTTTCGTTCCTTTGCGTACAGGTAAAATGGGGGTAGGGCAGCAGATTCAGCCACTGTGGCCCCTAAATGCATCACAGCATCATAAAATCAGGTTAGGAGTAACTGTGGTACTCTTTCCTAAACAATAAAACCTAAAAAAGACCTATCAGTTGTATACAAAATTTCTGAGGGCATCGGAAACAACGTACGTTTCCCAATTCGGCAATTTTAAATGGGAAAAAGCTATCATTCAACACAAACATACCGTAAAGGATGCCGACTTTCCTTATTTTCTTGCACTTTATGCTCACATTATTCAAACTTAATAGGTAAAGAGAGGTCAAAATAAAATGGAATAACTTAAGCAATTTTTTCTAATTAATTTGTGTATTTTTACAACTTGGGGGTAGGGATACAAAATCAACCACTGTGGCACTCACAGTAATCACAGCATCACATAGTCAAGTTTATAATAATTGTGACATCCAGTTTTAATGATGTAAACCTGAAAATGGACTGTCAGTGCTATAGAAAATGTCTGAAGGCATCCGACACATTATTTTTGTCTTTTTTTGCGATTTCGCGGAAATGGTCGTTTACTGGGTGCACAAATACCTTCACTGTGAGCCAGGGATTCAATATTTTTTTCATTCTGTTTTTTGCAGAGGATGCAGAAGGTGTGCCTTGACATAATAGTGCCTGATTTGGGTTCTGGAATGAAAGTTCTGATTTATTTAGAGGAAATTGTTTCTCAACCTCATTTTAGCACCTGCGAAGAGCGTGAATGGGGGTACCCTTGCGCCATCGGCTATATCTCTGGTGTGTTCCTAAGGATTTTCGGGGAACATGGCTTAAACATCTCAGGACATATTAAGAAACACTTTGAAACCCATCTTATTGAGTACTGGGGGGAGGGGGGGGGGGTGTGCACGGTAGACCTTCCTAGCTTATGGACTAATTTTCACGGATATTCCCCTTCGTTTTGGCTCAGGTAAGTTAAAAAAGAATGTGTCAGTTTCCTTCAAATCACCCATTTTCGCTCAATCTTAGCTGCAAACGCATGTTACGCCCAGGTCAGCGGGCGAGGGAGATCTTGCGAAGATTCGAACTAATTTCATGTATTAGCTTAGTCTCCTTGTTTGAAACATTTGGCTGCCTACTTTTTAAAAGCGTTGTGTTTTGGCTTATTCGCTGCTGTTGTACTTTGTATGACTGGTAGTAACTGTGGTATCAGATTGTAGGGACTGTGTGTTGTGCAATTTTTGATGTTGATTATCACTCTTGTTTCAGATTTCACCAGCAATGCATACTATGCCTATCACCTTTTACTCAAAGACATAAGCAAGGGTAAGACATGCATCGTACTACATTAGTATAAAGGAACATTCATCGTTGTGCCATTGTTGTTGTTTCTTGTTGTTGCTAGTAGTTTTCAGCAAACTGTATGTCACAGGGCCTGTCCTTTGGCAGTGTTCTGCTAAAATTTAATTTGTTATTATGTACATGGTGTTACTGAGTCACTGCGTATCTCAGCCGATTCTACCATTCATGAAATATTGTAAAAGCTGTATTTGGAGGGGGTGATGAAAGTCAGCAAGATTTAACAAGAAAGGCAAAGCCACTATAGCTCACGTGGACGACCAGTCTGTAATATATGTGTGACCTTTGTGACAATAAGTAAAGGGCTGGCTTCCGCACCAGCAAAATCATGATGTTTTTTCAAAAGTGTAAGCATGTTTCACACATCTGTCAACCCCACCCCCTCCCCCCCTCCCCCTGCCAGCATCAGCTACCTTTGTGCCAAGTATGATTGAAAAATTTTGAAATGGCATTTTACACACATTTGTCTGACTGTGACCCTTGATCTTTCCGAATGGTCATCCAAATTAGTATTCATAGATCGGTCTTACCATCAGGTATCTCTGTACCAAATTTGGGTTTGAACTGAAGTTGTCAATAGTATTTGAGAAAAAACAAACAAACATCTTTTATCAAATAATTATGGCTATTTTAAACCTATTTCCTCAGCTCTTGTGACCCTTGACTTTTCCAAAGAATCAACCAAATTAGTATGCATAGAATTAGAAGGGTCTTCCCATCAGGTACCTCTGTAGCAAGTTTGGGTTTGAAGTTGTGAATATTATTTGAGAAAAAACATCTTTTGTCAAAATATGGCTATTTTGAACCTATTTCCTGAGCTCTTGTGACCCTTGACCTTTCCGAGGGGTCATCCAGATTAGTATGCGTAGAAAGGTCTTACCATCAGGTATCTTTGTATCAAGTTTGGGTTTGAAGTTGTGAATAGTATTTGCGAAAAAATAAATTATGTCAAAATATAGCTATTTTTGACCTATTTCCTGAGCCCCTGTGACTTTGACTTTGTGAGAGGTCACTCAAATTGGTATGTTTGGAAAAGTCTTGCCACAAAGTATCCTTGGGCCAGGATTGAAGACGGTGGCTTGAATAGTCTCCAAGAAAATGCCAACGTTAAAGTTTACGACGGACGGACGACCACAGGCCCCAAACATAGACTCACATTTGCTTTGCATGTGAGCCAAAAATTAGCAGCCTAAGAGTAACACTGCAGTTCAGTCACCTGTCAAATGAAAAATGCTTTTCTAAACTCCAAATATTGGGATTGGTGTTGAAATTTAAGATGCCTGAAAGTTGCCTGTAGCATTTGTGAGAAACCAAGGGGGAAGGGTTGACCCTTTTCAGCAACCAGGAAAATTGCCATACAGAGGGATCCAATGCAGCGGGATGAGTATGTTTGAATGCTGTGTACTGCTTTTTTCTCCTCTCTCTATACTATTTCTTTGTCACAGGGACTGGTCTAAAATGCAGAGAAGGTGCTGAGATGTGGCGGATACTGCCTGATGAGGAGAGAGCTGTTTACACCTCTAAAGCAGCTGATGTTCGCCAGCAGAGTGGATGTGATAGACAGCAGCTGCTGAAGAAAATTCAGTGCAATGTAATCTTTCAATTGTCATTTCATTCTGGGTCTGTCTATTGTTTAAAATAGTCTGAGCTATTACTAAGGGGGCTTTTAATATTCAGGACCTGTAGTATAAAGTTAATTTTGAGTTGTTGCTTTCTAATAAGTTGGTTCAGCATCTCCTCTTCAGTCAATGTGTCAATTAGGTTCTGTGTGCATTTGACGCTGTTGTCAGCAACGTACTAAAAAATTGTGGGTCACGTCATATCAAAGTTGTGGGCCAGGCAAGAAGAACCCAGTTATTTCAGACTATTCTGCTGGCGTTTTTTTGTTTTGTTTTGGTTTTATTAAGTATGCATAGCCAAATTTTATAGGGCTGTGATTCCTGAGTGAGACTGTTTTTGCAAAGGTTATTGGATAAAGGGGATGTTGATTTTTTTTAACCATATTAACACTTACTTTCATTTCAGATAGACAAGCTTCAGGACACAGGACTGGCCATTGCTGTTATATTTGTCGACAGAACATCAGAAAAAAACTGGTACCAAAATTTATGTGAAGGAACTCCTAAAGAATGTCCTAACAAATTGTCAGCCCTTACTTGGGGTCATTGGACGCGCATGTAAGCATATTCAGTATTTGTACCTCTTGTGCTTATAAACTTTTCTAGACCATGCCAAAATCATCAATATCACTATCAGTTTTATTTAATAAAATATGTCGGTGAACATTATTTCAAATGAACAGTGTTGTACTTCTAAATCATAGTGTCCTGACAAATGACACATTGACTTTAAGTAATAAAGTCAGGAAGAGGGGTATACAGCAGCCTTAGTATCATTTCTGGCTCAAGTGTGATCCAACAGTGAGTCTGTGTAGCCGCTGTCTGTCAACTGTTGTCTATATAGTAAATTTGTAAAGTTGATGTTTACCTTGGAGACTATTAGTATTAAAGCCATAGTCATCAGATTTATCCACTGACTCTTGTGTCGCGACCTTTCTAAACATACTAATTTCAGTGACCTATCTCAAAGTTCAGGGTCACAGAGGGTCAAGAAATCAGTACAAAATTGCCATGTTGTTTTTCTCAAATACTGTTTTAAGCTTGGGACTTAAACTTGGTAAAGGGATGCCTGATGACAAAACTTTTTTCACATTAATTGGGATGACTATTTTGTGTACAATTTCAGTTTTTGCTAGGGTTTTGTCAAACTTAAAGATAGCTGATAATGAAACCTTCTCATTCATGAAGTGTGCAGTGGTTAATCACTTTCAAGGGTCATGAGAAATTGCAAAAGTGTGAAAAAAATTCATTAATTTTGAGAAAAGTGGATTTCGCAGGTACTAGGTTCAAAAGTCAAGTCTTACGTGAAAGATACTTTAAATTTTCAGTGACCTGTTTGAAAGGTAAAGGTCAGGTTTATTATGTCAGGTCAGGTCATGCTTGTGAGCTCCAAAATGACTTTGCCATTTTGGTTTTTAAATCCGATTGATCATGACTTGATTTTGATATTTGTTAAACTGTATAATGAAGAACAGTAACTGTTTAGATGGGACACCCGATATTGAAGCAGAAAGTGATCGCATCGCCGCATGGACATCAGCCTGCTGCGGGGCAAGGTTCGCGAGCACTTGAATGCTCTCTCTTTTGCTGACATTAAATAAGAACTGTCGCAGCAACTAAATATTTTGAACAGTCACATTGATTTGTACTCCTGGAAAAAAGGGAGAGTTGAGTGCATTTAGAGTTCAGTTTTCCCATGTTTATAGTATGTTCAGCACATTTGACATTTGAGTGACCTTTTGTCAAGGTCACTGGTCTGAGAACATGCAGTCATGGGCTTTGCTGTTCTTATATCAGAGATAAATACAGTTGACATTGTGCTGCTATGAAGTTTCAGTTGTTTTTCAGTAATCAACTAAGAGCTCTCTTGCACTGTTTTTCAGGGACGCAGTGGTAGAAGAATCAGTGGACTCTTAGACCACAGCACAGCACAGGCTGGTATATATTCATGATTTGATGACTTAGGCATACAAATATGAGACATGTTTGTTTATGTTTTGGGGCCTATCGCATTATATGCTGTCTTTCCCAATCTGAATATTGTCGCAATAGTTCATAAAGACCTACGTAGCCTATAAACAAAAGCGCCTCTTTAATTGTAAACTAATAAAAGCTATTTATGCATTAGCTGCTGTCATTTAGTAGATAAAACAAATGCCCTGCTTCTGAATAAAGAAGAAGTTTTTAGGAAAGCTGTTATTTTGTTTCATGTATATAAATGATCTTTGTTTTTGGTTTTAGTTGCTCGTGTGCAATAAAAAAAGTTCATGTGTTTTATGGCCATTGGTCTGTCGGCCAGCGTGAAACTTTAATGGTAGCATTTTCTCAGAGACTATTCAAGCCACAGTCTTCAGACCTGCCCATAGATAACTTTCTGGTCAGAGGCCTTACAGAGGCCATGATGTTCTGAAGGCCCATGCGCTAGAAGCACAGGTGTCATACCCAGCCATGTTCACATTTACTCAGTTACGGAAGCAGGTTGCAACTTTGGCTCAGTCAATGGCCATCTCGAAGTTAGACCAGGATCAGCTGGCAGACTTCCTTGGTCATGATATCCGGATACATCGCCATATCTACCGCCAACCTCAAGACGTCTTTCAAAAGGCAAAAGTGGCAAAGATTCTTCTGTCAGTTAACAATGGGATGACAGATTTTGAGAGTTGCGTTAGAGCTGAGCTGGGTGATGATGAAGAGATTGACTTTGACAATGACGACACATCAGAAACTGGCAGAGAGGTCTCGGGGGAAACAGCACCTGTGAGTGAAGCAAGTAGCAAGTCAACAACACAGGAATCAATGAGCATGACAGAGAAAAGATGTCCAGAGCCTGATGACAATCTAGATAGTTTTGATGATGACAGTACTGCGTCAGCTCCTGTTCGAAAGAAAGCTAGATTTACAAGAAAACCATGGGGGAAAGCTGAAGAGAAAGCTGTTCAAACTCGTTTCAAGACACACCTCGTCATGAACAAGCTTCCTGGAAAGGCCGAGATACAGCAGGCAATCGCAGAAGAGCCCGCACTTAGACATAGGTGCTGGACAAACATTAAGGATTACGTCTGCAACAGACTGAAAAAGTTACAAAAGAAATGAATTGAGATTCCCCACCACTCACGGCATTTTCGTTTTCATACAGATTTATTACAAGAGTGTTATTATTGGGGTGGTTTCAGCATGTATAGCCTGCTTTTTTTTATCTGATGGACGCCAGGATCATTTTGTATACTGTATAACCTTTGAATTTGCAAAACGAAATGGCCGGCTGGGGACAAAAGACAATAATAAGATAAGAAAACCATTGACAACATAAAGATTTATTACAAGAGTGTTATTATGGGGTTGGTCCGCCTGGATCATTTTGTATACTGCATAACATTTAAAACTCTGCAAACGGAAGAATGGATGGGGACGAAAGACAATAATAAGGGGTAAGAAAACCATTGTCAACGTAAAGGTTTATTACAAGAGTGCTACTATGGGGCTGGTCTGCCTGGATCATTTTGTATACTGCATAACATTTAAAACTCTGCAAACGAAAGAATGGTTGGGGACGGAAGACAATAATAAGGGGTAAGAAAACCATTGTCAATGTAAAGGTTTATTACAAGAGTGCTACTATGGGGGCTAGTCCGCCTAGATCATTTTGTATACTGCATAACATTTAAAACTCTGCAAACGGAAGAATGGTTGGGGACAAAAGACAATAATAAGGGGTAAGAAAACCATTGTCAACATAAAGATTTATTACAAGAGCGTTATTATTTGGTTGTTTTCAGCATGTATAGCTCTTTTTTTATCTGATGTACACCTGGATCATTTTGCATACTGTGTAACATTAACCTTACTTTGCAACTAAACAGTGGCCCCCCACCCAGGTCTGCCCTGGGGGACTTGGGTGGGTTAACTACTTTTTAGTTTCTAGGGTCACCCTGGTCAGCCCCAAAGGGTGGGTTTTCCTCTCAATTCTGGGGCATGGGTTTCTGTTGACAGTTGGTCCATTAACTTGTATTTTTCTTTTTAATCTCTCCCTACTGTCTGCGCTGCCTGTATCTCTTGAAAAGAAGTGCCCAACGGAGAAATAAACACGCTTAGAAAAGATGGTTACAACACAATTTATTACTATTTCAGGTAAATCCGCTTTGTCAAAGCCGACAAACAAACAGAGAGATCAGTCGCTACTTATCTTCATTCGCAGAAGGAATGTGGCATGATCTCTCTGTTTGTCTGCTTTGATGAAGCGGATTTACCCGAAATATTAATAAATTATGTTGTAACCGTCTTTTCTAAGTGTGTTTATTTCTCCTTTGGGTACTTCTTTGCATTTTTTACACGATTGGCAGTCACCTTTTTGGTCTGAATAATTTTTTTTTATCTCTCTTGATTTTGGATGTGTGTTGCTAAATGGTCTTAGGTTTATTTAGCGTATTAGACCGGCTGGCGACAAACATTCAATATTCTGTTCATTTTTTTTTCTCACAAGCAGTGCTGGCACATCCTGAAAAAGTCGGGACGTTCAGCAATGTACAACCAATCAGGACAAAAGACAATAATAACATAAGAAAACCATTGTCAACCTAAAGATTTGTTACAAGAGTGTTATTATTTCAGTGTGTATAGCTTGCTTTTATCTGATGTACGCCTGGATTATTTTGGAAATGTCTCTAACTTTTTTGTTACTATAAAGTACACTTTGCCTGCTGTGCATTGT
This sequence comes from Semisulcospira habei, assembly GCA_036245525.1. NCBI lineage: Eukaryota > Metazoa > Mollusca > Gastropoda > Semisulcospiridae > Semisulcospira > Semisulcospira habei. The sequence continues at coordinate 235,679,910 of BTPG01000002.1, forward strand.
TTCAAAAGTCACAGGAAGCGTAAACCTTAGCTGAGTTGGTATACCTCGCCCTCTACCTAGGTTAAACGCACCAGCGGCGCCATTGTTGCTGTTTTCACACCAGACCGGTCGCTCAGACCAGTCATGTGCACCAGAACTGCACGCGCAGGTTGTCTTCTGCACATGTAGTGTGGTCTCGTACGTTCACGTGGAAGATTGTGATGGCAGTCGAAAAAAAGGTTCGTTTGCAGTTTTAACTTTTAGCTGTGCCTTTTACCTCCCCTAACGCGCCAGTTTTGTGTTGAGATGACGGAGGCTTGTGTCATGCCCAACACCACCGAATCAAGTCCATTGTACATGCAGTGCGTTCATTTCTCGAACTTCAACTATGATGGTGCTTTCTGCCGCAAACGACGTAGATGTCACAAAATCACCTCCATTGAGGATGAAAAAAAAGCTATTTTTCAAATCTGCCAAATCGCGTAATATTTCATGGTGCTAGCATAAGGATGGATGCATTATTGCCGGATTGCATATATGGGAAAGGGTTTATTCTTTATTCATGTTATTTTGCAGCAATCAAACGATGGTCATGTGATTCTTTCTCTGATGGTTGCCCATTACAGGTACAGAAAGCACACGCTCTAAACCGATCGGGTGCGTCAGACCAGTCCGAGCGACCGGTCTGGTGCCAAAATAGCAACATTGGCACCACTGGTGCGTTTAACCTAGGCCACTGGACAAGGTATACCAACTCGGCTAAACTTTATTGTCGCACTTGCTAGAACTCGGTATTATATTTCTCTCTTCATTTTATCAATAGAGGCACATAAGTCGCGGAAACCCTTTACGTGCCGAACTTGGGCAAGAACTAGTTTTCCTCATCACAAAGTTGCCAGAAAAAGGTTTGACTGCTCTTGATTGTTTGATTTGAAGTGTTTACAAACAATTACTGTGTTTTTAAATGCATGCACCTTTGATGTGATTAATAAAGGCTGAAGTTTCAAGTGATTTCTTATGTTGTCAGTTAATTAATTAATGTCAGTGTTCTGTTCTGTCATTTTAACTCATTCTACCCCAAGACCGGAATCCCCAAATCTTGAAGTCGTCTTCTGAAGACTGCGTTGCAGTGCAGGACACAGATCCACCATGATAGTTCAAGGGTGATGCCAGAATAGCTTGGTGCCTATGGGCACCCTTGAACTATCATGGTGGATCTTTATTTTGCTGTGGTGTGTCTGGGGTAGAATAAGTTAAGTGTTGGTTTCTTCGTCTTGGTCTTTTTCTATCTTTTATATTTTTCCACACTTTTTGACCCGCATCATACTGAAGATAAAAGCTTCAAATTTGTTCACTGCCATAATTATATGCAAGCTACATTACAGTACTTACAGATGAGGACATAGACCAATGACTTTAGTTCAAGGGTTGTGCCACAATAGCTTATGTGCCAGAATACATTATGTTGATACTCACAGAAATGCCATGATAAACTGTTTTGCTTGTGAAAATGGGTTCCCATATTTCTATTTATTCTAGGGCTCTGGAATTGATGCGAATGTTTAGAGCTCACCTTATAACTAAGCTCTATAACTTAAAATAAAATAGACATTTTCTAGAAACAGAGCCACTAGATGGGAAAAAAATGGGTTTCTACCAAAAAAGTGGGTGCCTCTCACACAAAAACTGGGATTACAGTGAAAATGGGTGTCTTCACAACATTAGGCATCTGTAATAAGGTCAAGTTCATGGAATACTTCTTTTTCACATTAATTTTTTTTCTCTTTTTTTCCAACTTAATGTGTATGTATGCTTTAACATTTGTAACATTGTATGGTGCAAAATTCAATAAACACTGGCCCGTAACCTTTCAATTATGATTTTTACAGAGGAAATCTTTTAAACATTGCTGCTTTTTGTCCTTCTGAAGCAAAACAGTTTATCATGGCATTTATGTGAGTATCAACATAATGTATTCTGGAAATTAAAGGACTTTTTTTTTAATGTACTCTGGAGTTTCAGACAAACAGCAACAGAGCATTTTGAATATTAACCCTTATCATTCAGAATACACCAGAGTGTGCAACAAGTGTGACTGAAATAGTCCAAGGGTAGTGCCAGAATAGCTTGGCGCCTCTACGCGCCAAGCTATTGTGGCACCACCCTTGAACTAAAGCCATTGGTCTATGTCCTCATCTGTAAGTACTGTAATGTAGCTTGCATATAATTATGGCAGTGAACAAATTTGAAGCTTTTAGCCTCAGTATGATTGCGGGTCAAAAAGTGTGGAAAAATATGAAAGATAGAAAAAGACCAAGATGAAGAAACTAACACTTAACTTATTCTACCCCAGACACACCACAGCAAAATAAAGATCCACCATGATAGTTCAAGGGTGATGCCAGAATAGCTTGGCGCCTATGGGCGCCAAGCTATTCTGGCATCACCCTTGAACTATCATGGTTGATCTGTGTCCTGCACTGCAACGCAGTCTTCAGAAGACAACTTCAAGATTTGGGGATTCCGGTCTTGGGGTAGAATGAGTTAAAATGACAGAACAAAACACTGACATTAATTAATTAACTGAAGAGATAGATAAGTAGACACTTGATGGGCACCTATCCAATAATCGATTATTTTATTTGATCCTCTCGGTAATTATACAAATCCCCTGCCAACCAATACAACCAATGCCTTAATCGCCCAGCCATTTTAGTTCCACTCCAGAAATCATTCAAGCAACAATTTTTTATCAGCTGTCAACCCGCGATTATTAAGCCAGATCCCCCACCCCACCTAAATAATTAATGCTGCCATTGACTTCTTTAAACAAAATTATTATATTACGTTTTAAAATGAATCAAGATGAATTGCTACTTTTAAACGATATCTGTGCTGTAGAGAACAAAGATTTAGACTCTAAAAAACAACGCCTTCTCTCTGTAGTTGTTTCTGGAAAATCAAAAGCTTTTCTTGGTAAACAATACATGACAGAAGACATAGAATCTCTCACCGGTGACGAGCTAATCAAACTACATTCAAAATATGAAAATCACATTGCTTCACTAATGACACGTGATTTGAGTCGATCGCTTGTATGCCTATACACAAAAGCTGTGAGTCACTTCCTACCTGTTGATAGTGACAGCCTTTCACATGATCTAGAAAGCAACCCCATAGTTTGAAGTTCAATAGGCAAATTAGCATGCCTTATGTTTTACAAGTTTGGGAATTACCTTGCACCTGTGGTAACCTTGCTTGTTACTAGTAGTTATATTGATTTTTCTAAAATAAATTTTAAATTAGAAGAAAATGGATGAGACCCAGATGACTCCACATCAGAGTCCTGTCTTGACACAAGTTCAAAAGGTGACTAAGGTTAAAAGTCCAGGTTGAATAGAGGCTGGGAAAAAATTAGCTGAATATAACAGACAAAAAAAATTACAGCTTCAAGCATTAACAGTAAAGGGTCATGTAACTGACACACCATCAACAGCACTGGTGTCACTACCATCAGAACCAACACCCTCACACCCCCAACAAAGTGATAGACAAACAACTGAGTCTAAACCCAAAACAACAAAATATGTAGTTGCTGGATTTGTTTTCGGATTTGGTACAAAATTATACAAAAAATACAAACCACAGACTCCAACAGTGTCCAAAAAATCAAGCACTCCAAAAACAAAAGAAGAAGTCTCCACATTACCAGTAACACCCAAAGCTGTGGACCCATTTTACATGCAGTAAATAAATTTATTATTTTAATTTTTGTGGTATAAGAAAATGAGCGACACAAAGAACATAATGAACCTTGTCTATCACTCTGCTGTAATAAGCGGGCTAACAGTTGCTTATTCTATGCTGGGAAAAAGTCTTCTCAAAATGAAATCAGCAGACTTGAGTAGATTAGACTTTGAAGACAGTGCTAAGCTAGTTGCAGTTGTAACAGCGTCAATTGCTACAAAAGACTTTTTCGTCAAGCAAGGAATTATTCCAGAAAATGTTTCTAAGTAAATAAAAAATATGGCAACAATAGCTATTATGATTGGTGGTGCAGTTGTTAATGCATTGGCATTTAGTGGATCAAACTATCTTTTTTCAAAAATGGGAAGAGAGGAATCAGCAGAAGAAATGAAGCGTCACAATGAGGCATCTGAAAAACTGGCACAAGCTCAACAGGATTATGAGAAGCAAAGAATTGAGAAACTTGATTTTATCAATGAAAAACTCAGGCTTGAGGGTCACGCACAGCATACATTTTCAAATGTAGATGACGCGATCAAAGAATACTTTCTTGTTACTGGCGAAGACATGACCATCCCACAACCAAAACTTAGCGACTACTATCAACCAAGCCCAGAACAAAGAAATGGAGAAATAATATTTATTCTAGTAGGAATGACATTAGTATATTTTACAGGAGTTTTTATTGCTAGAAAAAATGACCGACATCGGAGCTAAACTGTCAAAAATATATTACTCTCCTGTTGGTTACTGGAAAGGGAATACTGCAATAGAAAAATTACATGCTGCTGTTGGTGGGGATGTTACACTCGAACAAATAAAACAGTGGCTCAAAAAACAGGCAATTTGGCAAATATATTTACCTGCTCCAAGAAAAATAACAAGACCTCACTTTGTAAACACTACCCCTAATGATACCCATCAAATGGATCTTCTGTTCCTGCCGCATGATACAATAAGAAAGAAATGATACAAGTATGCATTAACTGTTGTTGACATAGCTTCAAGGTATAAGGACGCCGAACCCATAACTGACAAAAATGCTGTAACAGTGGCCACTGCGTTAACAAAGATATATAGTCGTGGTCCTTTAAAATTTCCTAGGCTTGTGCAAGTCGATGACGGATCTGAATTTAAAGGCGCTGTTAATCAGTTATTTGCAAAGCATGGAGTGCTAGTGCAGCGAGGCATACCAGGCGTGCATAGATCACAGGCAATTGTTGAAAACTTTAACAAGCAATTATCGGAGAGACTTTTCAGCTATCAGTATTCTAAGGAACTCATGCATGACGCACGTAACACTGAGTGGGTAAAGAGATTACCGTCTGTGATAAAAGCAATGAATAATGAAGGTCACCCTAAACCTGTTGATGCTATTAAATTAAAAACAATGCCATCAGGGTCAGAAATAAAAACAACACCTCCAGACACAAGCTTGTTTACAAAACAGGTAAGATATTTGTATCAACCCGGTGAAGCCAATAATGACGTCAGATGTAGGGCAACTGATCCAATTTGGTCTACGTCTGTCCACAATATTAAAAAAATAGTTCCTTCCGCTAATGCATCGATTTATTATTTGTATGAGCCTGCGCCACAGAGGGCATTTGTCAGAGAAGAATTACAGATTATTCCCCCAGACACTGTTACGCATTTTTAACCATTTCATCAACTAATTCATCAATTAGTTTATCAACCAGTTCATCAGCTATTTCTTCAGATAACTTAAGAGCATAATGCCCAGGTGCATAAGCCTTTTCCTTAGTGTAAAACACTCGTTTTGTGTCCCCTACTGCAAGTGACTTTTTATGTGTTTGGATCATTTCAATATTGTGTCTATTTGACCTCAGTGTCTTGTTTGGATAATCAGGCATTAGTTCTCCATCTAATACTTGCTTGTAGTGTTCATGGCGGATGTCTTTATTTTTTATCGCTGTTTTTTTGATACCTTTTGCTTTTGACTGACTGCCTTTTTGGTGCAGTATGGAATACATTTTTGACCTCAGTCCAACGTACTCAACAATAGGCACTCCATTGAGTTCGTCTTTAAATTTCCCAGGCACTTTCTTATTCTGTGTGCTGTACAGCGAGTGGTCTTTAGGGTAGTCAGATGTGTCATACATATGTAACTCTGTTTTCATGTCTTCATAAAAGTCTTCAGTAGGCACATCTATGATCATAGAGTCGGTGTCAGTGTATAACAGACGGTGCTCAGGATACTTTGGTTTAAAGTAATCATAGTAAAATTCAAGCATCAGCAATTTTGATAACTCAAGTATTGCCATACCAATGAATACTGGCTTATTCAGTTTGACAATCTTTTTTTTTTTGAGTGAAACTGCATACAATGATGAATGAAACTCTTTGTACCCTGTGTACAGTGGCTTGCCTGTAAGTTTAATTGCGCCCAATTCAGTTGTGACCAGTCTCACATCTTTCCGGTGATGAGGATTTTCCATAGTCTTGCCAAAACAGGCATTGTTCATAAGCTGAAAGAAGTCTTTGTCAAATGCAGTGTTGCCATCCCTCGCACGCAATGTTGTGTTCTTCATTATGTAATCTTTCATGAAAGCACTTTGAACTTTCTTTAGTACTAACCCATGTCTGATGTAAAACTGTAACAAGCGATAGTGGCAAACGTAATTGAATTTGTCATTCAAATTTGGCACAAGTTTGGTGTCTTCTTTTTTACCCGTCATACTCATTTTCTCAACAGCCAACGGATAATCATTGTGGTAATCATGTAGGTGGTGTGGGTACTCCAGGTCTACTTCAAAGATCCAACCCTTCACATCATTCCGGTCATGACTCATAATATTGTTTGTTAACTCTGTTATGTCATACTGTGACAAATCATAGAGACAAAAGTTTTTCAAGGGCAATAACTCACACATTGCGAATCCGTAAAGGTTATTAGCGTCAAGGTACGTAATGAATGACCTTGACCTTGAGGGGTCAAACCCAAGGTCGTCCAGATATTTGTTGTTGGCTCTGGCATAATTGTTCGCAGCTATACTAATGCCTCCCCTCAATCCACGTTCCACCATTTCACCCATCGTACGATCAGAACAGCAGGTCTATAGATATCTTACTGGATTTCAAAAATGCATCCCATGTCATGCCAGGACTAGTTATGTAGCAAGCAGGGTCAAGACTGTAGTGTAACAAACCCTTTTCACGATAACTTTCAAATAGTCTGCTAGCAAACAAACGTCAGCTTTCAAGTACTGGTCATGGTAGTCGCCAATCGTTTCACACCCTAGTTTACCCCATGCATCGAGGGCATGCTTGTAATCAGAGTCAGAAATACCTTTGCCAATTAGTGTAGAATAAAATGCCTCTTTTGGTGGCAGTCTCCTTTCCTCAAACACAACCCAGTTATCAATGTACTCATATGGATAGACACCTTTTTTGATTAACTCAGGCTCGAAATATTTACTTGTTATTGGATACTCAGTCAGTCCTTCTGCCAGACTAGCAAGCCCTAAAGACAAATGTTGCATGGAGTCATAAAATGCTAATTTGTCAAGTCTAAAAGTCAAGTATTTTTCAGTTGTCTGGGCAATACAACTAATTTTTTTGTAAGACTCATCCACAGCCTGCATGATAATATGTGACCCTCTCTCACGAAACCAGTCTTAACTCGCAGCGAGCCGATCGGCGCTACACGCAGTAATATGTGGTGGGGGTCAATCTGGGTCATTTTCACTTTTTTGCAGAAATGTATTCTACATACACCAAAGTATCGTATGGTTAAAATCTTTATCATGAAAAATGCCATTAAATAGGTTAAAATGATTTTAAAAGTCTGAGCTCGGCCCCAATTATTCTTTTGTTTTGTGCAAAATGACCCATTTTTAACATAACAGAACACGTTGCATCCCCTACAGAACCCCATCAAGTTATATACCGTTGGAAAGGCCTTTGTCCGCACTTTCGCGGGCTTGGGTCGTGTTCTTCATTACACGGATGTGTTCCTCCCAAATAAGGAAAAAAAGGCGTACACAAATGTTCAATTCTGACCAATCAGAGAGTAGAATTCTTAGCTGCATGGCAACGATGAAGTTACATGAATTCTCATTGGCTGAGACAAGACTAAGGGACACAACTGCATCCTGTTCCGCTGTTCACTTTTCGTCTGTTTACAACACGCGAAAATGAAAGCAAGACTCGATTAAACTATTGTAAATCAGGCAAAAAAAAAAAAACGCCTGCAGATCAGAAAGAATTGAGCGACCTGATCACAGACTATTTCGTCGCCGATTCTCATCACGACGATAGCTTCTCATACAACGATTTTGAGTTTGAACCGGCCGATCGAGAAACAAGCGAAGAAGCACCTGCATCACACAGTCTTCAACTCTCAATTCAACACATGGATCGAGGTATGTGCATCATTTCTGAATGCAGATGTATGATCATTAGTGTGTGTGTGGAGTGTATGTGTAGAGTGTGTGTTTGTGTGTGGAGTGTGTGTGTGTGTGTGACCAACTCTCAACAGAAGATGAATAGGCTAATTGTACTACTAATGGCAATACAGAAATGGCTCACATAAACAGACAGTTTAAAATGATTTTGTACTATTTTGTTCAGATGCAAAGGAGTGGATGATCCCCAGCATTCTGAGTGAGTGCATGCGGAACGGACTGAAGACAGTGCAGCATGAACGCTGGGTATGTATAATACATTATTTTAAGCACTAAACAGAATCATGCAAATTCATGTGTTGTGTCTAGTGCGCAATGACAGTTTATTTTCATCGACTTCATTATTGTTTTTCTTTCAGTTTTCTGACTTCATTATTGTTTTTGTTGCTGTTTTCTGACTTCATTACTGTTTTTGTTTCTGTTTTCAGTATCAGCCAAGAATCCTGACACGCCTTTCAAAGTACAACCAGACACAGGGACTGATGCCAACATGACAAAAGGCTGGGGGCAAAACAACAACACCCTCAGCTTGACGCTCCACAACACAGACCGCGTGGTGCGCTTTATTTAAAAACAACTGTGCATAGGAGGACAACGAGTAGCTTGAATGGGATCAAGACTGTTGGACGCTTCAGGTTCAGTCGCCATGGAAAGGTGTTTTAAGTTTTACAAGACGACCCACATCACCGACGCTGAAGAGGACAAGGTGCTGGCTGTTCCTGGCCATGTTGATCACCTCCCCCCCCCCCCCCCCACCATGGCACTGGCAGCCATCATACCAGTTCCTGGACTTTTCAGAGACATACAACAGTACCTATTTCAACACATTCAGGACTACGCTCGAGACGACAAGTGTGACATTGTGTGCCCTCCTCCTCACAGCTGATTTCCAGTGTGCAAAGACAACTGTCTGGTTACTGTGCTTGTGTGGTTACTGTGCTTGTGTGGTGTAGTTTGCTGTGCTTGAGTGGATAATTGTATACTGAAGGGAATTGTTTGGTGAAGCGGTATGCTGCCTGCAATACGTGAGTGACTTTCCTTTTTTACATTTCTTCTGCAACCTGTAAGTAAATATTGTGTTTGTTTTTTTAAGTTGTTGCATGTTTACAAATTTATATATGAATGTGGAACTACTAATACTCAGTTTGTAGATTTGTTTTTAGCTTTTGTGACTTCATTTTGCAGGGTAGTGGTAGTAAATAGTATTCATTTCAGTCTGGGACAACAGGCAGCCGACTGTGACTTCTGTTTTGCATGTTTTAAGGATAATTTCTGTCTAGTGTCCTTTTCAGTTTGAATCAATTATAAGTGGGTTTAAATGACAAACAATGAAATAAAGTGATTGGCAACTTCATAAATTGGATGTAAATTGTATTCAGTCTTTGTAATGATGGTTTTTATTTTGCCTTGGTGATGGTGGTTTTCACGTTCCTTGAACGCGTCCGCAATCTAATTTTAGATAACATTTGCCACTAAATAAGAGTGCTACACAGCATTTTCATACATGTTTTGCCTAAATATATTATAGCAATATACTTTTATGCTCAAACAGAATTGAAATTATTTATGCCTTGAGTTTGATAGCAAAATATGAAAATGCATTTTTCCCCCAAATCTGTCATGTTTACATTAGGTATGGCACTTTGGGGGGCTATTTATCACAAGATCCTGACTAGCTAGCAACTTAATGTGAGGTTTTACACATAGTGATGGACTTACTGAACCACCATGTAAAATATCAGGTTGATTGGTTGACTTTGAACCCCCGTTGCTAAGGTAGGTGTGCAAGACATGCACACATAAACTTTGCAGGCTGTTTTCTCAAAATGGCCACCGGTGCATTTAACAACTTTAAACCCTAATAACTTCTACAATTTTTGCTCTACAGCATTCATTCATATATCAAATTAATCAGCAGGCTCTGTACATTTCAGAAATGTATATATCTCAAAACACCCAAAATGCAAGTTAAGACTGATTTCGTGAGAGAGGGTCACATATGTGAATCATACCCCTTGAGATTGTGGAAAAAAATAGGCAACTTGTACGCCTTGGGATCTATTTTTAATAACAAGTTACAGTTGTTATGTGCAGCACCTCTGTAACGTCCAGTTATGTGGTCATGGTCACAAACTTTATCATGTAGGGGTTGTTCACAAATCCAACACGTCACAGCTGTATCAAAATTCAGTTTGTCTTCTTCTGTCATCACCAAAGACACCTGACATGTTGTGAGATATTGTACTACCTTACTATACAGATGTCTCATTTCTGTTAAAAACAAACAGGCTGCATTTTCCCCCCTGTAGATAACAGGTTCTGAATGCTGTCCGTCTGACCTAACAATAATGTATCCGAAAGAACACACCACTTGGTCACTCAACTTTATAGTCTTTGGTAATGATTCTGGAACAGGACCGTCATATGGTACAACCAGTGATTCAAAATCAGCATACACTACAAACGGCAGCTTTTGCTGATTTCCATCGTTCTTAAAATAAACCTTGCTACCAGGATCTGGATACCTAAGTACTGTTTGAATGTCATCAGGTGAGTCGCTATGTTTTGGTTGTGGGGTCATGGTCATGTCTTAGCCAGTAACAAGAAGTATTTCTTTGATTCGCGTCATTCAACATTCAGAAAAATGTATGCTGTGCATGGACCTTCAAGCCTGAGTTTTTCATTAATGAAATCAAGTTTCTCAATTCTCTGCTTCTCTTAATCCTGTTGCGCTTGTGCAGTTTTTCCAGATGCCTCATTGTGACGCTTCATTTCTTCTGCTGATTCCTCTCTAACCCATTTTTGAAAAAAGATAGTTTGATTCCACTAAATGCAAGTGCGTTAACAACGGCCCCCACCAATCATAATAGCTATAGTTGCCATATTTTTTTTTTTACATAGAAACAATTTTCTGGAATAATTCCTTGCTTGACAAGATAGGTCTTTTGTGGCAATCGATGGCTGTGACAACTGCTACTCAGCTTAGCACTGTCTTCGAAAGTCTAATCTACTCAAGTTCATGCTCGATTTCATTTTGAGAAGACTTTTCCCCAGCATAGAATAAGCAACTGTTAGCCGCACGTATTACGGCAGAGTGATAGACAAGGTTCATTATGTTCTTTATGTCGCTCCTTTTCTTATGCCACAAAAATTAATAATAATAAATTTATTTACTGCATGTAAAATGGGTCCACGGCTTTGGGTGTTGATGCTGGTAATTGTGGCGACTACTTCTTTTTTATTTTTGGGGTGTGTTGATTTTTTGGACTACTGTTTGAGTCTGTGGTTTGTATTTTTTGTATTAATTGGTAACCTACGTAACCAAATTCCGACAACAAATCCAGCAACTATATATTTTGTTGTTTCGGGGTTATGACTCAGTTGATTTGTCTCTCACTTTGTGGGGGTGGGGGTGGTGAGGTGACTGAGTCTAGTGGACACTGGTGGCGTGTTGATGGTGTGGCAGTAAGTCTTTCTGTGTTAATGTCTGAAGCTGTAATTTTTTTTGGTCTCGTTATATCTAGCTAATCTTTTCCCAGCCTCTATTCGACCTGGACTTTTAGCCTTAGTCACTGTTTGAACCGGTGTCAAGACAGGACTCTGTTGTGTGAGTCGTCTGGGTCTCGTCCATTTTCTTCTAATTTAAAAATTTATATTTAGAAAATCAATATGACTACTAGTAACAAGTAAGGTTACCACAGGTGCATGGGTATATGCCCAAACTTGTTAAAAACTTAGGGCATGCTAATTTGCCAATTGAACTTGTAAACTATGGGGTTGCTTTCTAAATCATGTGATAGACTGTCACTATCAACTAGGTAGGAAGTGACTCACAGCCTTTTGTATATAGGCAGACAAGAGATCGACTCAAATCACGATGTCATTAGGTGAAGCAATGTGGTTTCATATTTCGATATGAAGTTTTAAATAGTTCATCAGTGGGTAAGAGATTCTATGTTCTTCTGTCATGTATTGTTTTCCGAGAAAAGCTTTTGATTTTCCAGAAACAACTACAGAGAGAAGACGCTGTTTTTTTCGAGTCTAAGTCTTTGTTTTCTACAGCACAGATATCGCTTAGAAGAAGTAATTCGTCTTGGTTCATTTTATAATGAAAAATAAAAAAAAAAAATAACACAGCTTTGCCTTGGACCTTTGTGAATAACTTATGATCTTACTTGATAACTAATTTCAAAGTTACCTACAACACTTATCAAGTGACTTTAGACGTTAACTTTGAAGTTAGTGTGTCACAAGTTCTTGACTTCAGACAATTAAGACACTCGGGTCAGATTTCTCAAGGTTACAAGGGACAACAAGAAAACTTTTTTTAGTACTCTGGTGGTGGAGCTGAGTGGCGTCAATGAGCAGGCCATGACATCTCTTTGGCGAAGAGTATGACAAATTTAATGAACTAATTGATCTTTAGTTTGCTTATAATTCCTTGAACCTTTTTCTTAGTTTCTTCTACTACCATATCTTTCTCCCTTGTTCTAAAAATAGATTTCTTTCAGCTTCTTCAACATTCGTGGGTCTGACTACGCATCTTATTCTGTATTTCAGACTTTTGTTGTTTTGTAATTGGCCCCAACATATCATCCTGGGACCTTTTTTAAATTTCGTCGAATTGTCAACTGTATTATTCCTCTAATGCTTTACTGATAATAAGTTTCATACTGCTCAGCTCAGCGTTTGTCGCGAGCGTTACTCAAGGCGTCATGTTCTGCAACGTTCGTAGAAATCTTGTAGGGTCCATACAAAGCATGCCTCTTGTGGCATAGGCCAACACCTTCAATAGCAATCTCTATGAACTTCCCATGCCAGTGAGGTTACCTACTAATATCCAACTCACTCTTTAATTTTAGCCAACACCTTTTACACACTTCTTTACCTTTCCTCTCTCGTTCAAATCCAGCTGCGATTTACCTCTCCCTCAGCCTTCGATATATCTCGGCTGAAACCACACCCACGGCCATTGAAGTGGTTGTGTACACGAATTGAAACCGTTTTGTAACGTCGTTGTGCACCGGGAGTATTTTGCTTGTTCTTCTTCCAATAATACTTCAATCGTCTTCTAGTAATATTCATTTAACGGAATGCAGTCTGCCTGTAATGTGATCTATCTGGAACAACTAGGATCAAGCACGGCTCAGGCAATGGTATTGTGCGGAGAGTCACTAGTGAGGTGGCATTTTTTGTGGCAATATATTTTTTTATATTAATCATCTAATTTATTTTGCAACTCTTCAAAGGTATTACAATTTGCTAGTTGTAATTAGAAATGAAACAAGAGTCTATGTGTTCCAGGTTTATGAAAACTTGAGACGAACAAAAATTTGTTTATCGATCACTACCTTAACAGCAGGGGACACTACTCGAAACTTCAAAATCTGTACTGGTTTTTCTAATAGCAATAACAACCTTTGTTGACCTTCTGCTATGTGAGCTATTCCAATGTAAGTTTGATTCCCTGTGCGATATCTGCTTCTTTCACAGGCTTCCACAGATCTCATGACGAATTTCAAAAACTATTGTCACATCTCTATAACTATGGTAAATTTGCTGGTTACGAACGAAATTAGAAGTATCTGTTCTGCCCTTTCTATTTGTAAGAAAATACCTTCGTTTTCCTTACTCTTGAAGTTTCAGTTTTTCTCTGCTATGGTTTTGGATTAGCTTGGCACAAGACTTACAAGCATTGGGCTCAGAGTTAACACTTTTCTAAATACTAAGGACCTTCATCAGTAAAATAATACATTAAGGACTGATAAAAACAAACTTTATGTCCCATACAATGGGAATAGTGCAAAGCGGAACAGTGGTAGAAATAATTTACCAATTTTCATTACCCACATGTTGTAATGCTGTATGAGCACATTACTTACAGGAGTAGGAACAGTTAACATCTTGAAGTTGACTAAGTTTAGGAACGCGCCATCTTTTACATCGTCATTACCTTTCGTTTGTACATCCAACGGACACAAGATTCAGTGCCATACACCTCTCCTACCTCACCTTCTTTATCAAAATCTTGCACATCAGCCAAATCTTTCAACTCTATTGATGGGACACGCAACTGGAACAATCTCGGCTTTGGACCAGACCGCTCATTTTTATAAAACAAAAATAAAATTTATTTCACTTCCAACACAACATAAAAATCATGCATTACAACTGGTTTGTCATCCTGATTAGTTACATATAAGCACAATGATTCAAAGAAACTGCAGCCCAATTTTTTAAACTGAGAATTAGGAAATCTAACAACTACATTTTCACAATAAGGAGCAGTTCCAGTCGACACACATTTCAACAAAGATTGAAGGCTTTCCATTGTGAAGATTATTCAGTAGTGCTTAGTTCTTTCAAATAATCATTTAGCACTGTGTGTACTGACAATATGAAACAGGATATCTTGCCAGTTATTCTTAATTTTTTTTTGGTGATAGTAGACGTCCATCTGATTGTGACCAATCTTCGTCTGGATATGTTATTTTTTTACCTAAAAAACCAAGTAATAATAAAAGACTAATTGATAAAGAAAAACTGACCACTTTTCGAGAAAATCAATTGTAACAAGTAAATTAGCTGGGTTTAAAAGTTGCTTTAATTTTAAATTCATTTTGAAGCCATTCAGCTAAAGTACAAAAGTCATTAATATCCAGCTCGTAAAATATCACCCTTTTCTAAACCATCAAGAGTTCCTACTTACAGAATAATTGTTATCATCTGTTACATTAAACCACTTTACTGTATAAAAACATTTCTATGGATAGCTACAGCCTTGCTACCATCACGATTAATCAATCCCATTAGTTAACCACACTGGTTGTGCTTGTGTCAAGATTTGTTAAGGTAATAAACATTTTTATTATCTCATAAAAAAAAGGATGGAATTTTAAATCACCAACCATTACCACTATAAACGCCATTTCAATTTAATGTGGATGCCAAATATATATGTCGCCCCTACTTATGGACAGTAAAAATATTCAACTAAATCAACTCGACATAGCTGTAAGCGAACAAGATTTATTTCAAGTCAAAGTACCCAACCCTTTTGATCATTACCTAAACCCTCCAATAACAGACGATGCTACTGCAAGAAAGTGGTCTTCAAGTCCACTACAGATGTTTCAAAACCAACTCAACTTTGCTATACTGTGTAGTACTACAGGATGCGGCATTTCTTTTACAGACCATTTGAATCACCCAAACAAACTGATTAAGTCTGTCTATCGTTTCCACACTTATTACCAGCTTAGAAGAATACTGTCAGAACTGCATACCCCACTACCCAACTGAATCTAGTTTCAACAGGTATAACAACCCCATGGATATGAAAGCGTTTGAACGGATTTGTAATGAGTTTAACATAAGCCCCGTGCCGGGTATGACTTCACACAAAAACTTGATGATCACAACGGCATGGGTACATTGTATTACTGCTATGAGTCACAGACAATACCCACAAGATTATTACCCTGGTTACACTTCATTCTCATCAAAATCACAAGTATGGTTAGGATCAATAGAACAGAAACAGTCCTAATGCCTGGACCACATTTATCTTAGACAGGAGTGACGGGTTTACTCAAGCGGGAGTGGAGCGCGTAAATGAGTCTATCAGAACATATGTGCTGGTGTTTACTAGGTGCACAAGCTCAACAAAAATCAAATATTTGAATGGAAGTGGGAAGTTCGGAGACACAAAAAACAGTTTCTCGCAAATCTTGAAGATTCCATTAACTCAGTAATTGGATCTCCCGTCAAGCATACAGCGCTATCAAGACGTTTCTCAGATATGCGAGATCAAAAGTTGACTTTGTAGTTGGCATCGGGTTATACATGTTGCCGTCTGATCTTCAACTCCAAATGGGGACAATAACAAATTATAATAATGAAATAATTGTTGCAGGTGTTGGTCAAAAACTCAGGTCTCAATCAATCTGTAAACTTAGGAGGAACAAAGCTGCGCATGTACAGTTGTTAAAACCATTACAGGCGGTTACTTCCCCTGCCTCGGTTAGTAATGCAAGATGTAATACTCTCAGTCCCCTGACTCCACACATGATTCCGAGTGTAGAACAGCATTGGTAATTCGGCCTTACTGGAGTAGGTATATTACTTCTTTACCTGTTTCATTAAATCTTGGCTTGACTTCGCGAACGAAGATTTTATAGGAGTTGCCCACGACGTCTGCAGGCTTGTTCGTGGCTGCGGAGGCCAATCCGAGACAGGCAGGTTCGACCGCAGTGGCTGCAGGGGAAGGTATGGCCAGGGTTCTGAGCTGCGGCATCTCTGTTTTTTCTCCTGAGCCGCTTGTCCTTAAGGCTAGCTCTGTGAGAGTCCTCAAAGGAGACAGCTGCCTTGTAAATGGTGGAGCGCCAGGTGTCACGGTCCGCAGCAAGCGAAGACCACTGGTGGTGGTCGATTTGGCAGGCACTAAGTGACTTCTTGAGACAGTCTTTGTATCTCTTCTTTGGTGCCCCTCTGTCACGGTGTCCAGTAGCAAGCTCGCCGAACAGGGTGATCTTTGGTAGGCGATGATCCTCCATCCTGGAGACATGCCCCGCCCAGCGGAGCTGTGTCCGCAGCAGCAAAGCCTCGATGCTCACAGTTTCAGCCTGTTCAAGGACCTCGACGTTGGTGACATAGTCACTCCAGTGAATGCCCAGGATGGTACGCAGGCAGCGCTGGTGGAAGCGTTCGAGGAGTCGTAGTTGGCTGCGGTAGAGGGCCCAGGACTCGGAACCATACAGCAGGGTGGTGAGGACCACAGCTCTGTACACGCTGATCTTGGTGCCTGTTTTCAGCTGTTGATTGTGCCACACCCGCTTGAAAAGTCGCCCGAAAGCGCTGTTCGCTTTTGCCAGCCTGCTGTCAAGCTCCTTGTCCAGCTTGGCGTCCGACGTGATAATGCAGCCAAGGTAAGTAAACTGGTTGCACTGACTTTTAGTTCAGGACTCGCCAATGGTGATGTTGAGGACTTTGTTTTTTTTTTTGATTGTACGTTGCCGTTAAGCGTCCACGACAGCCAGAGCAAGGGCTTTGTTTCTCAGGGTGCCTTGTCGCCGTGACATGCTGCTGTGTGGAAAGTAAAATAATACTAACTAAACTAGAACATTGAATGTGTATTGTCGCTCGAGCCGGTCCCAAACAACTACTTAAATAGACCAGAACGACATGGGTGGCCATGAAGGTAACAGCCAATGACCATTTAGCAATCAAGCAGTCCATATATCCGAGAGCTACAGAGGCGAGCTGTGCAGGACTAGTAGGGAGAGTTCTCTAAAAAGGCAAATACTAGTGGGGAATGGACCCAAAGCGGGTAGACAGAAACACACATGCCCGCTCGCCGAGTAATGAGAGGAAAAACCCACCCTTGTGGGGTCTCTGACCCAGGGTGACCCTGGGGGTATTAACTATAAACATACCTTAGACCCCACCCAAAGTCCCCCAGGGCCAGACACGGGTGGGGCTGGGCGGTTGAATGTGAGCGATGCGGCGGATACCAACTACGTGGATGTGAGGGGAGGGCGATACACTGTCTTGGGAGCCGGCTGGGCTGGATGGAGGCTCACCTCTGTCTTTTGATCAGAGCTGGAGCCTTCGAGTTATCCTGTCTTCATCTAAATAACCTGGACCATTACCCTGCACTACTGTGGGCACGCAAAGAAAGACCCATCACATTCTCTCTGCCAATAGAATCCTACTACACGTTTGCCGCTGCAGATATTTGATTCATCCAAACTGTACGAAAGTGAGCCTAAATATTGCCCGGGTCGAGTGCGGCAGCGGCATCCATCGCTATGGTACAGCCGAATTTCATTGAAGCTAACGTCTGATATTAATGAGGACAGTTGTTTCTGTTTGACTCCACGACTGAAATCTTTGGGATCCGTTTGGTGGTGCTGGTGAGTCTGGGCCGGAGCGCTACCCCCCCTGAGTCCTCCCGGTTACAGCTTAGACACGACAGTGACTGATGAATAAATCGCCGAGAGCAAGTAAGATTAAACATGTGCAATTGTTGAATAGACCGCTGCTCTCTGAGAAAGTGTTTTTCAATCTCTCAGCCAACGTTGTGTGTCTTTCGTGAAGTATTTCTGATAATTTCTCTAATTCTGTTAACTTGTGTGTTTTAGTTTTTTTTTCCCCAAGTTTCAATCACTTCTAGTCAGCGGCTATCTTTCTATCTGCAAATCATTTAATCTGTGTTGTATTCTTTCTTTCATTTCGTGTGTCATTATTACCTCATCATCAGCTTTAGCTAATTTTTCTTTTTCTTTTTTCTATGTGATTATCAAGCTCCCTAGTTTGGCTACATTTATTCTACAAGCTCACCTCTGATTGACGGCAGTGTTTTATCCAACCCACTAACTCCCGCAATTGTCAAAGGAGTAGTCAACCCTATTGTTTTCATAGCCTCATTTATTTGCCCTTCTGTAAATGAAGTTTCTTGTATTACTGTGTTTGCTGTTTCTGGCAGGCTCTGTTACTTGCTGCCATTTCAATTTTCTTGTCCAGTTGGCAACCTTGTTTGTCTGTCATTGAAGGGTACTAGCAAGACGACGGTGGTAAATGTTTATCTCCAATACCAAGTTGACAGCAAAGGGGCCAAACCACCTCCTTCATTTTTGATTGTACTTAAAGCTCTAAACTTACCAGGGTCTCTTTTTGTTAGGTCAATTGTACTTTTCCTTTGTCAGACAGTATTTAAATATAAATGGCGCCCTTACCCTTCAAGTTCAAACTGATTTAGGATCTATGTTGTCTGGCGTGGTCACCAACATGATCATTAAAACGAGTTCACTTTGCTTTCTAAAAGTTCATGGCGTAAACTGTAAGTATTCCTTGTACCGGCCATATTGCCATATCTGTTGCACCAGTATAAGTCATTCATGTCATCCATTTCAAAATCTTCAATGGTTAGAATCGTCTCCGCTGCCACTTGTTTTGTATTATTTAATATTTTGTTTTGATTTTTGCATAATAAAATGCACACAGTCCTACGGATCAAAGTTTAGACCCATACAGAAACACTACAGTGAACCTTTTGGTGTTAAGGGCATTAGACAATCATTGTCATCAACTAACAATCCTAGTACTATAGATACAAACGAAACCCCTTACTGTCAAGTTTCCTAACCTAGGGCCCCAGTGCGTTATTGTTCCTGGTACTGCACGCCTTGCATTTAATATCGAACTTTTATCAGACACCAGATGACCAAAGACACTCTAGTTAACAACTAGGCTAGTAGCAATTATTAAGAATATTAAAGTTAAACTTGAAGGACAGAAGTGTTTAGTCTTGACGATTCCGAGTGTGTTCTACTGTTACAAAGATTTGTGGCTTACACGACAAGAAAGATGAGGATCGTATTTATCAAGGCATACAGTCAGATAGCATTATGAAAATTCGAATCAATGCGGAGACAAAACAACAACATAGAAGCCAAGGACGTTATAGTGGCAGGAAAACATATGGAAATAGGTTTTTGCATTCCACTTGAATTTGAAATCTAACAGCACATTTGCCTTATTACCCAATGGAGCACTAATATGACCGACTGAGTTTTGAACTAATCTTTAATGACTACTCCAAAAGTTATCAAATCAACTGGATCTCAATGCATCATACTAAGATCTCTAACATTTCCTTGGAATATGAAATTGTCACACACTACTCATTTAGCTACTCTCATACAAAATCTAAGTACCAGACAAGTACTGCCGATTTATTAGTGACCGTTTGTGATAAGACATAGTTTAATTAATAAAACAAAAGCGATCTCAATGTGGAACATCAACTTGAACACACCTGCCCAGGTCACTGAAAGGTATTCTTATGTTATTTGTTGAACCAGCGGCTCCATACCAACGAGATTCAGAAAAAGATTCTATAATCCGAAAGATTACACATTGTATCCTGTACAATCGAATGGACGACCCCAAATCAAGTGTATGCGTCGGAATGCATGGGTTATCAGCACTATGATGAGATCACCAAAGTAGTTTTGTCTGCAGGGGGAGAATTAGATTGATGTGTACGATTGGCCTAACGTCCCGACAGCAACAAGGCTTTCTCAGGATCGTGCCTGCACTGCTTGTGAAAAAAAACTAAAAAACAGAACATTGAATGTATGTCGCCAGCCGGTCAAATACATTAAATAAACCTAACACATGGGGCCTAAATAAAGCTAAGACCATTTAGCAACACACATCCAATATCAAGAGCTACAGGCAGTGCAGACAGTAGGGAGAGTTTTAAAAAGGCAAATACAGGTGAATGGACAAAGGGTAGACAGAAACACATGCACCAGAATAGAGAGAAAAACCCACCCTGTGGGGCTGACCAGGGTGACCCTGGGAACTAAAAAATACCTAACCCCACCCAAGTCCCCCAGGGCAGACCCCCGCCTCCCCCCCCCCATCCGGCCACAACCAACCTACCCGCCTCCCCCCGACCCACATACCCCGACCCCTCCCCCCCCCCGCCGGGCTCCCGGGCCCACCGCACCCGGGAACCCGACCCCCCATCCCGCCCAGCCCCTCCCCCCCCTCCCCCCCCCACCCCGCCCCCCCTCCCCACGTCACCCCCCCCCCGCCCCCGCACCCCCCCCGTCCCGCGTCCCCGCCTCCCCCCCCCCCCCGGCACCCACCTCCCCCCACCTCCCCCCCCACACACCCCCCACCCAACAGTCCCCCCCCCGCCCGCCCCCCTCACGGCCCCCCCCTCGCCCACCCCCCCACCGCCCCCAACCCCCCCATCCAACCACCCCCCCCCCCCACCCCCCACCTCCCCCCGCACGGGACCCCCCCCGCCCACGGGACGTCTCCCCCTCCCGCCACCCGGCTCCCCCGCCAACCGGGCCCCGCCCCACGGGCCCGGCCCCCGCCCCAACTCCGGGCCGGGCCCCAGGGTGGGGGCGGCTGGGGGAGAATTAGAGATAAATCGGCTAACATAGCATGTAAGGATCTGCATCTGTATGATGTAAGAATCGGTGAATACCTGAGAAACAAGTACGCACTGTGGATAGATCTAGCTTTACGGAAGATGATTTTCTTCATGGCTCCTGGGGGACCGTTACTATCGAAATCGGCAGTGATTGGGATTACATTCAAATACAGAAAAAAAGACTGAAATGGCCGAAGCAAAAATTTTTTTTGTTTCTGATTTATGACGCCACTCAATTATTCCTGGAGAGCAGGCTTAAGCGCTACCTATATTAAAAAGAATCACTTAGCTTGTTTTGGTTTTAATCTTCACAGCCCCATTTTGAATAGAAATGCACCAAATCACAATAAAAATCCGCAACGTCGTTAGCCGGGCACATCACGCTTGTGCTCTTAAAACTCGACCTAAACTGAAAATAAAAGGGCTATTGTCGTCACCCATGAGAATAAACAGGAAACCGTTTCACTACCAATTTAAACATTCCTGGTTATGAAAGGGATGCATAAACTCACTCACCCACACAGAGCATGTGTTATATAA